>JNFU01000008.1:246418-560096 GCA_010994365.1 Saccharomycopsis schoenii | reverse complement strand
ATACATACCATTTAAAGAGAATAAACTACTCGTCTATTTATAAAATCCTAGAACGTCCCAAAAAGAGAGCACATTCAAATTTTATAATATACGAAACCTTATTAAATTTGAATGCAATATATTGAATAAATATTAAATAATAAATATACAACATTAACAATATTAATACTTAAATTAACTATTTCATTAATCATTACAAAAGAACTTACAGTATTCATTAAATCAGGATTATAGATAATCCGAAAATGACTCCTACCAAAGTCAAGAGGAAAAGCGATTCGGACAATGATAGTTTGAATTCATTCAAGTCCAATCGGTCAAGTCACTCTGATAGAATTACTCAATTAGAAGAAGAGTTTAAGTCCATGAAGAACGAATTTAATGAGAAATTTGATAAACTCTTCAACTGCTTAGAAGCTCTAAATTTATCTAAAAAAGATGATACTGTTATTATTGATGAAAGTAAGAATAGTGTTTCTACTAGAGCAGATGATCCTAACCAAATCATCGGAATCACCAATCCTTCTTCACAATAAATAAATGATACAATTTGTATATCAATTGTAAAATGCCTCATAGTATTATCTATAATACGACAAGAGCAGATGATCCGAATCAAGTCATCTGAAATCACAATTCTTCTTCACACTCAAATTTTCTCGAATTACCAACAAGTGAAATCGATTTTTTGGTAAATGCAGCACATGCATTCTTAAAGAAAAGAGTTACACGAGAAAATAAGTGACCACTTTATAAACTATTCCATAAATATTCATATTGGCTGTTATTCATTATATATTTTTCTATATATTTTTTCTTGTCCTCCCTCCAAAAATTCCAAAATATAATTCTAAGGATACTTAAAGAAATGTGAAACCCTCCTTATCTTGCAATTGTTATTATCGCAATAATATTTATTCTTTATCATGATATAAGTGATTTTTCTTAATTTGAATGATCTTCAGCAATCTTCGTTAATTTACATTATTTTCCCATATGTAGCGGATATATCTTTGTAAAGATTACTAATATCAGAGTTCCAGCTGAAAGTAAATAAACAAATCTAGTATTAAATAAGGCAAATTACAACTTAATATGTATTTTAACATTAATTTTTTTCAGAAGTTTTCCTCTGTTTAATAACATTTAACATCTTCTAAACGTGTTCTTGGTCAAAATTTAACGCGTCATGTTATTTCTACATACTCCATAAAAATTTTAGCTTATAAAAATAGATATATAAAAATATCCAAATACTCCATAAAAATTTTAGCTTATAGAAATAGATATATAAAAATATCCAAATATATATCTGTAAAGTATAAGAAACATATTTTGCAACTACAGTATTGTTTGCATTTCAACTTATTGTCCGATTTATTTGCATACAACAACAGACAGATAAAAGTGAAGTTCGTCTTTCATTTTTTTTTAGTGTGAAGAACCAAAGAGCACAAAAAAAAGTGAAAAAAACAAAAAGAACGAAAATAAATCATTATTGTTTGTGCAGATGTAACAATAAAACAAGGTAATATCCTATTAGATGAGTATTCCAAAATAAAAAAGATGTTTAAAAGATTGTTCAGTACAACTTCAGCATCATATGGTTGTGGTAAGGCTAGCAATAATATAATTTCTAAAACGAAGCATGACTTCAAATCAATTATGGAGAATATCTCCGAACATAAGAAATCTTGTATAATGAGAGAAACTTATAATAAGGAGTCACCAACTTGTATTGATAAATTGCCAGCGGTTTATGAAAGATACTCTTTCTATAGGGAGACTTCCAGAGTTGTGAATGAGTTACGCAACAAGCTTCAAGACATGTATAAACAGAACAAATCGATACCAGCGGAGCTTATCACATTGAAGGAACTTAAAGCTATCCTGAAGGATGTCAATGATAATTTGTCTAAAGTTGAAAACTTATTGTATACCATCTGTGATGATATTCCAAATTTGGTAGACCTGTCTGTCAGTGGAGATCAGATTCAATTGGTGAAATTTCTAAATTTACCAAAGGACATCAGAGATGCATATTTCCCAAATGGGGAAGTTGACAATAAGAAAGTCAAGACTTTAGACGAGATTCAGGAAAATTTTGATTCAATTTTGAAAGAAGACTTCGAAAGAGATCATAAATCAATTGGTGAAAGATTGAAGATTGTTGATTTTCAAACCGCATCAAAAGTATCCGGATCATCATGGTATTATTTAATCAATGATGGAGCATTATTAGAACAGGCCTTGATACAATTTGTTATGAAGAAAGCCAGAAAACATGGGTTTAAAATGTGTATTCCACCATCTATAGTGAAAGATGAAGTTAGCAAAGCTTGCGGCTTCAAACCAAAAGACCAGAACAATGAGCAACAAACCTTTGAGATTCGTGATTCAAATTTGGTATTGACAGGGACTGCCGAAATTCCGTTAGCTGGCTTGCTGGTCTTGAATAAGGTGTATCAGACGAAAGAGCTACCATCAAGACTTGTTGGTGTTAGCCGTAGCTATAGAGCTGAAGCAGGTGCTAGAGGCAGAGACACCAAAGGATTATATCGAGTGCACGAGTTTACCAAGGTTGAACTTTTCATTACTTGTGAGCCTAGTAAGTCCAACGATGAATTTGACAGGATTATCAGTTTTCAAGAAGAAGTGATCGGTGAGCTAGGATTATTAGCCAGAGTTATCAATATTCCGGCAAACGATTTGGGCGCACCGGCATATAAGAAGTACGACATTGAATCTTGGATGCCAGGCAGGGGGAAATGGGGTGAATTAACATCGACGTCCACATGCACTGATTTCCAAAGTAGAAGATTCAACGGTAAATTTGTAGATGAGGACCACACCCAAAAATTCTTGCATACATTGAACGGTACAGCCATGGCAATTCCTAGGGTAATTGTTGCACTTATCGAGACACATTTCGATAAAGAAAACGATTGCATTTGGATTCCAAAAGCTCTCCAACCTTACATGGACGATAAACAGTGTATTAAGCTGTACAGCTAGCGGTCTTTTGACAAATTGTATATAGATTCAAATAGATAAATATCCACTGGTGTATCAAGTTACTTTATTAGCATAATGCGTAAGTCATAAAGGCATCTACGGTTCCTCGAAATTTTGCTTTTTAAAGTTTTTGTGGACGCTTCTTGTGACACATTTGCAAAGAATGGAGCCGGGTGTCGTGTGCCGGCAGTGCGGATTGTGCGGGAACCAAGAAAAAAAGTAGCAGCAAATTGGGGAGTAATTAGATAGAAAAAGTTCATTACAACAGCACACACAGAAATTGCGTTAAATTTACGCATTAATTGTATCAACCTATTTTTATCTTTCTATCTTCCTATTTTTGCAGACAAAGGTGCTTTCATTTTACTTCCAGACTGTATTCCAAGACTGTATTCATTTTATCCAATTTGTTCAACATCCAAAAGATACAGGTAGATAGATACAAACAATTGCAGTGAAGATACTCTCTGGTACACCAATATAAGAGGCAATCAGAGACCCACAGATTGGTATTATTTTTATCCACTTGGAAACTCAAAGAAGAACCAAAGCAAAATTATTATTTGTTTAAAAAAGAAAAAAATACAGTGTGTGTGTGTATCAAAGTTGAGAGAAAATGTTAAATTTTAACACGGAGCCCGTTGATAAGAAGAGTAATAGCAATAGTTCATTCAATATTATCCTGTCAGTAGCAACAAGCTTTCTAAGAAACACCTTTATAACAGAACAGCCCCTTATACCTATCATAAAGGACGGCGAAGTTGAGATACAACTGGCTGATCGCGAACAACAACAAGAGCAAATTCAACAACACGCCTCAGCGCCTTTAAGTAAAGAATCAGCAACCTCCACTATGACTAGAGTTGCAGCTGCAGGTATTAGCGACGAAGAATCAAACTCAACCGATCGCGCTATTGCCAACCAAAAACAGCTCACAAATATTACTAATCACCCTGACCCATCTCAGAACAATGATGTGGATATGGGAATGCTAAAAAATGCATCTATTGGTAAACAAAAATCAATAGCTAATGAACAGAATATAGTACCGGTGCAAAATGACTTAAATAATGAGAATCTTGCAGATAGCGCTAAGACAACTAATACTGAAATTAAAAGTGATAGCGCTACAAATGCACAGAATAACGCGAATGGAAAGCTAAGTAAAAAAGACTATGATGCTGGTAGCAGCAGTGGCTCTAGTGCCGAGTTTCCTACAAGCACAACCACTAATACAAATGCTAATACTGTCAACAAGACAAATAACAGTACTTCTAACCAACATCTATCTGTGAATATGGCAAATTGTACTGGAACTAACACTTTCAATACAAATAGAAGCTCCGTTAATTCCAGCAATGGGAATAGTGCAAGTTCAAACAACAGTGGCGATACTCCCCAACTAGTAGGTGAAACCAAAAACAATAAAAATGAGAAGAAAGCGAGAAATAAAAAATTCTATGTGAGAATAAGTCCATATATGGATTTGACCACAAATGGATTCCTTTATTTTGGACCAATGATTAGGAAAGTAGAAGCTGGAAATTGTATCAAAATTGGAAGATTCACAGAAAAGTTCAAAGATGCTTTTGATGCATCTTCTAAGAGTTCAGCACCAATAGTTTTCAAATCAAAAGTGGTTAGCCGTTCACATGCATTACTTGGCGTTAACAAGAATGGTGAATGGTTTATCAAAGATGTCAAATCATCTGCAGGAACTTTTTTGAACCGCCGTAGATTATCACCAGCCAATGAAGAATCAGGAAAAGTGGAAGTAAAGAACGGCGATGTGATTCAATTAGGTGTTGATTTCAGAGGTGGTACTGAAGAAATTTATAGGTGTGTCAAGATGAAGATTGAGTTAAATAAATCGTGGGTTATGAAAAATAAGAATTTCACAGAAGATGCTAGACAAAAATTGCAAACATTAAGTGGGAACGAATCAGAGATCCAATGCTGTGTTATTTGCTTAGAAGATATTAAGCAGAATCAAGCTATATTTTTTTCTCCTTGCTCGCATATTTATCATTATAAGTGTATCAGAAGGATAGTTTATAAAACCTATCCTCAATTCACGTGTCCGACATGCCGTTCTACAAGCGATTTGGAAGCAGATGAAGATGACGATCTTGCAACCAGTAGTGAAGAAGAAGAAGAAGACGAAACAGAAGCAAGTAACGAAAATGATGTGGCAATTGATGATCAACAGCAGCTGCAAGAAGATGCGGTTAGTATATATGAGATGGATCAGGTGGAGGATAATAACAATATTGCTACAGTAAGGGCTGGTACTCACGATAATAATGTAAGAACAAATGAGGAAAGAATTGTGATAGATGTGGATGGGGAAGATGAAGATAACGACCAAATTATGACTTGAATAGCGGAATATGCAGAAAGCAAAATAAAAATTGAAACATATTATAATCGAAATATAAATTTTTTTGTCCTTTATCTTTGTTTATTATTGTTGTAATTCTATAATATATATGCATATATGAGTGTAATTACCGAAGGCGTAATTTTGCAGAGCCAAGATATCTTTATTCAAACGTAGAACAGGAGATTTTCTACCATTGTGCGTACTTGTAGAAATGTGTAGCTTGTGGGTCTCAACTAATAACAAAAGTTCAAAGATAGTGAACTGGAATATTAGTTCAATTTTTAAGCACGTATATATTATAATTGCAATTTTGACGTAATGATAAATATGCCATGAAGTTCATATCGCATATTTCCTAATTAGGCATTTTAAGGATATTATGAGAATATATATGGCGCAGGACCAAGTTTGGTAAAACAATAATAAAAAAAAAAATTTCCATGTCATGAGCAAAATTAGTGCGCGGAACATCATTTCCTTTTGTTTATTTTGACATCTTAAAAATACATAAAAATTCAGAACATATTTTCATTGAAAAGAAACATGTTTTGATTTTGATTTTTCGTTAACGCGTATGATTAACTGATTTAAAATAATGGGGAGAAATCAAATGGCAGATGAAGAGGAACTATATTTGGGATCGGTGACGTTTTCTGAAGGAGGCTATGAAACGAACAATGACAATTATCTAAAAGATGAAGAAGATTTGAAACTATCCAGAGCCGCTGAAATGTCTGAAGAAGATGAAACAATCAATTTTAAAGAGGGAAATGAAGAAGAACAAGAAAAAGATGAGGAAGAAAGAGAAGAAGGAGAAACAGATGATCTTGAAAGTCCCGTAGTATTTGAAGGGTTCGAAGACAGTCAAAGCACGACTGGCCAGGATAAACGAAAAAGTAATACCATAATTTATGATTTCTATTGTGTGTATGTCCTTCAATCGATATCACATCCTACAAAGTTTTACATTGGGTCTACACCCAACCCTTCTCGAAGACTAGCGCAGCACAACGGTCATCAGAAACAAGGCGCATATAAAACCAGTAGTGAATCTTTCAGACCTTGGCAAATGGCCTGTATTGTCCATGGGTTCAGTAATAGAATTAGCGCGCTCCAGTTTGAGACTGCTGTTCAAAAACCGGATTTGACTAAACATATCAGTGAAGAGATGAAGGTTGTTTTATTTGGTGAGTTGAAAGAGAGGAAGAGTGTTAGTAATGGTTCTTCGCAGAAAAATAAGACCAAAGGGAAAGGCAAAAGAACGCGAAGAGCCAAACCTGTGAGGAGAGGATTGAAAAAAGGAATGGAACAATATTTGGGGGTGATTAGAGCACTTTTAAACGATGTGTACTTCTTGAGGATGCGACTATGTGTTGAATTGTTTAGCAAAGAAGCCAACCAAGTTTGGTGTGACAACAAGTATTCTATCATATTCAACTTGGACAGACATATTGTGAGTAGCTGTAAATATTTTGATGCAGGAGAATGCTATTTGAAGATGACACAGATTATTCAATTTTACAGAGAATCGATTCTGAAGAAGAGACAAGAGAAAAGAAAATGCCGTATTTGTAAGAAGTCAGAGAAAAATAAAGAAGGCACAGATGGATTTAATTCATTGTTAACCTGCTATCATGATGGATGTGATTATGAGGCACACTTGAAGTGCATGAGTGCAAGATTTTTGAAGCACGAGAATAGTAGTAGCAGTAGCAACAGTGGAAGTCGCCGCAACTCCGCACCTAGTCTGCAAAGAGACTTCCAATTGAACTCGTTTGCGACGATTCCTCAGAAACACATTTTGCCAGTCAAAGGAAAATGTCCCGGATGCAAAACAATGACTTATTGGAATGCATTGGTCAAATATAACAATGATAGCAGCGCTGACTATCGGTGAAGACAAGACAAAACGAGCAGTTCGCTTTTTTTTTACATAATATTAATCATTATTTTTTAATAGAAGTTACTGTTTTTTACACGGAAATTATTGTTTTTAAATAGAAACTATAAAAAAGGCTGTTGTATGCAACCTTCGATTAAAGTGAGACTATTTACTTGGTAGATACGGATATTCCGAAAGACTTGACTATTTCATTTCATGTGGCTCGAAGAGCAAAAGAACTGATCAACCGTTCTGTTAGTGCCTGGTCCATGAGATCGACGTCTTTTTTGATCTTACAAATAAAATAAAGCAAAAGACAAGGAGCTTTCCGAGAATATCGAGATAGCGATGCTTGTAGTATCTACTTTCAGGACTTTTAGAAGATAGTGATATAAAATCGGAACACCGTAATTTTCAAACCGTTTGTGTCAAATATTTTATTAAAATGAAAAGAACAGAAAAAAAAAGTCACAATTTCTTTCTTTTTTTTTCTTTGTTTCTTTCAACAGCTTTCTGCACATAGAATTTCCTTTGGCGTTTCTTCACAGTGCAAAGATAGAAAATTTTTTGAAAGCGTTGCGCAGCCCTTTGTTTTGTTTGTGTTCGCAAGGCTATGGCATACAAATATAATAAGTATTACCCAACGGTTAAAAGAGATAAAGGGTTATTAAGATACTAAATACGAAATTTGACTTTACACAACAATGCACACACCAAGAAACAAATATCATTAACATTGAGATACTTGATACTTCAGACATATAGGAAGCAATTCCCAAATACTATAAACATATATATCAACATGTTTGCTTCGGTAAGTCCCCAGCAGCAGCAGCAGAAGAACAACAATAACAACATCAGTACCGATCCGCTTTCTTTAGCCTCCTCGGCGTCTTCTATAATAACAGCAAATAATAGCCTTTATGATGATAATGGGCCAAAACCTCTCATAAATAACCATAACACAGGTTTGTCTCTGGGAGTATATCATCATAAACATCATGGTAGCATAGGGAGCAATGGTAGCAGCAACACCAGCCAGCGACACATGCATCGCCAACTGCAGCATTATGCCAATCAGTGCCACCATTCTCATCCTCACCACCATCCTCATCCTCACCACCATCACCATCATCACCATTACCATAGCAGTCATCACCCCAGCCTACATAGTCTCCATAGCCAACAAGAGAGACGCAGGTCGTCCGTGCGAAACAACGGGATTCCGACATTGGAGACTGTATTGGAGAATAAAGCAGTTTCACCGTATTCACTTTTCGAATTCGAAAATTTTATGAAAAGGTCACATTGCTTTGAAAATTATATGTTCATTACAGAGGTTGATAATCTTTTGACAGTTCTTGAAGAGAAGCATTGTTGCAATAATTACAAGTATGATGAAGATGAATGTGAAGAAGAACGAGAGGAAGTTGCAAATAAGAATAAATATAACAATGATGATGATAATGATGGAAAGGAGAGTTTCATTAAAGATTTGTGGAATCATATCCTATTGGTTTACATTACAGTGTATGCTGATTTTGAAATCAATTTAAGCTGTGATATTCGTGACAGGTTATTAGGTTATCGCGACCATGAAAGCGAAAATGATGATATAAAATCTCAAGATGTTCCAATTCCTGAGATTGCAGCATTTGTTGATGCTAAAGATGAGACTTTTGTTTTATTGCAGGATGCATTTTTACAATTCTTGAAAAGTGTAGCTAATAAAGAAAATAATAATGTGTTCATTGATAAATTTGGTATTTATTCTAAGTTACAGAACTTCAATTTGAAACATCTCGATAATAACCGTACTAGTACTACTGATGCAACTACAATCAGTCGAAGTAGTAATCACAGCAATTCTACAGAGTCCAATTCCATAGTTTCAAACGCGCAGCAAGCATTATTTAATAAGAATTATTGTTTTACTACCATTACTACTAGTACTAACAATAATCCAAACAGCAGCATGAATGTAATAATTTCACCTTTATATGGCGGCAAAGTATCATCACCATCATTTTCTAGTTTTAAAACACCAATAGGTAATTCTCAACAAAGCCAGCAGCAAAATTCAACAACAGCACATTCTCCATTGGCGAGAACATCTACATCTGTTTCTCCAGTAGCAAGAAAATCTCCTTCAGATTCTTTAAATTTGATCAACGTCGGCAGCAATAATATTGATAACACTAATCAGGATACTGCCATTGATGATATTAACATCTATGATTCTGATTCAAATGATGGATTGCATATTTATGGGATGAATGAATTTGTGAATAATAATAATCACATAACTGCATCTTCTAGTATCATTGAACACGATTGTGCTAAATTGACGAGCAAAAGTAAAAAAAGCTCAAATGACAATAATTCGAAAAACTTGAATAATGGAAAGAACGGGATTAAACTCACACAGTTAAAAAAGATGGGAAAAAAATTTAGATTGTTTTGATAAGGAGTATATTAGGTACATTATATATCAGTTTTTTTTTTTTTTTTTTTCTTTGAATACAACTCTAGAATCTACAAACGGTTTGAAAGTAGCGAATATTTATTAAATTACTTATTCCTTATTATCAGTAAACGAGCGTGTAAGTGCTGATATAAATTGCTTATTTATAAACTGGTATATCATACTTAGCGAATTCTTTTTCAGCAGGTTTACCAACTGGGAGGCCAAAAGCCAATTGAGCAACAACTTCGTTGTTTGTAGCAACTTTATCACCCAAAGCTTTAGCTACAAATGGGTTGAAATGTTGTAAAGTGGCACCAAGTCCCAAATCAGATAACGCTTTCCAAATAGCGATTTGAGCAGAACCGTTAGAGTGAGCAGCCCAAACTGGGAACATATCTTTATAAGCAGCAAACTTTGCAGCCAAACCAGCTATGACATTCTTTTCTTCAAAGAAAACAACGGTACCATAAGAACAATCTCTTAAGGATTTTGGTCTTGCAGCAAAAGGCATGTCAGCGACGGAATCGTAAACGTCAGACCACAACTTCTTGTTGGCGTCACCGTAGAAGATAGCGGCTCTAATATTTTGCATGTTGAAAGACGTTGGAGTGTTTCTAATGATTTCTTGAATGACAGCGGTTAATTCATCTTCGGTGACACCGGCTGGTAATTCAGGTTTTAATTCATAAACAGTTCTTCTGTTTTTGGAAGATTGGACAATAGCGGACATTCTGGAACGAGAGGTAGTGGAGAAATATCTGCTGTTCATAGTTAAGAATAGAAAAGAGAGTAAGATATGTAGGAAACAGGTAACAATTAAAATAGGGAATGTCAGTGATTTATATATTAGACAAAAAAGAAAACGAAAAAGACCCAGATTCGGTTATGCTGTTATGTCCGAATAAATATAAATTTACGAATTTACGGGGGGGGGGGCTCTTTTTCGGTTAGTAATTATTTGTAAGCACAGATTATTAGTAATTCATGCAATCAGCGAACAGCGATGCATGCTTGAATATCCAAGAATAACAGTATAGATTGTTATCGTGCAATGTTATTTGCAATACTGAATCAGAACAGTGTCGAAACAAAGAAGGTATTGCGAGAATGACTACTCGATAAGGCCTATTGAAAGCTCACAGGGTATCAGCACATTATATTCTAGGTCTAAGCGCCAACAAAGCCTTTTAGCATTCAGCTATTATTTACTTTTTTATGTTTTATCCAAGGAAACTATCTTTTCAGGAATTATAATTATTAATAATTCCTCTACAGTAGCCGGTATTCAAAAGAGACAGTAAAGTATTACTTTATTGTGATATAGATATCGTACGTACAAGAATATATATTTAATAACAGCAAACAGTTTGTTTATCCATTCGTCAAAACAGACTTACCAAACGCTTGGGCCCACAAAGCTGTAGGTGTGGGCGCCTCTTCTGAACACTCTATTCAATCTTCTTGCTGTCTTTGCATTATTTCTGGTATTTTGACCATGCACAGGTAAGCCATACACATGTCTCATACCGGAATATGAACCTATTTTTCTTTTGAAGTCAATGTTTTCATGGATCTGTTTTCTCGCTTCATTTTCAAGAGTCAAGTCAGAAAGCTCTTTGGTTATAAGCAAAACTTGCTGTTCTGATAATTGGTTCACTCTCATCTTTGGATAAATCCCTATTTTGCTACATACCTTCTGGGCGGTTGTGGATCCGAGCGCATAAAAGGCTTTGGTCAAGCCTTCGCTGACACTGAGCTTTGCCTTCAAACGTTTCCCAAGGACATTGACTGGCATTTTGAGTTGTTCTAGTATTCAAGTCTACTGGGATACCTTTTTTTGTATTGTCCAATGTTTGATTGTATCTAAAATTACTTCTGGCAAATTTTTATTTTTCAGTATTAAGATTAAAATTTTCAATATTTTTTCTCTGTTCATTTATTTATACTACATTTTTTTCATTGGTTTGTAGCCCTTCTAACATATAAACGCACTTCAATAATTACCCGTAACCATCGCAACAAACCGGTTTTTATTATCTATCAAATCCAAGCAGTTATTAACAAGAGGTCTATCAAATTACTATATAAATATACAAACCATTTCATTCCTATAAACATATTCTTCATTGCCTTACAAAACCGTCTTCATCAATTCATATGTGAGAAATGTCATACAAGTAGACGGCAAGGTTCTGAACAAGTTCACATATAAACCTCTATACAACCCACTGACGCCTTCTTTACCGTAAGTAGTTGCCAATACGGAGCGCACCGTTAGCGTTTCGTTACCAAACAGCTGGAGTCTGGTCTTTATTAATTGCAATGGATAGAAGACAGTAGTTGATACAGTCTTGGACACACTGGTAATATAGAGATACATCCAGAAATCATATTGCTGATTTTGGTTATTTAGATTGTGTCGGTGCTTTAGGGAATCGTAGATTGTAAAATATAGCGACCCCTGCGAGACTGAGATTAATCCGGGCGTAAATCCCTTGAAGAAAATACGCCATCCACGCTCACTTTTCAAGATCTTAGTTACTCCATCGTAGATATTTCGATATGCTCCAGGCGTCGATTTATCGGTACTTAGGAGACGTGTTTTAAGAACCCAGATTGGATTGGTCAACAACGTTGTGACTGCACCACTGGCAAAGGAACAGAGCATGTACTTATGATATAGCACACCTGGGCTTGTGCTTGGGTTTCCTAGGCTGACGCCACCCTTGGCGACTTTGCTGCCGTTATTGTGCGGCGGCAACACCAAGGACTTAAACTCATTGTATAAGGCAAAATATAAACTCCAAGAAACCGCATTTCCTAGAACATTGATGGATAATCCTCGATATATAGTCCGTATTTTATGATTATTTTCAGCAGTACTGCCCCTGTTAGTCAACAACTCCCTTAATATTCGCTGAAATGATTGAAAATGTGATGTCCTCGTAGACGTGTCTAGCTGTAATCGTATTTTTATCAAATCTAGCGGATGCGAAACTATGGTAGAGAGAGATCCTGCTGTCAAACCCGATATTATTTCCTTGGTTCGTGATGAATTTGTCGACATCTCTTCGTTATTTCTTCTTATTTGGCTTGTATTCAGTGATCAAATAATATTTAGATGATATTATAGCATATCATTATTATTAAACTTTCTTCTTTTCTTCTTTTCTTCTTTTCTTCTTTGTTTCTTCTTTTTTTCGGATCACAATGAAAAATTATGATTTTTGGCATCCTTTTGGTACGGCATGATGGAAAATTTCAATCATGTGATATTCTTTCTTTACATCGCATCTAACCTCTTTTTCTTTTTTTGTTTCTCGTTTCGTTGTTTTTTTTTTCAAAAAAAACCAAAAAAAAAAAAGCTGCGAAGAAACCAGGGGAAAAGGAAGACGAAAAATCCAAAGAACAAAATTTTATTTGGCACACACAATAGCACTAGTATACCAGAATATTCACTTCTGAAAATAATAATATCGTTCAAATAAATTACTAGAGAGCACTGCTTTTTTCCTTTATTTTTCCTTTATTTTCATCTTGTAATAATTATTCTATTTCATTTTTAGTTGTTTAATTACTATTATAATAAAAGTTGGACAGAAACGAATAATAACAGACAGAACATTCAATTTTTTTTGCATTGATTTATATCTGTCGACGTTGCTGATTATTTAACATACCATAGACATCTGCTGTTCATATTTCTGCTTCTAATTAAGCAACAAAAATTATAAGGATCTACTGGCTAGATTAAGCAAAATCTTATCGTCACATATAGTAAATGAAGAGTTCGTCTTTGTTAGCTTAAGTTGAATTATAAAAGTAACACAAATTACATCCAATGCCCGATTCACAAAAGATTAATCAAATCACCGTCGTGGTTTTCTTAAACAATTATAAGCAGCCTCTCACTATAAACGAGACATTTCTTCAAATTAATAATTTGCCTTATGAATCTGTTCTCGAGACTTCGGTAGCAAACATCCTTGATTTCTTATTATCCAACTGGCAAACCAAATGGGGAACTCCAAAGCCCAGCAGTATTGCCCAAATTAGAACGACCTCAAGGGGTAAAGCCATAAGAACTGCCCTCAAACTATCCGATCTTTACAAACCAGATACTACTGTTTCTACCACAAGCAACGAAGAGTATCCGCATATTGTACTTCATTGTTCTTTGAGACCCATGTCTAGTAAAGATGTGAACAACAACTACAGAGCCAGTCTTCTCGTTCCGAATTCTAACCATATAAATAATAACAATAACACCACACCTATTATTGAGTCACTTTCACAATTTGAGAATAATGATGGTGCGGAGATCGATTATTCTGCGAACATGAAGAGTGACTCCCCATTATACTTTGCCAACGATAGCAACCGATTAAGTACGTATCATGCAGGTACAAGAAGTAGTTATATTTCTTTAAACAATCACAACGGTAATAACACTGCTTCATCTTTCAATTATAATCCTTCTTTGTCTCGCTCTCCTAGGAATGACACAATGTCTGCATATACTAAAAGTTTAACACAAAGAGGGCTTTTTTCTTCGCTGGGAAATAACATGGGTACAGCAAGCCCATTGGATTTTGACTCTGATGATGATGTGGATTTTGTAAAAGGCAACCATAATAATTTCTCAGATTCTGTAAGTGAGGATACTTACACTACAGCAGCTATTGGAAACAATAATGATGACTCTTCAGAAATGAATTTCACACAGATTATTGTAACTGATCGTGCAAGACGCGAACAAGAAGAAAAGCAAAGGAAAAGGCAACAAGAATTGAAAAAAGAACAAATGAATTTCAAAGCAAACAATGATAAGAATGCTAACAATGTAGATAATAATAATGATAACATCGACGGCAAAAAAAGTGACAGCACCAATGATGATACCATCGTTGAAAAGAATGTTAGAGATAATAATAATGGTGCAAAATATACTACTGCTGTAGCACCTGCTCCAACTTCCTCTGATTATCTGAAATGTTGTGTCATTGTTTGATTTATTCATCGGTGATATATTGTTATTTTTATTTAATACTGTCTAAGTTCGTTTCTATTGTGTTTCCTTTGCTCATATTTTTGATTATATTATTATATTATACTTTGATTTAATTTATTTCTATTTTTGGTTTTCCAACTTTTATTTTTATTTTTCATTTTGATTATCTTTTTAGTATTATTATTTAGTTCTTCTTTGCAAACCTTATTTGTTTTTCATAACTATTTTCATTTAATTCTCTTCTTTCAATTATTTTTCTTTTTGACTTTATAAAAAATATCCTATAATAATAATTAATTCCCTTTTAGTTCGATTAAATTATTATTATTATTACTTGTTATATGTCTAAAAATTTTTCTTAGACGTAAATATATCTACAATAATTCTTTGTCTCTATCTGTCTCGTTACCAATAATAAATAATCTTTTCTTTTTATTGAAAACTAAACATATACAAAACTAGAAAGATTTATCTTCTTACGCTAAATTGTACCACCGCGTAATGTTAATACCAAATGCAAGACAGCACCTTCTTTAACACCGGAAACTTCAACAGTCTGTTCTTCTTCTAATTTTTTTCCGTCTAAAATCAATCTTTGTTGTGATGGCGGAATCCCTTCTTTTTCCTCAATTTGTTCTTTAATTGATTCAATAGTGTCATTGCTTTCTACCGAAAGTTGAACCTCTTTACCTGTCAATGTCTGAAAATTTGTTGTTAATAATCCATTCATTAATTAATTGTCATTTAATTGAGACTGAAAAAGATTTTTATCAATCACTTACTTTCACAGTTATACTAAAGGCCATTATTATTTATTTATGTTTATGTTCGGTTATGTCTTACAAAATTAACTTCAAAGATTTGAATAAATGGAATTTGCAATTAATCTTAATACAAGTAATAATAACAAAAGAAAAAACAAGGAATTATTAGTAGCTAACTTCCTTTTTTGAAATTTTTTTGACAATATACCTTTCACGCACGCGTTTGTTCCATCAAGAATAATAGTTGTTTTTATTCACTATTCAAACTACTGAAAATGAAAAGTTATCTATCCAAATAAATGATTTATTATTGAAAGACGGTTACACTAACGTGTAATATATATATTGAAAAACTAATAGTTTCTCAAATTGAACAAAAGAAAAAGGATATACTATAGAATATTTATTCGATGCTACCTACACCTGATTATTGCACTGACCATATAGACAAAATTTACGAACCTCAAGAGGATACATTTGTCCTTCTAGATACGTTAGAACAAGAACTTGAGTTTCTTCGATCGACTTCAAAATTAATGGTATTAGAAATAGGTACAGGAACGGGAATTATAACAAATTTCATAAAGACGCAAATTGTTCCCAATTCATATTTTATAACTACAGATCTTAACAATTATGCGTGTAAGACATCAATTCAAACGAATCAGCTTAATTTGAAAAACTCACAATCTGCCATGTCACGACAGCAGCAAGGATTCATGGATTCGGTACAATGTGATTTAACTACGGCAATAAGAGATAATATAGTTGACTTGTTAGTGTTCAATCCGCCTTACGTTCCTTCAGAAGAAGTTCCAAATTGGAGAGAAAAGGCGGCTCGTGATGATAAAGATATATTGAACAACACAGTGGAAATTGAGGATGAAGATACCTTGATTGATTTGGCACTTTGTGGAGGTCCTCAAGGGATGGATATTACTCATAAAGTATTAAAATCTCTAGATAAGACGTTACTGGGTGATGGTTGTGCATATATTTTATATTGTGCGAGAAATAAACCTGATCAAGTAAATAGATTATTTATGGAACAAAATCCAAACTGGTTTGTTGAGAAAATCTTTTTCAGAAAAGCTGGTTGGGAAGAGTTATCAGTTTGGAAATATTATAGAAGGAATATTAATAAATAGATTATTAACGTATATTATAATATAGTATAAAGTTGTTTGAATTATATAAGGTTAATCAAGATGAGGCTTTATTAGCATATAATTAATTAATTCGATCTGTTTCTTTATTACTGAACATTAACTCTATTCTATTACTCAATGCCTTCTCTAAATCCTTTCTTGAATATTTGACAATATTTTCATCCTGAAGATCTTCATTTTCATCGTTATTGGTAAAAATATTAGTAGGTAACCCCATGTTCATTTCAATTTTATCCGAAACCCTCCGCTTTTGCTTTTGCGTGTCACCTTTTTCAATTTCAGGACCCACTTTTAACACCGAGAGTTGTAATCCAGGTTTGAAAGAAGGCGACGCAACAGCGGAAGATGATGAAGATGACATTGGAGATTTCACCGTATTAGGATATGACTTGCTTAGAATATTGTTGTAAAAAGAGTCCAAATCACGAGTTATCACAGATAATGGCTTAGAATCTGTTAACCGAATCACAGAGCCTGTCATTGAAGATGGCGATCCAGGAGGGAATGATAATAATGATCCACTATTAAGACTGGTTAGATTGTCATCTTTAATGACTGAATTGGGGTAAGAAATTGAACTGCTTCTCTGTATCTTTCCTTTAGCTATGCTGTCGCTGGCAATATTATTACCCAAGTGCCTAGATAAACTATTATTCGCAGCTAAATCATTGATGCTGGTTATCACATCCCTTATATCTTCTAAATCTTCACTTTTCGTAATATTATAACATATGAAATTCAATCGCTCTATCACATCTTGCTTGGCCCTCGCTAATGGTTTATCAACGTCTGTATTTTTTTCTGCTTGTTTATTAATATCTTTTTTATCATGGTTAGTGTTCCTGAAAGCCTTCATGACTAGCATAGACAGCAAATTATTCGTTTGGAAATACTCTTGAACTTGATCCTTTAAAGTGTTGAAGAACCTGCAATCCAATAAAAGCATACTTTGAAGTTGTCTAATGATATATAATTTCGAAATACTATGTTGTTCACCCCCATACTTGAAAATATCATTATTTTTAAAGCTTTCATGATGTAAATTAATCATTGTTAGAATTTCAACAATGTTCGAACTGATGATAAGATCTGGATGATTTCCCACTGTAGGATCATCTTTGCATGTATACTCAGAATTATTTCCATTGATTGTCACATTTAACACTATTATCCACATTATTAAATAGAATTTTCTAATCAAGTGAAAGTCATTCAAATATCCATCTAGTAGTTTATAAGTGAATTGGTTACCTTCATTGGTATTGGCTGGATCGATATCAGGATATTTCCCGCTTTCTATATTTTCAGTGAATGACAATCTTAATTTGGGGGATGCCATAGAACCCGTTCTTACCGGCAATTTCATAGGTTTCAATTTCAGAGTATTTAAGTCGTCGCTAAGTATATCCATAGTAGTTGAATTCCTTATAACTGAATTGTAATAAAAGTCATAAATGATTGTGATTACGTTATTCAACACAATCTTATTTGTCTGGCAATAATTCATTATATGAGAACTAAGGGTTGTTTTGTTATATTTTTCATTCACTGAATTCCTTAATAATATTAATAATCTCGGTAAATTTAAAATTAAATGATTGATCTGTAGCTTGACACTTTCACATAAATACTGAATGATATTTTTCTGATTAATAAGACATGGGTTCAATTTTTTTATTGGATCATTATGGATTTCGATCTCTTTAAATTTTAATATACTTTTCTTGTAAACTATATCCAAGGATACATTTAGTTCTATAAATTGACATTTAAAAATGGTTAAACAACTTTTTAATAGCAATTTTGAATAAATTCCTCTATTGATAGTATGGTTTTTCATGTATATTAAGACATTTATCAATTTCAAAGCCAATACATTACGTTCTGGTTGATCTGGATTATTGGTAATCGCTTTAATCAAATGGATCATGGTAATTAAATTACCCAAGTATCTTGTATCTGATTTTGAAGATAGCTCAATGAAGAAAGTATCACCGGTTAACCGCTGTATATTGTATTTATCAAAATATACATTTTTGCGCTGCTTATTATTACAGCCAGTATGAGTCGTTGATGGATCAGTGAATTTCAAGCCATTATAATTGGAGATCATTAACCGCTCTTCTAATAGTTTTGAATACATCACATTGTACACAAACTCATCAAAGAATTTTGCATATGCCTTATTGATAAAGGCTTCACCTAACAAAATAACCTTTCGGAGCTTTTGCATCATTTTGAATGAGCAAGAAATTAGATCAGGTTCATCTGTTCTATTTTTTTTCTGTATAGTTTCTCCCACGATTGTTTTCAGAGACCTCTGTGTGGCATATTTAAACTGGGTATCTATATTATATTCGTTGATGTTTCTGGTAAGATGATTCCTCTGCAGGCAGCAGAAGTTGTTGGTATTATATGTTGTGACACTGTTACTGCTGGAGGAAATGTTTCCAAAAAAGAAAAGGAAATCTGGAGTGTCTTCACTTAGAAGTGGACTGCTGGTCACACTGCTCAAAGTGAGCAGTGGTCTATGATTCGTGGGTGTTAAGCCAGACATTTTTGATTGTTTAGTATTTGTATTATTAAGCTAGAAAGTCTAAAAGACTATTTCAGAACCACTGTAAGTATAAGAGTATCATAGGTTGGTTAATTAGAAGTAATAATAACATTATTATAATCTTCTTTATAATATTTATATCAAGTATTGAATCAATCTTATTTTCTTTTGCGGTCTCTTTCTTTTTTTTTATCGTTTTTTTTTCTGTTTCTTCTAAATTCTGTTTACTAAGTTTTCTACATAGTTTATTATCCTTAATTTCGTAATAGATTTCAATGAAATCAAACAATGCCGTAACACGTCGCTCCATCGGCATTTTTTTTTTGTTTTTCGCTAAAAATTAAACATGAATATTTCCAATTTGGGACAAGATAATCGTATAAATTGGAAAATATCTCAAAATACATAATATTGGATGATATTCTACGAATTTGATTAGCATAAAAAATCAATCATTTACTTACCCAACTTTAATAGAGTTATGCACTAAAGTACTACTTAATTGTTTACTAGGTTCTGAATTTTTTCAAATATTTCAATGAATGGTTTATTAATACCAAAGAGTATAACAAGAATTCGGAACCCGCGTTTACTGCTATTATCTGCTTCTATTTATATGATCGTAACTTTATTTTTAAAAATAAAAAGCCTGCCGAGCTAAGCCTTGCAACACTATTCGTTTATTTCTTTTCCGATAAAGCAGCGACACCTGGTAATTCTTTACCTTCCAATAATTCCAAAGAAGCACCACCACCTGTAGAAACATGTGATAATTTATCAACGACACCATATTTCTTGGCAACAGTAGCGGTATCACCACCGCCAATGATGACAGTGTTACCCTTAGAAGAACTTTCAACAGCAGCATCCAAAAGCAGCTTTGTGCCATGGGCAAATTTTTCAAATTCAAAGACCCCCGGTGGACCATTCCAAACAATGGTCTTAGCCTTAGCAACAGTTTCAGCAAATAACTTGTCAGTAGCTGGACCTGCATCAAGACCCATCCAAGAATCTGGAATACCTTGTTCAGCGGTGACAACATCGCTCTTGGCATCTTTGTCAAATTTGTCAGCAATGACAAAATCAACAGGTAAAACAATCTCAACGTTATTTTTCTTAGCTTTGGCAACCAATTGTGGAACAATCTTAGCACCTTCAGCATCAAATAAAGATTGACCAATGTTAGTGTTATCTAAAACTTTCTTAAATGTGAAAGCCATACCACCACCAATAATTAATAAGTCAACCTTATCCAACAAGTTATCAATCAATTGAATCTTGTCACTGACTTTAGCACCACCCAAAATGGCAAGGAATGGACGTACTGGGTGTTCTAAAGCTTTGGCAAAATACGTAAGCTCTTTTTCCATCAAGAAACCAGCTGCTCTCTGAGGCAAATCCAAGCCAACCATAGAGGAATGAGCTCTGTGAGCAGTACCAAAAGCATCGTTCACATAGACATCAGCCAAAGAAGTCAATTGCTCTCTGAATTTAGCTACAGCTTCTTTATCAGCTTTGATTTTTTTACCATCAGCGTCTTTTTTGGAACCTTCTTCTTCAACATGGAAACGCAAGTTTTCCAAAAGGATCACGGAACCCTCTGGAGCAGAGTTGACAGATTTTTCGACTTCATGACCAACACAATCATGCAAGAATTCAACTTTCTTCCCCAATAACTTGGATAATTCTTCAGAGACAGGTTCGAGAGAGTATTTGGCATTCACTTCACCATTTGGTCTGCCCAAGTGGGAAGCCAAGATGACAACCTTTGGCTTTTGCTCCAAAACATACTTAATAGTTGGTAAAGCAGCAACGATTCTTTGATTGTTAGTGATGGTTTTACCATCTAATGGAACGTTGAAGTCGACTCTGATAAAGACTCTTTTACCAGTGACATTTAAGTCTTTTACGGATAACTTATTAGAAAGAGACATTGAGTAATTTTTTGTGTTTATTATGTAATTCAAATGCTTGGAAATTGTTTCCTTCGTTAAAAGAAATGGAAAACTAAAATCAAAGTAAAATGAAATCAATTGATTTAAAGTAAAACACAAAAAAAGGGAAAATCACCAGCTTTTTATACAGTTGTATGGCTGCTGCCAAAGTAAAGAATCATTTGTGAACCCACCACCACACATAGAAAAAAAAAAAGTCATGCGTCATTCAAGGAGGAGGAGATTTTATTCAGGTGGGATTATTGCTCCTCAAAGAATATCAGATTATTGTTTATATAGTTAGATACAAAAAATGGCAATCAAGTTTGAATAACGAATATATTCGTATGGTTCTTTGGTGTTGGCACAGATCTTTTATTCAGGATGAATATTTGTTAATAATTCACTACTCTAAGGATGATTCTTATATTCTGCATATAATAAATACGGAATAGGTTGGAAAACTCCGGGGTACAATCGCTGTCGCGGCACGCATACTGATAGAGCTTATTCATTTTTTCAACGCAAGACAGATGGCCTTTTTACATACTTTCTTATTAGCATAGCAAGTTCCAAACTAGGAGATTGCTTGCTTTTTGCAATAAACGTTAACAGTTTCTAAAAGAAGGTTAAATTACTATTATTAAAAGAAACAAAAAGTACAAAAGATATAAATATTAGAATACATTTAGAACAAATGACCGATTAATTCACCAGCGATGGCTTCAATGTCATGCAAAACATTGCCGGCTGCATCTTCTATTTTTTGAATAGGACTTTTGTGGTTGACTTTTTCAACGCCCGAATTCCAGAAACTACTTAAATCTTCACCTCCGCCATTATATGCCAATACATTAGGGGATCCTTCTCCTATATTCTTCAAGATTCCTTGAGACCCAAATGAGATCAAGTTTTTCTTCAATTGAGATGGAGTGATATCAGCTGCAGAACTGAATTCGGATGACTTCCCTGGTGCCAATGAGATATAATATGCTAACAAACCAGCAACATGTGGGGATGCCATAGATGTACCAGACAAAGTAGCGACAGCAGTTTCACTGCCGATATAAGTTGATAGAATGTTCAAGCCGGGTGCAAAGATGTCCACACACTTACCCCAATTGGAGAAATATGCACGACTATCCGACACGGTCGAAGCACCAACAGTTATAGCAGATTCAGCTGAAGCTGGTGAAGAATTACACGCGTCCCTATTTTCGTTGCCGGCAGCAACTGCAAAACTTAAACCTGCTTTAACACCTGCATTGACCATCATGTCTAAAGCTGGTGATTTACCACCACCTAGGGACATATTGGCAGATGCACCTTTAATTTTCTTGTTTTTCATTTGTAGCAAGTAGTCTTTAATGGCTACTTCGACACCTTTCACTACATCGGACATTGTGCCACTACCATTAGAACCCATCACCTTAATGCCTCTCAATTGGACTTTTTTGGCAACACCATAAGTCTTAGATCCAATGGTACCACTACAATGAGTACCATGGCCATTAGGATCTGACGAACCCCCATCATTTGGAATATCTTCTAACAATTTTGCACGTCCTTCGAATTCAACATGATTTTCATTGATACCTGTATCTATAATATAAGAAATTACGCCTTCACCACCTTCTGAATCATATACATATTTGTTGAAACTTCCTAAATTCAATGGTGATCTATGTGAGATTCTAGCTAATCCCCAAGGAGCGCCTCCTTGAGTTTGTAATTCATTGATATTCACAATGGAATCCTGTTCAATGAATTCAACTTCTGGCATTTTCTTCATCATGTCAATAGTAGACTCTAAGAAATAGCCAGTGAGACCGGAGATTCCAGATTCTACATGGAAAGAATCAACGACACCACCATGATCTGAGATATCCTTAGTTTTCTGAGTGGTAATAAAGAATTGATTTGTTGGATCAGCGTCATATAACTTAAACAGCTCAGATAATTGGAATTCGTTAATGACTTCTTTATTAAAATTAAGGAATTGCTTATCAACGGATTTTTTGAATACTACAATATACTTATGTGGCACAATTTCACGGCCATCTAAAGCTTCCGTGAAAAAAATAGGAGCTTCCAATTCGCCACTAGTGTTAATATAATTGCCGTCTTTTAATTGAAATTCTTCATTATTATCGTTGTTATGACATGTGATTGTATCTTGCTTTGTGACAGCCAACTGCTCAACAGAAGGGATAACCCAAGCATCAGCAGTCAACATACAACTGACAACAGATACTAAAACAGCGTTTGAAAGTTTCATAGTTTTTTAATATTGTAAAAAGTATTTTATAATTTGATATAATTAAAACGCTTAATAACAGAATTTAATTCCCTGATTGACAAGTTATTCATCAACGATGGTTTTAAATGGTGGATACCTTATTTGTTTTATATAAGCGCTTGTTTTCTGTTTTCGATTTGTTTTTCACTATCTTCCGTTGCTTCTATAAAATTGCAACTAGCCATTTTTTAATTTTACGTTTAACATTTTTTTTTACATGCAACGTAGATATTTCTTTACGTAACATGTGAATGTCCTTTTTTAGCTAAGGGATGCTGTATTATTTCCAAGCTGGTATTCAAAGTGGATGGATTAAGAGAACAATTCAATTAGCAGTACATGAATGCAAACAAATATATGGTTAGAATATTACTCAGTGAGTTACCATTGAAAGACATAAATCTAATGCTTATATTTTTGTTCAATTATTTTGTTGGCATACTTGATGTCATCTAATAGAAACAGAGAATTTATGAAAAAGAAACACAATAATTTATCTATAAGGAGAAAAAAATGAAATGCAAAAATTATAAGAAATAAAAATCAAAGAATTAGAATGTCAAGACCGAGATACTAAGAAAAATAACAATAGATGTGCAGGGATTCATTTGCAAAGATGAACAAAGAATGAAAAGATACTAATTAATGAATTCACGCCTTTTTTTAGCATTTGTTGATCAAAGCTGCTTCATTACAACATAAGTGACTGTAAAAGGTAATGTCACACATAAGGACAAATATTGCATCAATAAGAATACACTTAAACATTCCATTTGTGTTTGATCATCGGTGTCTGGAGATGCATTAGTAGCAGTAATGTAAAACTGTGTAGTAGCAGAAGGCAATGCAAAGGTAATGCAAATAACAAAAAAAATCATGGAATCGTTTAACCAACCAAGAGAGCGAAGTTCACTAGCCCAAGCAACCCCAACGATAGGACATACACAAAGTTTTAAAACTACCAACGCAGTTGAACTGATTAAGAACTTCTTATCCAAATTTTTAAAAGATAATCTTGCGATTGTAGTCCCCAATAATAGAAGACCTAAGGGAACCGAAGCTTGACCAATATATGATGTATAATCAAGAAGAAAGCTCAATGGAGGCAATTTATCTGGTGCATTCGGCATATTTGGAACTCTTGGTGTAGCTACAAATAATGCTTTTAGCCATGGAACTAAAGCAATCAAAATAGCTAGCAACAAAGCTACAGAGACAGGTCGCATTATAGATTGAAAAAAAAATACTAAGAAATTTAGGTGATATTTTTGAATAAATCCAATAGATGCACCAGCTTGTTGAATAGCTTCACTGTTAGCAGCCCCAATATCCGTAGTAACAATCTTTGTCAATGTATTTAATTTATGAATTGCATCTCGATTGTTTGCATGACTGTATTCTTCAACAACGTTTTGAATGTTTTGTGATGGCATGGTTCTTAGCTGAAGGTTTCTTGACATCGTTTGTGATAATGTATTGTTTGAATGAACTAAAGAAGGACCTGTAGATAGTTTGGACAGAATACTCTGAGATTCACTTTGATTATCATTATCATTTCGTATGCGTCTGCGAAGCGAATCTGTTTTGGTTTCATTAAGCTTTTGTCTTCGTTCTTCTTCAGCTGACATTTCATGAGGCAAACTTTTGTCATTTCCAGCATCGATACGTGATGCCGCTGATGATGATAAACTACTCACTATGTCAGATGAATCAGTAAGGCTGTTATCGTCAGGAAGATTATCAAGATCGTCATCGTCACAATTGATACCTTTTTGTTTTTCATTTTTATCATTAACTATATTAATCTTAGAAGGTGGTTGACCTTTTTCGTGAGTCTTTGAATCGTCATAAACAGTGTTTTCCCAAGCAGTATCAGAATTCTCATTTGATAAATTTGGAATTTTGCTGTTTTGCAAAGTATTCTTCTCCAAATCGCTTGGGTTTCTAAAATCGTATTCCACTAACCTGAAGCCCCCCATATTGAATTGGCAAAATAAAAATGTCATTAAAAAAATGCAAACATAGGCAATTCCTTTGTTACCCTCTTCTTCAGTGAAAACTGACCCAGTATCCAAAGTTTGAATGTAGGCAATAGGTAAATCTGAGATATTTGGGAAAATACCACCAGCCAAGCACCCACCTCTCCATTTTTTAGGAAGAGGGCTTCCAACAATGACCAAGAACGCGTAAAAAGCACCAAATGAATAAAGAATTCCTGCAGATAAACAAATCACGCCAATAGACTTCAAGTCACTAATGGAAATGTTTGCTACGATTTTATTGAAAGCCAAACATGGTAACACTACTGCAACAACCATATCTGATAAGTTCCTTGTGACATCAACCGTCAAGATGTTGAGCTTTGCTAGAAGGAACCCAGTACCCAAGATCAAATAAATTTTGAACATGGGCTTGACAGCCGCATAAATGACGGATCCAATTTCAATATGCATTGTGTTGCTTGTGCCGAAAATGAATGTGAGTCGCTAGTATAGCAAGTGAGAGAGGCCGACAGGACGAGGCAGTAAATGGTATTATATATCAAGAAAAGAGGATAAACGACTAGAAAGCAGAGCGAAAGCAAAATCAACAAAAAAAAAAGATTTTTGAATGTAACCTGTGAGATATTGGGGGTATATATATGAAATGCAGTATATTTGAAATGGTTGTATAATGCGATATTTGCTCTATTATTATCAAGTAAATATTTCTTTTTTTTATGTTAGTTTAAATCCGTTATTTTTCTTTCGTCCGTCCGATCGCTTACGAGGTAAATTAAAAAAACCTTATAAACCAACTATTAGAGTACAACTATGTAGAATATGATGTGAAATAAATAAGAACAATTATTCACAATTTTTTTTAACTCAGCCATAATTAGATAACTGAATCATGGATATGATAAAATTGTTCGACGTAAAAAAAACATTGAAAAATAAGATAAACTGAAATTAAAAGGTCATCGATCAAGCGTATCATTTATCAGCGCACACAAAGAAAAAGAAGGTACTGCCCACGAAAATGTTCACCAAGGAGCGGACTCGAAGGTCCGCTACTGATAAGGGATATACACGGTGAATGGGTTACATCCAGGAGGCCTTTTATTGCGGAAGAAAGAGCTGTCGACCAGCTTGACAATCAGATTTGTTGAAAAAATATGAATCGAAGAAACGAATTGACTGCTATTGCAATAAGTAACTATGTGGATGGACTGGCAATGCAGTGCCTTCAGCTTATGCTAATGTAAAGGACCGTCGGCTGAGCACATACAGCAAGAAATTATGTCACCATAATATGCCGGGATATTTTATATTTTCAAACATCATTTATAATACGTCGAAGTTAAAGCGGCTTCTATATATATAATATATATATGTTGCTGCCAAACATCTATGGAAATAGTGCATATACACGGGATCTAGCTTTTTCCTCGGATTTGAACAGAATCGATCACATTCCCAAAACAAGGTATTTCTGTATTTTACATTCATTCATCAAAATTTGACAATGGGGAAAGTGGTATGGTTTACCTAAAAGACTATATCATCTATTATTTGTAGTAGCCCTGTAAATCCAGACAAGAGGTAAGAAATTAAACGAAAGTTTTCTAAATTTACATTTTAGTGGTGCAAAACATTTCTCAAGTTTCTTAGAGGTTTGAATTTGTCGGCAGTTTCAAGAACACTCTATTCTTTCTCTTGTCAAATGACTTTGAGTAAAGGAATTCCGAGGAACAAGACCCGAAGTGTTTGTCGTATTATGTATTGATGAATTTGATAATTGGACAGGCGGCCAAAGCTTGGACTGATTTTACCAAAAATGAAACCAGCTAAGATAAAATTATAATGAGTGCTATACATGTCGAACATTATCAGAGATATATAATTCCAGATAACCGTAATAGTAATGTAAAAAACATCGGAAATAATAGATGATAGCAAATTCTATGTTTTATAAGCCTCGCAACAGATGGTTGTAACAACTCAACAAGCTGATCCTTGGATAATAAACAATTAATTTCTAGTTATAGATAATATTATTTCAAAAACATTTGAATTTGACATAGAAGAAGCAGAACTTTATGTACCAAAATAGTTAGAACTAACTTCTAAAAAGTAGGATAATGGTAAGTAAATATTGCGAACTTTAAAGTATTGATTATTTTAAATCCAAAAATCCTCTAAAATCAAATTATCAAAATTATAAAATAAATACTTAATTATGTCTAATTCACTTAAAATGATCTAATTTTTTTTTATATCAATATGTTTATCTACCTCAATATCAAAAACAATTACACAGACTCATAGTAAAATTTACAACTTTTAAAATTCTATTACAATATATGAAATAGAATCGATTAAATTCCTTTTTATTAGCAGCAAGTAAAACAGAAACTAACTCTTAAGGAATATTCTATCTGAAATCAAGAGTAGATTTAATAAATAGCTTTTAACCATTATAATTTAAAAGGGACTTCATTTTAATATGTCAAAAATTGAAAATTAGGACCTTTCATTAGATGTTTGCATCACCTTAAAAGTGTATTTTTTTAGAAGATAATTTCATTTTTTCCTCTTTCCTTTGTCCAAAGGGCAGGTTCAGTCATCTCGGAGATAATCAGGAAATTCTTTATTGCAGTAGCAAAAACAAAGGCATGAAGCGCCAAAGCATTTTATATGATATACACACACATCTTTGAACCCGGATATAGATAGGTAGTATTGATATGCATGCAATACTAATAGTCTTTGATGAATACCACCAGTAACGATAGCAATAGTAATAATGCTATCAAATTATGAAACTTAGACCTAATCAAACATCATGTGGTCGTAGAAATAAAGTCTCCAACGCATTCACCGTTGATATATATAACATTATTCGCATTTCTCATAATATAGTTGGGTCTTCAGACGGCCGAAATTGCTGACAAGTAACATATGCGCATGTGTATGTGTATTCACAAACGTTATGGCATCAGCCAGCACGAGGTTCATGAAATTAAGATAGTAAAGTCACGTGTAATATTGACGGGCATTTAATTACGTGGGCACGTGCTATAATCTTAGCTCTATCAGTTTAGTTTTGAGCAATCGAGAGAAAAAAATTATTTGAATATTTTCCTTTCGTGAATTTTGGAGATAAACTTAGAACTTTTCTGTTTTCATGAAAAAAAAAAGAACAACAATAAAAAACATAGCTACTTGCTACTGACATCCGTACATTAAGAATTTCCTTTCAACCCATCTCGCACATTACATGGTATTTTCTTTTAAGCTATAATTGAACTAGGAAAGAAACGGAGGTTCTCCAAACTATGAGCCCACGAGAAATGCGACGAACAGGAAAAGTACTAAACAGAGAGCGCACAGCTGAGCAGAAGAAACAGCCATAGAAACAAAAATTAAAAAAAAAAAAAAGTATTGAAGAAAATCGAATATTGAAATATCCTTTACAGAGATTATACTGTATTTTTTTTATTTGTTTCAATATAGACTATAATATACTACAATCAAGTGATATCCCTGAAAGAATATGTCTGCTGCTTCTAAAGTATTATCTGCTGAACCAACTGAACTTGAATTACAAGTCGCTCAAGCCTTTGTTGACTTGGAAGCCCACTCTCCAGAATTAAAGGCTGAGTTGAGATTATTGCAATTCAAATCCATCAAGGAAGTAAGTGAACACAATATGAATTTATAACGGTTAAATCTAATGAAGTGAAAGGGAATGAAGAAGCGTATGATTATGGTTATTAAAATATTCAGTCACGATGAATTGTAGGAATAAGGGCGTGATAGATTTTTATGCTAGACAGTTATTATTGAAGAGGAGTGTACTCAAGAAGCCATATTGCTATGATTATGAATAAGAGAAATGATCCGCATATCAGACATCTGATATGCCAGGTAAAAGTTGACGAAATGTGTGATAATATCAGAGTGCTGACAAATGAAATATTTCCATATCAACATCAATATTATATAGCACAGCGTTTGGCATTGAAGTATAAAATATTAATGATGAAAAGGAATAAGGATTCCTGGAACATATGAAACAAGAAATGGTATCTTCTCACTAGTAATTTATGCAGATACTAGACTGTCTCTTCTCATTTCTTTTCACCATGCATCCAACTAAATCTTTAGATATAATAATACTAACAAGCTTATATAGATTGATGTTGCTGACAACAAAAAGGCTATTGTCATCTTTGTCCCAGTCCCATCTTTAAAGGGTTACCACAAAGTCCAAGATAGATTAACCAGAGAATTAGAAAAGAAATTCCCAGACAGACATGTTGTTTTCTTGGCTGAAAGAAGAATCTTACCAAAGCCTGGTAGAACTTCCAGACAAACTCAAAAGAGACCAAGATCCAGAACTTTGACTGCTGTCCACGAAAAATTATTAGAAGACTTAGTTTTCCCAACTAAGATTGTTGGTAAGCGTGTCAGATACTTGGTTGGTGGTAACAAAATCCAAAAAATCTTGTTGGACTCCAAAGAATCTTCTAGTGTTGACTACAAATTAGAATCTTTCCAATCTATCTACAACAAATTGACTGGTAAACAAGTTGTATTTGAAATCCCAGGTGATTATTAAATATAAAAATTGTTCTTATATTATTTTTTTATATCGTTATTATAAAATAAATTAATAAATTCAAACTGTTATTATAATAATTACTTAGTAATCATCTTTTTATTTCTGTGTGTTTGTCCATCAATATATGTCTAATGTTTTTTATTATGTAGTAAATAATGACAAACTTTTGATAAATACTAACGATACATTTGGAAGTAGATAGGAAAATTAAGCTGAAAAAAAAAACGGTATCAAGATAATATAATATAAAATAAAGTAGATAGTTCAAAAGGATTAAATGAATGTTAGTAACAACTAGCATATATATATATATATATATATATATAATTATTGATAATAAAAGTAAAAATGATTAAAAAAAACTAAGATTGACTCAAAAATAAATTACCTTGATCGATATTTCAAGAGTTTTTATACTTTCAAATTGATTCCAAATCAGAACATCAAATAAAACAATAAATTCGTCTGGCATATTTTACCCATGATTACTTTGTTTGGCAACTACTCGTCACAATACTATCAATATTTCCACTACCAAATAGAGAACCGAGAAACCTGAAAGGATAAATAGTTATTCAACTATAAGAATTACATTTTAGTGAATTTGGCGTTTTTTGTCATTGATCTCCTCCCATTTTTCTTTTTCTTTTTCTAATTAAAACATTCTATCATCTCACAGACTCTTTTGATATTTTGAATTATTGGAAATCCAGGACAAGCCTTCAATCAATCCTTGCCCGGTCAATGCATTACTTGCCACAACGCACCAAATACGATCCTTCAATTTATCCAATTCCAATCTTTTAGTAATTTCTTGCGGCTTCAATGCATTCGGTAAGTCTTTTTTATTTGAAAATACCAATAATAAAGCATCTTTCATTTCCTTATCTTCGATGATTTCATACATTACTCTCTTGGCCTCTCCAATTCTATCAGTATCTGCGCTATCAATGACAAAAATTAAAGCATTTGCACCAGTAAAATAATGACGCCATAATGGTCTAATCTTCTCCTGTCCACCAACATCCCAAACATTAAATTTTATATTTTTGTAAGTCACGGCTTCAACATTGAATCCCACTGTTGGCACTGTTCTCAAACCCTTATTCAACTTCAATTTATATAATATTGTTGTTTTACCTGCAGAGTCTAATCCTAACATTAAAATTCTCATTTCTTTGTTGCCAAACAATTTGTTCTGTAAAAAATTAAACTTGTTAGTATCCGACTATAGTGCAATTGTAATTCATCATTTTCTAAAAAAAAAAAATAAAGCAAAATAACAAATACTTACTAGCATTTTAGACATAGAACCACCCATTTTTGATTATTTTTATTGTTTTATTCTATGGAAGATAAGTATTTGGTGAAAATAAAAAGTGATACACTTATGGTGGAGTTACCTGTATTTATTGATTAACCGAGGATTTTTTTTTCTTTCTTGAAATAATGTATTCTTTTGTTTTGTCTATCAAATATTCACCAACTCTTATTAGTATAAATTCAATTGCGATATCTGCTCAGCTCAATTTTTAATATGATTAGCTATCCTCACTGGTTTCTAATAAATCCAGTTCAACTGATCGTTATTTTTTGTTGTTATTTTTTATTTATGAGCCAGCGCTTTTCTACCACGCTTTCTTTATCTTTTCTTTTTATATCGCTTCATCGCTGTTTCAGAAATTTCCACTAAAAGAAAAAATAGTTAAACCAGAATATAATTTTTTAACCAAAGGAATAATTATTTTTCCTCGTAAAAAAAGAAAAAAACACGAAAATAGTTTGTCAGCTGATATGCGCACGCAGATTTTATTTTTAAGTTACACATGCTAGATTAAGTAATCACTCAATTAGACTCATGAATTCATTGATAATTCCTTACAATAATGTACATAACAAAATATTATAATTGAGCATTACAAGAATTGAACATAGCTGGTAGGAAACAATCCTTTTTTACCTCTAGTTTCGCCCAATGTCCAACCAGATCCGTCATCCTTTTCAAGGATGCCCACCATGTCACCAGCACTGATAGAGATCTCGTCATCCCCATCAGCAACATAATCATACAATGCTTTGGCTTGTGGCTTGCCAGTGTTCTTCCCACTTTTTCTAGGTGGTGCAACTTTCGGGGGGACTAGGCTCTTTTTTTGTTTTTTCTCTGTGACACTAACCTGGCTGATGGTAATATAGCTCGTAGGGACCAATCCAATGTCACCATTGCCTTTTTTAATTTGAGTCCAGCCAGATCCATCGTCTAACGCTAACACCTCGAATTTTTCGTTTGGCTGGATACTAGTTTCGTCCGCATCCGACGCTTGGTATGAATAAGAAGCCGTACCCTGATTTATAGTTCGTTGAATTGTTGTCGAAGTTCCCGCAGAAGAAATGGCAGAAGTAGGTGCATTTGCGCTTCCTGTGCTGGTGCTAATATTGGAAACACCGCTGTAAATGCTTTGGTTTCCTCCAGAAACCTCTCTTGCATGACTCAACCTACTTCCTATATGTAAGCCACTAAATCTATGTGTGGCTGTGGCTGCACTATGGTGGCTATTGCCGCTGATTATACTTTTAGCATCATTATGGCTACTGCTACTATCAATATGACGATCTTTCTTAAAAATTGATCCAAATCCTCTTCTTTTCTTCTTTTCATCAGATGGTGTCAACGCCAAATCTTTATCTCCAGCACTACTTTGTATAATCTGCATTTCTACTTCAGCAGAGACTCTCGAATTATCATTGATGATAAAATTACGTAAGGCACTAACAGAATCCTCGAAACATTTGAAATTATCAATTATTCCAGCTTCTTTCATTTGACTTTTGGTCTTATTATTATCACTGATCTTCATTTGCAAACTCTCGCATATTTTATCATTGTTTAAATATTCATTATTTGCTGCAGCTAATCTTTTTCTCAAATCTTTCATTTCATCCTCTGCATCGGTAATCATTTGATCATCATCATACCAAATTGGTGAATTTTCAAATTTGAAATCTGAAGGTTCAGTCCATTGTTGAACATTATGTTTGATAAACATAACTGTGTCATTGCTGATTTTATTACCTTTGATAGTATCAATCAGTGAATTTAAAAATTCATTGCATTGATTATTTTGCTTTGTTTCTATGTTGATAACTTCTTCTAATACATGGTTCACTTCAATTGTTTTAATTTCATTCAAATCCTGTAACCCATCCAATATCTCGGGTAAATCTTGGAAATAGTATTTGTCTTTCAATCTATTCAGTTGATTGATTTTGATCAAATAATTATTCTTATTGATATTCTTTTTAATTTCCTTCTCGGAGTACTTCTTAGTGTTACCTTTGGATTTTTTCTCATTCTTAACTCTGACATGTTCAATACCTTCACATGCAGAATAATATGAATTCTTAGATTTTTTCAATTCACTTTCTATATTATTTTTTTCCTTAACTAGCATTGAATATAAATCAGAATACTTCTTCTCATATGACTCACATTGCTTTTGAAACTTGGAAACCCTGTTACTGATATTATCATTGAACTCACTAGAAAGTTTCAATTTCTCCTTGGCTATTGATTCATTCTTATTTAAAATATCAGTCCACATATTCAAAGTAGAATTCTCATTAGATCCAGCTGTTAAACATGGTTCATCCCCAACACTGATAGAACTGGAGATCTTAGATTTCCTCTTAAATGATTCATTGCATAATGCTTGGAGTTTCTTGGAGTATTCTTTTTCAATAATAGCTCTTTGTCTATAAAAATATTCAATTTCACTGATCCATGCTATATTATTTTGAACCCATTTATCGGTTACTTTAAATCCATCCTAAAATAAGTGAAAAAAATAAAAAAAAATGTTAGTTTCGTAATATGAATTTGAAGGGGAAAAAAATAACTTATAACATATATTTTGACATACTTTCAATTCATTACCTATACTAATTGCATCAGTCATGATCACAATTATTATTCTTTTTAATGATATCTCGTACTTCTGCTTGTGTATAATTTAATTTGTGTAGAGTAATTAGACATATCTAATTTCAAAATAATTATTTGTTCTCGCTTTTTTTCCTTTTTTGTTTTTTATTTACTTTTTCTACTTAGTTTTTTTTTTTCGCATATTTTCTGTCGTTTTTTAGCTAAAAATAGGTTGTGTTACTTACTTAGAAATTAACATGATACGTACATAATTAGTAATAATAAACTACTCTTTGTTTGTATTGAACATAAATAGATATATATGATTGCCATATATATTCAAAAAAATGCCTAACCATTGAAACCCATAAATCCAGTTAATAAAAAGAATTTATAAAAATCATATTTATGGATTTGATTAGCCCATTCCCAAGTGCTTGTCAATCTGCCATCAACACAACTTCCAGCAGAAAAATAATCGTTAGCACCAGATCCATTAAATGCTTTTCTGAAAAAACTATGGCAAATCAATTTAACTAAATTATCAATAGACTTATATTCATTGATGATTGCGGTTGCTAAAAACTCATCTTTTGGAAATTCTTCTTCTATTAAATGTAAACAAGTATCAATAGGATTCAAAATTTTAGGAACTTGCAAATATTTATCTAAGAAAAATAACGCATTTGGAACTGTTTCGTCACCAAGATGAATATATGAGGATCCAATCCAATATCCGGATTGTCTTTTAACTTTTTCCACAATATTTAGCATTGCTCTATAAACTTTAGGGCATGACTTTACTCTATTCATACCTTGACCTGTATGGCATAATTTATAACTACCATTATCACTTAATAAATCCTCATCCGCCAATGACCATAAATAAATCATTTGTCTTATTATCTCAGACCATAAGCTTAATGACTGATGAACATATTCATACTGCTTTTCATGACTGTGCGTCAATCTGGATCCATCCATTCCATTATAGATACCTAAATCAAAATATTTCGATTCCGGCTTTTCAAAGAATTTTAGCCTAGTAAGTAATCTATTAACAGGTAATTTGTTAGCGTTAGTGAATGCATTAACATCACCTATAGAGTATAAGACTTGTCTGATCTCCTCTTTACTGAATCCACTATTTTCAGCACCATGTGAGGCAAAGGTATAATATTTGTTAGCTAGCTTTTCAATGGAATATTCTTTGATTTTGATTTCTTTATCAATTTGTTTTCTTGTCTTGTTTCTAGACTGGATTTCTGTAGTGGCATTCACTAATAAAGTATCCTCGAATAATCCTAAAGCCTTCTTATCCTCCCTTGAATCCAAGAACCTATAGACAGTTTTAATAGGTTTATATAAGTCAAATTCCATATGGTTCTTCACTTCTGGCTTTCTAGAATCCATAATCATGTAAATCAATTTTCCGAAATTATCGTTGAATCTATTAGGATTTAAAATCTTGTACCTTCTACCAATTTCAAATATATTTTTAAACCAATTTTCATGGTCATTGAAATTCTTTTCCACTATCATTTCAGATCCTAATTTCATATTTTTGGATACGACCAACCCCAATAAAATGGAACAAATCTCTTTTAATTGAGATATAATTCTTTTATTTTTATTGGTATATGAGACGATATCAATCTTATCAGTGTATTCAGAGACGTTTAGTGCTGCGTCCAACAAATTGAAAAGTTGTCTTTCCTCTGCTGTCAATCTTAATGGAACATACTGAGCTTGATGTTTGATCTCTTTCAAAAGTATTTCATTGGCTACTTCATCAGATGGGAGCTCACTCAATTTGGCTAATTCTTCTTCGGTGTATTCGCCATTATCTGCTTCTTCGGTTCTCGCAGTGGAATTATCTGATCTTTCCTCGTCTGCCATTTCTTGGTCCTCTTCGCTGTTCAAGTTTTCCAATTTTTTGACGGTATGTGATTTTCGCTTACCTGAGCTATGGATCATTCGAAAACAAACATTACAAAAATTCTCGTCACACTCCACACAAGTCAATTGACTAGGCATATCTTTACACTCCACGCATAAATGTTCAGGGATTTGTTCTTCTTGATTGGCATCATCTGCTGGTACTTGAGTGTCAACATCTGCGACCTCAACATTCTCATTTTCAAGAATATCATTCAAACTAGGCTTAGTCATTTCTCTACCGTGTTCTATCATGAATATCGAACCGAGCTATAACAGAAATAATTAAGCGTTTTGTTTGAAATATTTGAAACTAAAAAGAAAATCAGGATTTTTTTACCAACTTTAGGATAAAGAAGTAAAAAAGTCAAGATTTTTTTTCCCTTCGCGCGTCTTTTCTTTCATTTGTTTGCAACTTGCTTCGATGGAAAATTTAAGCGCCAAGGTGACTACGCTTGTTGTTTTACTAAAAATTAATGTTCTAAAAACGATATTACAAGTATTACCTACAAATAATAATATTTTATTTGAAACGTTAAAAAACTTAATATTTATTACTGGTCTGAAAGAAATTTTCTAAAAATGCGTAGATCTTTCTTTTTATTTATTTATTATGAAAGGGAATCTGATTTGTATGATCGCAAAAACAATATACACAAAAACGAATATAGTAAAACAAAACGATGTAATCTTTGCATGCTAGATAGAATTTCTCTAATGATGTTTACCTAATAATGATGCAAGTATAAATTGGCCATATTAATCTTTATTGTCTATTGAATTTCTGATATAGGTATCCTGATAAAGTAAAACGTCTACCAACTAATCCCCCAAAATATTAAAGAAATTCCTAGCTAAACAGATACTCCCATATATTTTCTATTATTTTTCTCGGATTTTGATTTTGATCGCGATTTTATTACTATATTTTTGAATACAGTTTTGTATGGACTTATTGAGATTTTTCAGCGACGGCTTCAGAAAACTTTTCTTCAATTACAGTACATAAATCAGATAAATCATCCAAACCCTTATGAAGAGCATCAACAGCAGTTATATTATTGTAAGTCTGAATTCTTAAATGAAGTTTAGGTTCAGAAGGATGAGGAATAGAATAACCACAAAATTCAACATCTGGGTTTTTTATTATTATTTGTTTTAATGCATTTCCTAATGTGTGATCTTCATCTATAATTTGGAAAGATGCGGCTGTTCCATCTTCAGATGAACCTGGTAACTAAAAAAACATATCATGTTAGTATGCTAGTAAGGAAATAAAGAACAAAAGCTGAACTTGAGATCTATTGCCAGCTTTCAACTAAACAATGATATTACATCAATGAACTAATATATATATATATATATATATCGTGAACTAATACATACAAGTTTAATTTTTTCCAAATCTTGTTCTTCTTCTTCTTCTTCATCATCATCATCATCATCATCATCATCATCATCAATCATAGGCTTCAAAGTAGCTGGTTGAGACTCATCTGCTTCCACTATTATTTCGTCGGCCACTTCTTCTCCATTATTCTTCATGATAACATCCTTTTCCTCGTCTGACATTTTTAGATTGGTATACTCCGTGATTTGATAATGGTCTACTTAATTGATTTTTTTATAGTAATAAATAGAATCAAAGTCCAAATTGTTAACCAAATGTTTATTTAAAAAAAAAAAAAAAAAAAAAAGAAAAGAAAAGAAAAAGAAAAAAAATCAAAGATGACGATGAGTTCTGAGCTCAAAACCATTTTCGCTTTAGCTAATACATAATGTGTGAATACCTAAAATCTTTGTAGATTTTAAATTTTTAAAGATTATAATACAAGAATATATATATAATATAACAAAACAAAACTATACTCTATGATTGTATTATCTCACAAAAATTTTGAAGAATCAACAGTAATGTGCTGAGATTAGGTTTCATGAGTTCATAGAAGAAACTCCATCCATTAAAAAAATTGTGAATTTCAGAATACTTAAATACCCATCTTGCAAAGCAACGCAAACTGCAATAACAACCAATTGATAAAACCAGTAAACCCAGTTCAGCTAATTTTAAATAGTCAAGTTGCATCGTACAAAGAAAAAAAAGAATGATGCAACATCGTTTATGTTATTAGCATCTGCCCAAGTAACCACAGTCTATCTATTTTTTTTGTATCTATTCAAACTCGTTTATCAAAAGAAACAGGCCCACATAGCATTTAACAAAAAGAATATGAAGCTCTTCTATTTCCAATGCCTCTATATTAATAAATATGCTTTTTTTTTGTTTTAGTATTGCTTTTTGTTTTGACATCTGCTTTTCCAAACTTTATGTTTCATCTAATTCTATCGTTCTCTTTCTATCTCGAAACATAGAATTAAACGTCCTTTTTTTTTTCTTTTATCTTTTTTTAGTATATACATCAGCTTACTTCAAGTACTTCAAGGACTGTTCTTTGACCTTCTTCTCATAAGTTGGCCTATCTTTTCCAAAAGCTCTCCAAGCAGGCTCCTGAGCAGGGGAGTCTGGGTTAGGGGAGTCCAATAATTCTTGAATACCCAACACAATTTGTTTCAAAGTTATAGCAGGCCTCCAATCTTGTTCTTCATTCAAAATGCTTAAACATACAGTACCGGATGGATAAACATTAGGATGGTAAAAATTAGGAGGAAATTTCACCTTAGGCGGTTTGGATGGATAGTCATCCGGAAAAGTTATTGTTATTGGATAGACTGAGTTGGCCCATATAGTATTTGGTTTACCTGGAATACCTGCAGTCCAACTCTGTAAATTTAAAGATCCGTCTGGGTTCTTGCCTGGTTTAGCATAAAAACCAAACGGATGATCTTTCCGCCATGCTTTTCTATGAAATGATTGTTAGTATGCATTGCCATTAACTTGCTATATATATAATTTATTTATGTCATCTCTTCTGTCTTTCATCAAAACACCTAGGTTGACTGGCCATGAATGTAAATCAACATACCTTTCTTCTTGTAAACGATGGGTACGAAGATCGCTACTCATTGGTTATATTGTATTTATTAATAGTGATACTAAGCGACTTGTCAAAATGGGATACACGTTGAATGTTCTTTCTATCTGTATGAAGAGACTGATAGATCATTTCTTAGTATATTCTTTTTTGTTATTTGGCTGGTCCTTTTTTTTTTTTTTTTCTTTTAGTTCTTTTTTTTTTTTGAAGAGCCATTGATTTGAGTAAGTCACAACTGGTGTTTGGTGCGGGTAATAATTTTATCAGTGGGGTACTTACCATAATATGAATATATATCAACCATAAAGATTACCTTTCCATATTCCATCAATTAATTGTTTTTTTCTGGTTCTTTTTGATCCACTAAACATTTCTTGAGTAGATTTCTATACAGGAGAATACTTTCTTAGGGTACGAAGGCGCCTACTGATTTAAGAAAATATGTCTAACTCCGATGATGATAACTATGACGACTTGGATGATTATTTAGATGAGATGGGAGATGTCCTTTTAAACGATATTTCCAATGATGAGAAAAATCAAACTTCTAGCGAATCTCATGGCAACCAAGATGGTCTCAACAATGATGAATTGGATGAATACCAGCTTCAAAAGGAAATCGACGAACAAATGGAAAAATTGTTTGGTGCTGCATATAGTAAAGATGAGAAATCACAAGAGGCACTTAAAAATCTTATGATGAAATTAGCTGATGAATATGAAGGTTCTGATGACAATGAGGAGACGGATAATGAAAGCGAAAGTAAGAATAAAAAGGATAATGGTACTGATAGTAATCCTAAAGATATCATATCTGGTACTTTGAACAGATTGAAGAAACAAGATGAAAAAGTGCAGAAAAATATGCAAGAAGCCAAAGAACAAAATGAACTTGAAGACATGATGAACCAATTACTGAGTTTGGGACTTGATAAAAACTTAGAGTCGTTACTTAGCAGCTTTGGTGATATGAATGGTGACGATGATGAACAAGGGTTCTCAGACAATTTGTTGAAGGATATGTTGAAAGATTTTACAGGCAAAGATATATTGTACGAGCCGATGAAGCAGATGGAAACCGATATAGTTACATTCATTGAGAATAACAAAGCAAAATTACCACCTGAAGAGTTGCAAAAATTTAAGGATCAACAAGCCATAAACAAGAAAATTGTGGCATTATTTGAAGAGCCTAACTATGATGATTCTGATGAAGCCACTAGAGCGAAACTAGGTACTTATCTTGATGAATTGCATGAGCTAGGTCAATTACAAAGCAATGTCGGTGGAGAAGGTAATCCTAATCTGGTGTTCAATAATAGACCACCGTTACCGTTAGATGCTAATTTCAAAAACATGAAAGATGAATGTGTGCAGCAATAGTTCTCCATCTGGATAATGTTATCAGTGAATGATGGATTATGTGGATTTGTATACGCTTTTACAATAATTCAATCACTGATTTAATATATTTTATTTCAATTAATAATTAAATGGCTGGACTACAAACTTGCCAAGTATTGATATATATATATATATATATATATATCCTTACGGACATAATCAGATTAAGTATTTATTTACAATTTGTATGTACTAAATTATACAATAATTAGTAATAGAATTTTCAAGAAGCATTAGCAGTCGATTAATCTATTCAAAAAATCAATCACTATCAACCTTATTTAAGCAAGCATAAAAATAAAATAACATATTGAGCAGAAAGGACCAGCAACGAAAGTACCATAAGTAAGACAATATTCTAGTGTTTTACTAGAATCTCTAATACTATAAAGTTCGTTGGCAGGCGATAAGATAATTAAAAGCAGAATAATATATCATAATTAACTATATTAAATCAAAAACAATTCAATACTCAAAAATGAATACACCGTCAACGAAACTTGAAACATTGATTTTTGGATAAACTTTCAATCTATTGAATTTCCTCCAATTATAAGATTTTTATTTAAGAAAAGGCTCCCAAAATTAAGCAGAAGGTAATGGAGATAATAAGTTAAGTAAATCTGGTTTATGAGTTGAGTTTTTCCATCCCAAGTATAAAACAAATGGGATCCAAGCGTAATGAACAATAATCTTAGAAGTATCTAAAAGTTTGAAAATTCTTTCTTTGGATTCGTCAGATAAGTTGGCCATTTTACGTTTTCTTTTTCGTATTGTTTATTTATTTAGTTAGATTTTTTTCTGCTAATATATATATATTATAATCAATCTATCAAGTTTAACTTATTCAATCAATAAACATGATTGCCTTTCTTCGAGAAACAAAAGAGAAAAAATTTTCCACAATTCTTTAAAGTCACAAAAAAAGACGGAAAATCCGGAACATAGAGGGATATGTTTTTCGAACCTACATGTAAGGTCCATCGCTACAATTTTTTAACATAGAGAAAAAGAAATGTTCAAAATAAGTAATTTATTTGATACAAAATATACACCATGAATCATTTAGGTGGTTTTTTCGCCATTAATTCATCTTTTTTTATATCCGCAGCTAAATCTTCCACTTCTTCTTCTTTTTCTTTTTCTTCTTCATTCAATTGCTGATTCAACTTTCTTATCCTTTTAATGCCTTTCATAGTATCAAAAATTATCTGATTATTGGCTTCAATATTTTTTAAATATGAATTATATCCAACAACGTGATCATTTAATAATTGGTTCATTTTAATGTCCAATACCTTCAAGTATCTATGTAAGAAATAATTTCTTTCATCTAAGGGATACCTTAGTGGTGATTTTTCACTAAACCAGAATGATGAATCAACATAAACAGGAGGTAGCCCTGAATTTTTTCTTACAATTTCAGCAGCGTTATGTGATAATGTAGAAAGTCGTTTCCAATCCTTGTATGTGTATTTCTTAGAATTCTCTTCACCTCTCAATAACACTTTTACTGAATCTAGCACATCCATCATTTCAATGATTCCTCCCTGTTGTTTCAAAATAGCTTGAAGCACAATTCTATTATTCTCCCAAGAGTTATAAACCGCTTCTTGAATGGTGTCAAATAATTTATCTTCTACTGTGTCTTTCTCTTTAGTACTGATAATTACTGGTTGGTTTTCGCTTAGATCTTCATATAAAGTTTTGTTTGATTGCGCCATTTCTTTAACTGTATTCGATAATGCTTGATTGGTAAACGCTAGATCTTCTCCATTTCTTATCATATCTACTTTATTTTCAAAGCTATTTTCCAAATCTATATCATTTTCAACTGGTTCACTTTGAATCCCTGTAAAGATTTTTTTCCAAAATGGAATATACTTGGAAAATTCACCAGATACAATGAATTCCATGATTTTATTAGATGGGTTAATCATTATAACAAACAAAGCATCACCAATATTCGAAATCAAAATTGTATTTAAAGGAATGGCACCAAGTGCCCAACAAACAAAAAAAGCCCTCGAGAAAGGTTTTTGTGGTGCTGGGACACCATATCCAATAGTCAACAAACATAGAAAGCAAAAATACACACTTTGAAAATACGTCCAACCTTCCAGTACTTTGAAAGCTAAGGCTCCAAGAAGCCAAAAACAGATAAATATAAAAATTGTTAATAATGAGGACAAAATTTTTTGAAAAGCATGGGATTTACGTCTAATCAATTTCATCAACATAAATGCATCTTCATCTGATAAGTCATTTATTGTGATATTTTTTTCTTTCAATTTTCTTTCCAACATGTGTTTTCTCTTGAATTTCTTTGATCCTAAATCATTTAAGCCATTATAATTTACAATTTCATCTTCGTTATTATCGTCAATTTCATTATTCGAATTTATTCCTTCATTGTATTTAGATTTCTTCTTTTTAGTAGCATTATTCTCAAATGTAGCTTCATTTTGAGAATCATTCGATAAATCTGAAATAGCATAAGAGTTATCAGACTTATGGTTATTATTAGTATTATTCGTCTTCGCTTCTTCGCCAACTACATCTTTCAATTTGTCAACTTTGTTGGAATTTATATTATTTTCATTATTCAAGGTTTCTTCTTCTATGCGTTCATTATTCATCTCTTCTTGCTTTAGCCTTTTATTATGTTCTTTGTTTGCATCTTCAATCATTTTGATGTATCTTTCATACAACTTCTTTCTTCTCTTCTCAACTTGACTCCAAAATAAAAAAGGTTCGTTATTGTTAAGAACCATAGACCTTAAAGTGGCAATAATTAAACCAAGAATTAAGACACCAACTAATGCATATACTAAAATATATGCTTCTGCACCGCTAGACTTAGGAACAATATCACCTAAGCCCACAGTAGTGACACTGACCACACTAAAATATAATGCAAATCCATAATTGATAGAATTCAAAGCGGAAAAAGATGCAGCGCCAATAGATAACCAAATAGCGTATGCTAAAGTATAAAAAATGAGCCCACGCTGATTTTTATCTAAATTAAAATTCTTGGAGTATTTTTTCATGACATGTCCCAATAGATTTAAAGATAAAAGAAATGAATTTATAAAATATAAAATTGCTGTCATTATAGCAAAATAATATCCATCACTTGGAGATTCTCCAGATTCCACACGAAATTTATTGGCCACTATGATTCCGATCAATAATGCTGAAGCAATAAACCAGCCAAAGATGGAAATAATTTGTGCAGTCATATAATCTAATTGCTTCGAAAAATTCATAATTAAAGAAAAATCAGAAATTGTTCCAAATGCAATACTTAAAGCATTAATAGCAATAGTCCATGCGCTATCACCTACTGTATTTCCCTTTGAATCGATTTTCCATTTATCTACTAACGCAGATATTGAAGTCATATTGGCTAATGGTCCTAAACATGCGACGATTAAGGGGACATGAGAAGATAAGGCAAACCAAAGAAGAAAATGTTTATCTGTGGGTTTCACATTTAGTGATAATGCAATCTGTTTATCTAATCTTAGTATATTGTTTGGTATTACGAATGTATTGTGCTTCTTCGTAAGAGGGCTTTCATCACTATGAAATTCAGCATCATTGCTTGATTTTGTGCGCAGATTATGAGACGTCACAGGGCTTGCAATAGGTAATAAAAACGATATATTTTCATGATTACCTATTAACTCGTTGTTGTTACTGCTATCATCAAAAAATGTTCTGCGACGTTTTAATTCAACAGCTTCGACCATCTCGTTTAGGTTTTGAGATACGTTATTCAATTTTTGAAAATTGGTATTTATTGTCTTAAAATTTTCTGGAACATTGTCAGGCATTGAAAAACTGGGGTTTTTAATTTCATTTTTGGAAAACTTAAAAGTTTTACTACCATTATGAGATTGTGACCTCTGTAATACCTTAGGGGGAGGCTCCTCATTATTTTGCATTTTGAAAAGTTACTGATTATGTCGTACGTTTGTTATTGTGAGTGCTATATGTTGGAATAATAGCTGCTCATTATTATTGATTAATTATTTGGGGATAGAATACGGTAAATTAGCATCTATAGCTACTAAATTGATTATGAAAGCTTATCACCAGCATCATCAACCCCAAACATCAAGGTTGACTATATCTGATATTGGGTTTTTCTCATTTCTAAATAAATCCCGGATAAAAAAAAAAGACATATGCATACACCAAAATCAGTTTGCCGAAAAAAGACGTTTTCGGGTTTACCTGTAACCAGAATCAAAGAATCAAGATTAAAAAGAGCTTTTTTCTATCTACTTTAAATTCTCCTTAAATATGATTATGTATTTAATTTGTATATGATAATAGTAAATTATTATATTATTATTGGTAATAGTAATACAAAAGTTAAAGAATTATGGGCTATGTGAATGGAATATTGAGTGAATGAATAAAAATATCTATCAATTTTATTAACTCGTTTGTCAGTCTAAATTTAATTTTTTTGTTTATCATCATCATAGTAAAACTCCTCTTCTATTTTTTTCTTATATTCTAATTCTGCAGTATCATAAAGAAACAAAAATTGTGCTCTGCTCTGTACTGTCATCATCCTTTGTTTTCTCAAACTGCTCACAATACACAATATTGGATCTTTCTCCTCTTGTCCGTTTTCACTTGTAACATTGTTTATATCACTACTGCCTAGCATCCTGAGAGGTTCTTTGAAAACTTTGCTGCAATTCAACAAGTAATCCAAAGTAATAAAAGTACCTGTTCTTCCAACTCCTGCTGAACAATGAACATATATTGGATTTTCATTAAATTTATTTTCCTTCATCAAATTTTCATCATTATTAATTTTCCATGCCTTTTCTGAAATGGATTTAATGATGTCAGCACCATTTTCATCAGGTTGAGAAAAATCCCCCCATTTATGATAATAGAAATGATGTACAATTTTAGGTTTATAATTATTCTTCAAATTTGATCCAGCATCATCTTGTCTAAATTTTGGGGTGATCAATAATTGCGTATGTTCATAATCATTGAATTTTTCCTTTGATTTGAGCGAGATCACTAAAGAGCACGGAAATCCTTGATCAAATTCCCCTTCAGTGTTTAGGAAGATATCATCATACAATTCACCATCTGGCCAATACTTGAAACATTTTTCTCTATTTGCTTCTTGCAATGAAGTTACCATTATAATTACAATAGGTTTAATCTCGTCTGTGGGATCACTCTCATGATAACACATTTGCCAAAAATGAGGAGCTGTAGATTCCATTGGACCCTGAGTGGCAATATAGTATCTGTTAAAATGGGAGATTTCGGGGATCTGTAATTTGATTCTTGAGGCATTTATATAATCGGAGTAGACCGCACTATCAATAACGGGTAATTTCACGCTATTGCTATCCCAAGGTAAAACATTGGTGTATCTGTTATAATCACCATTATTGGCGCCCAAGTGTAATGACCAAGGAGACTTCTCACCAACTACTACAGCTTCATGAATTCTTTCGTCTTCAATATTGCAAATCTTTTTGAAAGTGGATGCCAAATCTAAAAAAGTGAGGAATAATGTCAGTATTAATGGTAAAATAGAGAGAGAGATGCTCAAAAATATATACATACCTCTTGTGGACTGCTTCAAGTACCACGGAATGTAAACAGACTTGCTGCTGCTGTTTCTACTATTCATTGGTGGGCTATGATTATCTAGCAAATTTCTAGTAGCCTTCACAATGCTAGCGGCGGAGCCAAGTTTAGAAGTCTGGTTGCTATGTTTATTGAGGGTAATCTCGTTTGTGGCGGAGTTATTGGACTTGACGCTGTTGTTGCTGTTACTTCTACTAGTGTGAGTGAGAATCGCCAGACGCACAGTGCTAATATCCAGGGATGTTGTGGAGGTACTGTTGGTAGTGGTGGTCGAGGAATCTTTCGTGTCGATGGCTGTTGTGGAATCCAGATGCTTCAAATGGTTGGAGATCAACTTGGAGATCGAGGGGAAGTGTTTGGTCATGGGGAGAGAGCGTGCAAGGATCAGTGGGAGAAGAATAGTATTATTAATAATAACAATATTGAATTATTATTATCAGTAATATTGCTGGTAGAGTATTTGTTTAAAGGAATATCCTATAAATGAATTAACTGAGTTACAAAGTTGAAGGAGGCATCCGTCATCATGCTATTTTGAAAAGATTTTGTTTTGCATGGCGTTTAACGTGAGATCTTTTCTGCACCCAGAAATATGGAGGGCAGTGGTTTAATTTTTATTCGTACCAATTTGTGACAGCTATTTATAAATTTATAAACTATTCATACCAGCCAGCAAAATATTTTCGTATTAAGTATTCCAAATATTCATATCACTTACCTTTATTTAATTTTTATCAGATGTTGTTGGTTTCTCATAATTTCATTGTTAGACAGCACTTTCTCACGTTTTTAGTACTTTTGTAATGTTTTTGAGTATCTTTTGAATGCCTTTTTGATGTTTTCAATAGAATACCAGATCCATACAGAACATTTTCAAAATAATTTCCCTTCTAACCATAGATCGAAATATTTTTAAGCATCTGTAAAAAATTCTCCATAATTCTCTACCGTTACTTTTTTAGCTAAGTGAAATCCTGGTGTCAACTGATCCTTGTGACTCAAACATGATCTGTTGACTGCTTTCATATGCCCCCGAACTCTTCAATAGCTTTTAAGCGTGGTGAATATGGTGTCAAGAATACAAACCCAAGTCCACTCAGGGTTATAAGTAACTGAAGATCGCATCTTTTATGCATAGTTACATTCTCAAGAACTAAAGTTTCAAGCCTTTTAACTCATCGTTATTTTTCAGTTTGCTGGTAACTGATGCCGAGGATTTTAGCTTTCAATTCTATACAACCATTCGCAGAAATAGTACATCCAAATAATACATTCAAACCTCTCGTAACAGAAAGTTGTAAGAATCGCTTTTTAAAAGACTAATGGATAGCCATATTCACTTCGCATATTTATATTAAAGCCAGTCTCATCAGCAAAGAGGCAGTTCAGGTTAAAACCATGTTTATTTTTGTAACTCCATGACCCTTTAAATCTTTCTTGCCTGCGCTCGTCCACTCTTCTTCCTAGTGCCCATCTGAAATTCTCTTAAGGCTAAGTTTACACACACTGGTTAATACAGTTATATAGAGTCGAAGCATTAGCTCTGAAATGCGCAAAATTTCTCATAATGCACAGCAACAGAAATCAAGGATCACAGTGGCATTTTCTTTGATTTAATTATGTATAAAATGCATGTATTTATCGGTTTGAAGTGGCTTATGAGCCCCTTTTTATAATCTAAGTTTCCCCATTTCGCTGACTTAGGTCTTTTTCCAATTGAATTTTCAGGTGTAGGCAGTTTATAATTGCACATGCATCATCTTTGCAGCTTTGTGTTTTCTTCTTTTTCCAAATCAATGTTAGCATCATCTATAGTACTGCCAGATTCTATATTATCTTCTATTACAGACGATATTCTATTTTTATAGTCTCTGTAGCTAGATAGCCTTCGATAGATGCTAATACAGATTCAAGGGACATCACATAAAGACCGATAGCTACATTTGTAGAAGAAAAAAAAAAGTTGAAAATGCTAGACAATTTCGACTCACAAAAACAAATTTACGCAAGTAACTGGCTGACACATGATATATTATTTTCTATGAGTCTAAAGAATGAAACCACTATATATCAGACTTGATTATGGAAGGGGGGAGGAAATACTGTGGCTAAATGCTTTTGATGTATTTTTGGTGACTGTTCACAGTATTGAGATTAAAGAGCATTATTCGAAATAGACCTGGATTGGCAACAAAGTTAAAAAGAAGATAAGTATATACCTAATTGTACTTTTAGTAAACACGAATTGTCCTCCTAAATAACGAGAACTCTCTTTGGGGTTTCCAACTCCCTTTTTAACTCTGCAATGATCATCTTTAATATTGAAATATATCCGTTATCATAGCTTGCAAGTACATTAATAGGATATACAAATCATCCATCAGTTTGTTTGTGTTGAGCCAGTAATATACTGTAAGACTGACTCAATATTGCATGAAGAGAGATTAGGTAAGATTGGCAGAATATGATATAACTAGATCACGTGACCTAACTTGCACATTTACTAAATAGTAATCGTAAGAGATATTAATGGCAAGTGAGAACAACAATATGAATAGTACACACCCAGAGTATTGGACAATAACGTCTTTCAAAGTAAGAAAGAAAGGAAGAGAAATATAGATATAGAAGAATATATATTATCTCTCTCAAATCAAGAAAGCCTATTAACATTAATAGTGATTCTAAACGTGAGAAGAATCTCTGCAAAGCAAGCAAATTTATATGCCTTAACACAGCGAACGATTAAGGAAAATAAATCAACATACCAGCCATGTTGTAGATGTAACAGCGCAGAGTTGAGTCTGCTCCCAATTGGTCTTTATTATCATATCATGGTTTTTCGTTCCATAACATTAATTAATATATAATAATTCTTTTTTTAATTGATTTTATAATTATTCTTATCACTGCCCACATCTAATTTTGACAACCCAGGACAATTCAACGATTCGCGATTGAAAGTTTAGTTTGCTTAATAAGCTATTATATTGAGGCTTATATTGAGGCTTAGTAAGTATACTATCTTGCTTAGGTACCAGCGTCCACAATGTATACGTAATGGAGTGTTGCTTACACATGCTACATTTATCAATAATCAGAGTAAACGAAGGTTCTTATTTGACCGATTTTCAATTGGCCTATCCAGTGCTGTTGATTGTGCATAACTTGAAATCGACAAATATATAGACAAAACATACCTACTTATAGTATAACCGAAATAAACTTTTCCAGCACATACCTGCACCAATTAATGAGCAGTGAATCCGCCAGAAGCGTAAATGGTTTGACCAGTTATCCAGCTACCTTCATCACACAAGAATTTTATGATTGGAACAATGTCTTTAGTCTCAGTTAATCTTCCACCTAGGCCAACTGTGGCATACCAATCAACGTCTTGCTTCTTCTCACTTCCATGCAAGAATGGAGTATCCATTGGACCTGGTGCAACACAATTGGAAGTAATACCTCTCTCATGCCATTCTTTAGAAGCAGCTTTCGAGTAGTATTCAACAGGGGCTTTAGTACCTTGGTAAACACCATATTGTGGAACGTATGCAGCTAATAAAGAAGTCACAAGTGAGACAACCCTGGCATTATCATTGACAGTACGACCAGCTTCAGCCAAAAAGTAGAAAGCCAGTCTATTGTTTGCAGTATCAGATTCTTCAAATTCCTGCTCAGTGATTTCACTAATTGGTTTCTTAACAACTTTACCAATGTTGTTAATAGCAATATCAATTCCTTTAGCACCAAAATGTTTCTTTGCAGCATCAAACAATTTTTTAGCGTCAGAAGCAGAATTAAGTTTAGTTTGCAATGTGCCAACTTTGACCCCTGATTTTTCAAGTTCAACAACAACTTTTTCAACGTCAGATGGGGAGCCGCTATGGAATTGCAAAAAGAGATCAACGCCTTCTGCAGCCAAAGCTTTAGCAGTTTCGAGACCAAGGTTCTTGGTCCCCCCAGTGATAATTGCAGTCTTTCCTTTCAAAGCCATTTTGCGAAGTTTTTGTGAGCAATTGTGTATAAATGTGATCCTAAACGTGTGTCTTTATATTAAGTTCAATAAGTACTTAATAGTTTAGCTAAAGAGTGTAGGCGAGACAAGATTTAAGTAAAGTGATTTGATTCGGAGAGGATATCATCACTATTTATACAATTCTGTGGAGAACCATTACAAGTAGTGGTTGCAAGTACCGATTAAGCAACAAGAAAAATTTGGTGTGAGATGCAAGCAATAAAGATAGAGGAGTATAGTGCAGAGGACTTTTAGAAAAAGACTAAATAACTGTGTATTTTTCGCAAGTCCGAATAGTTCCGTGCTAGATTATTGTTTGCTTGTTCGGAAATAAAGAGTGAAATTTGACAGGTAGCTTGATACTGAACTTGCTACCGATAAAAAATAAAGTCATTGCACATTGGGGTTGGTTTAGTTCGATATTCAGACAAGACATCCCGTGCTAGCCGCCAGAAGCTAAATAAAGGTTCCAAGGAGAACGCATGTCAGGCTGCTCCCGGACTTAAAGTAGTAATAAGAGTCGCGGCTCGGCTCACTGAGCGTCGTCTTTCCTCCTTGCAGGGGCTCAAAGACATGTCCATTGCACAGCACTATCCATAATTGAAACACTATCTTATACTCGTATTCGCAGAAGAGAACCGTTGTTATTTGGCCAAGAGAAACTCTTCTGAATTTTATTGAGTATCTGAAAACTGTTTATGTAGCTTTGTTCTTTTCATAGATTCGTTTTCTAAATCAGCAGAAACAAATCTTTAGGAAAGACGACGCGTCTTCTCTGGGTCTCTTTGAACTGAATAGCAGAATTGGTACACAAACAAAGTAAGTTAGAGATAAGTACTTGGTTATTTTCGATTCCCATTGGTTCGGTTAGTTCATGCTGCTTCTTATTGTGGAGTCATTTCTGCTTACGAATTTGTATTTGTATATGCTGTCTTATTTTTTTTTTAAAAAAAGAATCCATGTTAAAATTACGATAACCACGGCTGTAAATAATACAAAAAAGATAACATTCAATCTATATATATCACAACTCTACAGATGCTCCTAGTCTTTCTGAAGTCATAAAGCTAAACATAAAAGAATATAGAAAAAAGAGAACAAGAGAAAATACAAGCCATACACGCCTACAGAAACAAAAGGCTTCCCAATTCTATTGTATTTCTTCTTTTCTTAGACAATTTTCGTTGTAACCTGGTGTTAAAATTTATTTTTTATTGTCTAATGTCAACATTCAACCACTATAGGCGGTAGTACTGACTCCAACTATACTATAGAAGAAAATCTACTTATAGATGCCATATATGGATAGTAGTACACCTTTAAACAATCTTCAAGACCGGGTAACCCTTCTGGTAAGTGTTTACAACTTTTTTTGGAGCGTTTTTCTTTTTTTTTTCTCTATCTTTTATTCCACTTTCTGAGAAAATTTTTTTTGCGGGTACACATTTTTTCACTGTGTCTGTGCGAAGAGAAGCATGCTTGAAAATTTCTCAGTGATCAAGTTATTGAATTGAAAATATATATTGATTTGATAGAACAGTATCAGAACAAAGGCATACCTTATCGCACTGTAAGGAGATTATATACATACAAAAGACAAAGAAAGTATACAATTATCGAAAATGGTCAGAGAAGTCTTGTCGTTAGTCAGACCAAATATTTCCACCCCGGTGAATAGCGCTAGCGTTTCAGCATTCACCGAAACCCCTCTTGAAGCCCAAATAGAATCCACCGCTCTTTTATCCATCTTAGAAGCCTCCTTGAAATCAGAAAAGGACAAAAGAATTATTGGGGTATTACTAGGAAACAGATCAGATGACTTATCTGGAATAAAAGTCACTGATAGTTTTATGCTTCCGTATGAGAAAAATGGTGACGAAGTCAGCATAGATGAAAGCCTTGTCAAAGTGGCTCTCCAGTTACGTAGAGAAACCATCAAGTCATCGTTAGAAATAGTCGGCTGGTATCAAACTTCCGACACCTGGGACGGTTTCTCTTCTTTATTACAGGAGTTTTTTAATTCATCCTCCAATTCCAAGACTTACTCTCCATCCAACATTTTCTTGACCTTGCAATCTAAAGATGCTGAAGGTAATGCTATTGCTCCTATTGTCAATACTTACGTGACAACTCCTGTTGGAAACAATAATATTACGGAAGGCACTAATGTTGTACTTAATCCAATTCCATTCGAAATAAGTTATGGCCAAGCCGAAAAATTGGCATTATCCTACTCTGTTAAAAATGTCGAGAATGAAACCTCAAATAGCTTACCATTAGACAAATCTTATAATGATTTAATAGTCATTCAAAATAACTTCAAAAAATGTATTGAGTTATTAGACGCCAATATTGAGTACGTTGAAAAAATTATCTCTGGTGAGTTAGTCGTTGATGAAAAGGCTGATAAAATCGGAAAATTTTTGATCTCCAATTTATTATTGTTCAACTCTAATTCTGAAAATTTCAATAACAAGTTTAAGACTTACATCCAAGATGCTTTAATGATTGAATATTTGGTCGGAACTGTTAAAACTCAAATTGAATTGTCTGCTAAATTGACAACAAATGTTTAACTGTTAATCTTTCATTCATTATACAAAAATATATATTTATTCATTCAATAAGATAGCTGCTACTGTTGTATGGAAGAACCCGATAGATAGAACCTATTGTGGAAGAGAATACCGAGTAAGCTAGTAGGCATTTCAACTTTATAGTATCACGTGCCAAACGTGACTGCTTCTTAAGTTTCTTTTTTTTTGTTGGGAGTGAAGTATGCAAGAAAGACAGCCCCTTACCAAATCTGGAAAAAGAACAACACAGGATGGAGTAAGAAAACCAGGTAACAAAAAAAGAAAAAAAAAATGAGGGAAAACAGTTATCCTTATTTTCACAGTTGACATCTCGTTTCAAAAATTTATGTACCTTTTTTATATAAATTTATCCTGAATAACACAATTTATTATTGTATTTCTTTCTTTTCAAAGGATTAACATTTCATTATCATATAACATTTCCAAGCTCCAAATTATAAAGCGACGTTAGATTATTTATTTTTTTAATTAGATTTTGACTAGACATATACATTCATATGTATTAGTAAAGCAGAAATTAAAAAGAATGCCTTCACAAAGTAGGAAAAATTCCTGTTTTTTACAAATTGGATATGTTCTGATTAACTCCTCAGTACTATTAATGCTAAGACATGTCCAAAAGTTAGATGCTGTCATTAATACCAAACTACTTATAGATGGCGCTACTTATATGAACATATTGATTTTATCCGCTCTTTTATTGGTTTGTGTAAACATCAATGATAGGAAAAGAATTGATCTCAATAATAATAATAATAATAATGAAAGTGTCTGTAGTGAAATTGATGGCAGTTGTAAAGTTGGTTATTTGAAATATGTGGCAAAATCAAAACAGCAGCAGCAGGAACAACTTAATATGTCAAAAATTGAAAAGAAATTTGATAATGAGGGAGATGAAGACGACAACGAATCTGGTGCAGAAACCTTGTTTGAGGATTCTTTGGAAGATATCAGTGATAAAAATCTTGAGTTTTCTTCAAATAAGGATGAAAATATAGAAAGAAAGAAAGATGATGAGGAAGAAGACCTTCCTGACAGTAAGGAGCAACAAAAATTAATAAAAATAGATAAATTTGACAGTATATCTAGTGAACTAGAGTATTTCAAAAAGAAGAATTATAAATTAAAAATGAATAATCATGATTATTTCGTAAAGAATAATTCTCTAAAAACTAAATTGAGGTCACAATCTATAGAGATAAAAGCATTAAAAAGAACAATTTCTTCATCTATGCAAATTTTGAACTCTCATATTAAAGAAAATAATAGAATGTACGATAAAATTCATGATTTACAGCATGATTTTAATTTACTTGATAATAAGTTTGAATTTGATAATTTCTTGAAAAATGAAAAATCGCAAATTGATAATCAGATTGAAAAAATTAACCAACTTTTAAAAAATAATAATATTTTGAAAAAGGAATTAGATTTTAAAAATAAAGTTTTTCATGATTTATTTGAAGAATCTGGTAGATTACAAAGTAAAGCTGATAACAATAAAGAGCAAATTCGTATTTTAAACAGCAAACTTGATACATATAATAAAGAAAAGAATAAATTATTGCAAACAATTCAGGATTTAAATAAAAGAAAAACCAGAAATGATGAAAAAAGTTTCAGAGTTTTTAAAGAGAATAAATTATTACATTCAGATATTGAAAATTTGAAGGATTTAAATTCTAAGTTGATCGAGGAAAATGTTGAAGTTGCTAAGAAATTAAAAAATTCTCAAAATAAGTTAAAAGCAACCATAGTTATCAACAAAGAATTAAGTAAATCCAATAATGAATTATCTATTAAAAATGAAAAAATTTCTAGCATTAGGGAAAATCATGAGTCTTTTATTAGAAATACAATGATTCCTATAATTTCAAATTATGAAATCAAATTTAAATCATTGGTTACATCATTACAAAAAGTTCTGTTTCAATTTACCAAATGCCAGACCTTTTTAAATGAAGATTTAAAAATTTCTTTAATTAGTGAATTAAACTTGAGAAATTTGAGATTTCAAAAAACCTTAAAGAACTGTTTAAAAGAGAATGCACAACTTAAAAATCAACTTGAACTATCTAAAATTGAATCTAATTCCTATAAAAAACAAATAAAACTAAATGAAGAAATGCTAAATATTTTCAAACTGGATGAGAAAGATATTACATTTTCTTGTTTTAATGATGATAATCAAACTTATAATTGCTGTGCTGCAGATAAAGAGGAGCAGCAAAAAGAATTACAATCTTATGATAATGACATTTATAGAGACGACCAAAAAATTACACTACCATCAGATGCATCTCTAATCAACTGTACTGATGAGTCAATGAATGATTGTTGCTTTAATGCGTCATTAAAAATTCCATGTATTCATACTAAAGCAAGTGATATTTTCGTTGAATCTATTAATAGTAACAAAATACAGTCATTATTGAACGATTCATTGAACTTTGAAAAACTGATCTTGGGCCTAATGTGTATTAACAAAGGAAATTCTGCTGCTTACAGCAGCAACAATAATGATTTTCAATCCGGCTTGAGATCCATGGTTTGTGAGCTCGCTGAAGATTTCCATAAATTGAAAAATTATTCCTTTATTATTAATACCGACTCATCTAATTATTGCACCACTAATTGTAATATTGACAAGAAAAGATTAATAGCTGTCCAGAGAATAAATCAGAAACATACTCCTAACATGTGCAAGGCTAAACCCAATGTATACAAGGATACCAATAATAACATCAACTCCATAAATACCACCATTACATCATCATCTATCCGTTCTTATAATGCACGAACTTCATTTAGTAAGGAAAATGAAAACCCTTTTTCTGGACATACTGGCGAAATTACCCCTGTTAAAAAGAAAATCTCTATGTTACTTGAGAAGCAATCTAATACTTATAATTTTAATAATGCTAGTCGATTAAGTGCTAAACCTAAACATTTTGTGAATATCTGATTCACGATGACAACATTTCTATGACTTTTTTTTTTTACTTTACATTTAATTTTTTTAATGCTAGTTTCACACTACCTCATTTATACTTTCTTTAATACCATTTTATATTCTACACATATCAAGTTAAATCTTAATTTAATTACCCATAAGATGGTGGGAATAAAAACACAATATATTAGTTATATTTTATTTGTGTGCTTGTAATGAAAACAAAGAGTTCACAATTTTGTGTGCCAATTATTTACAAGAAGAGACTACCTAACTTTAAAACATCCTAATCTGTTTTAATGTTTGTAGATGGTGAGGCGGTTGAATCAATTGTATTTTCTGTTAGTTTTCGTCTTTCTTGCTCAGCTTGTATGATTTGCTTTTGGAAATCAACCCTGTTTCCTTCCTCATCAAATTCAGGCACTGGGATATCTGTTCTTAAATTACCATCTTTTTTCAATTGATCGCTAAATAAAAATAATTATTAGTGTTTCTATAGTCAAAAATAGTAATAATAGAGCTCGCAGAAGAAAACGTTACTTACATTATTATTGGACCAAAGAATTTGTTAGCTAGATAATTAATCAAAAAGTTAGTATTCCAGATCATACCTTTGACAGAATTCTATCTTAAAAAAGATAAGCTTATGAGGATGTTCGAAGAATCCATTTGCTCATACATACCAGAATAATAACTGACACCGACACATAACGTAATAGTGAGAACGTCAAAAGCTCTTATTCTAGGCATTTCTTTTCTTTCTTTTTTTTTATTCTTAATTTTATAATGATTATGTTCGTCTATTTTATTTCCATAAACTTAAATAAGATATTGATGCTTGGATATATAAATATGAACAATAAAATCTTTTAACTACTGGTTACTTGTTAAATATATTCTCGCACTTCCAATTTGGAATGAATCTTGGATATTTAAATCAACGGTTTTAATTTAAACTTGCTGCACCAATACATAAAATGTTACAGTGCTTCAAACCAGATATCAAAAAAAAAAATGCTACATCAAATAAACAGATCATCTCAAACATATCGTATCTCTGACTATTCATGCCTTCTGTTAATTTGTTTTTCTATTTGCCAAACAAGCTTGTGAATACGAAATATTATTAAAATTTAAGTTTGGGGATAAAGATTTTGTGTATTGTAATAGTCGAGAAATTCTCTAGTGGTGTCATATGCTTGGCAGATTGTCTGATAGGCATCTGAGCTAGCTCGTTTTAAAGTATTATCAGAGCATCAGATCCAGAAATTGATATTAGAAAAAACAAAACCTTCAAATTAAGTGAAAAATACAATTCTTTTCAATACCTTAGACATTGGAAATACATGATAAACAAAACAACACAACACAGATATACCTTGCTTTGATCAATTTAGTAGGTTTAACACACTGTGAAATATTCATTATTGTTCAAATCCTAAAAATGTCAATATGATATTATTTGATTGTGTTTAATTAGCTGCTCGCTCTTGTCAGTATAAATGCGAATTTTTTTTCTTTCTTTTTTTGTTTGACACATTTTTGAAATTTTTCACTCCTGCATCTTTTGAGTTTCTCAGCAGTGCTTTTGTGGAGAGCAAACTTAATACAACATAAAGCGGATTCATTAATCTGAAAGGTCTATATCAATGTATTATACTATAAATTACGGTTCAACTACCATAGGAGCGCTTCTATAAATTCTCAAATATAAGTATTTGCTCATATATTCAATAGTATTTTTTAGTTTATCTAATTATCTAATTATCTCCTAAGTATTGATTTATTATTATTGAAAATGGTATTGAGCCCTTACCACTTCAGAAATGCTGTCCTGTTGTTCTTTTTAGTTCATCGCCGGAAAATCTCATAACAAGTTACCCGGAAATCTATTTCACCTGATGTAAGGGTGCATGCTGTAAAAAATAAAACAATTTGGAAAATTTTTTTTCTTTTTCTTTTTCAGTCAAAATTAGGATGTCTGCGTAAATCATCGCTTCGCCATACAAAAAAATTTTTTAAGTAAATTTCAACATTTTTCACATTAGCTAGTTAAAAAAAATTAAAAAAAAATTAGGAGACCAGTATAGTGAAATTACTTCTTCTTCTTTATTTGTTTCCATTACTTCGTTTTTCCCCTCTGTTTTTCTTCTCATCATCACTGTTTTTTCCATTAAATAGAAACACTAATTATACATCAAAAATGGCTGAAGGAACTTTCCCAGGTGCTATCGGTATCGATTTAGGTACTACCTACTCTTGTGTCGCTACTTACGACTCCGCTGTTGAAATTATTGCCAACGAACAAGGTAACCGTGTTACCCCATCCTTCGTTGCTTTCACTCCAGAAGAGCGTTTAATCGGTGATGCTGCTAAGAATCAAGCTGCTTTAAACCCAACCAATACTGTTTTTGATGCCAAGAGATTGATTGGTAGAAGATTCGATGAAGAATCCGTTCAAAAGGATATCAAGAGTTGGCCATTCAAGGTCATTGACCAAAATGGTGCTCCACTTATTGAAGTTCAATACTTAGGTGAAACTAAGACTTTCCTTCCTCAAGAAATTTCTTCTATGGTTTTGACCAAAATGAAGGAAATCGCTGAAGCTAAGATTGGTAAGAAAGTTGAAAAAGCTGTTATCACTGTTCCAGCTTACTTCAATGACGCTCAAAGACAAGCTACCAAAGATGCTGGTCAAATTGCTGGTTTAAACGTTTTGCGTATTATTAACGAACCAACCGCTGCTGCTATTGCTTACGGTTTAGGTGCCGGTAAATCTGAAAAAGAAAAGCACGTTTTGATTTTTGATTTGGGTGGTGGTACTTTTGATGTTTCCTTATTACACTTGGCTGGTGGTGTTTTCACCGTCAAAGCCACTGCTGGTGACACTCACTTAGGTGGTCAAGATTTTGATACCAACTTATTGGAATTCTTCAAGAAAGAATTCCAAAAGAAGACTGGTTTAGACATCTCTAAGGATGCTAGAGCTTTAAGAAGATTAAGAACTGCTTGTGAAAAGGCCAAGAGAACTTTGTCTTCTGCTGCTCAAACTACTGTTGAAGTCGACTCCTTATTCGATGGTGAAGATTTCTCTTCTAACATTACCAGAGCTAGATTCGAAGACATTAACTCTGTCTTATTTAAATCTACTTTGGATCCAGTTGAACAAGTCTTGAAGGATGCCAAGATCTCCAAGGCTGGTGTTGATGAAGTTGTCTTAGTTGGTGGTTCTACTAGAATTCCAAAGGTCCAAAAATTATTGAGTGACTTCTTTGATGGTAAGCAATTAGAAAAATCTATTAACCCGGATGAGGCTGTTGCTTACGGTGCTGCTGTTCAAGGTGCTATCTTAACCGGTCAATCCACTTCCGAGGAAACCAAGGATTTATTATTATTGGATGTTGTTCCATTATCCTTGGGTGTTGCTATGCAAGGTAACGTTTTTGCCCCAGTTGTTCCAAGAAACACCACCGTCCCAACTATTAAGAGAAGAACTTTCACTACTGTTTCCGATGGTCAAACTACTGTTCAATTCCCAGTTTACCAAGGTGAACGTGTCAACTGTGTTGAAAACACCTTATTGGGTGAATTTGACTTGAAGGGTGTTCCACCAATGCCAGCTGGTGAACCAGTTTTGGAAGCTATATTCGAAGTTGATGCTAATGGTATCTTAAAGGTCACTGCCGTTGAAAAATCTACCGGTAAGACCGCTAACATTACTATCTCTAATGCCGTTGGAAGATTAAGCTCCGAAGATATTGAAAAGATGGTCAACGATGCTGAAAAATTCAAATCTGCTGATGAATCTTTTGCTAAACAACACGAAGCTAAACAAAAATTAGAGGCTTATGTTGCTTCTGTTGAATCCACCATTACTGACCCAATTTTATCCCAAAAGATGAAGAGAGGTGCCAAGTCCAAGGTTGAACAAGCTTTATCTGATGCTTTGGCCGCTTTAGAAATTGAAGATAACAACGCTGATGCTTTAAGAAAGGCTGAATTAGTTCTTAAGAGAGCTGTCACCAAGGCTATGTCCTCCCGTTAAGTTTTGTTTTTGAACCTGCTTTAGTTACAAAATTATATGTCATGAATGAAATAAAACAGCAATTATAAATAGGTATATTATTATTAATACAGTTGTGCTGAATTTCCTTTTTTAAAAACTATTAAAAAAATGTAAGTGTTATGATATTGAGCGCGCTGACGCACGATTGATTTTAAGTTCTAGAGAAAAGATGATGTTTATTTTTTAATTATTGTACATATTAGATCAATTTTTTTTTGGTTTATTAGTTATTAATAGCCACCTTTGATTTCTGTAATAGATGTAGTGCTTGATAAAGGTGTCCCGAAATTGTCAACATTGTTTGGAGCACTTGAGTTAGTTGATTCTTCATCGAGAAACAGCTCCATTTCTTTAAACGTCTCATAGACACTAATCTCACCACGATTGATACCATAAATTGCATGGAATTTCAATTGATTATTTGCCCATTTATTAATTATAGTAGATCTACGTTTCTCGTTGAATCTAGAAAATTCAAACTGAGTCAGTGGCAAAAATGCAACAATATCAATCATTAACTCATGTGTATCCAATACACTCTTAAAGATAAGCGGAGCCAAACCTGCAAAATAGTCGTTTCTTTTGGTACAACAAATGGCTACAATATATCCTTCAGATTTGAAAACAAGGCAATGACTTTTAATCATATCTGGATGACAGCTTTCAATAGTTTGTTCAATATCTGAAGAAAAATACTGCAAACCCATAAATTCAAAAGTCTCACCAATTTTACCCAACACATATAAAAGTTGAACTTCTATTGGCCTTTGATCAATCAGCTGTTGAATAACGGAATGCAAAAAACCCAAGTCACACGTTCTTAGAAATTTAGCTCGTTCAAATCCTTCTAATTCAACATTAAAATAACCATCAACAAACAGGCTATTACTGTTTTTATTAGAGCCATTGGTTGCACCAAGTACTGTTCCTTCAGAGTTAACCCAAATCTCACCAATTTCACCAGGCTTGCAAACTTTCAAAGTTTCTGGATTAACAATAGCAATTTGAGTACAAGTTAATACAACACCTGAATCCTGTAATCTCACCGATTTTGGAGAATTTTGTGAAACAACTTGAACCATACCATTACGCAAAGCGTATAAATCTAACCAAATTTCAACAGGCTCAAAATTCAAGTATGATCTAGACGTTATTATAGGATTAAATCTATTGGAGTAGATAGTATTAACAGCAGATCTTTGAATACCAAGAGTGGTTTCTGCTAAAACTTTATATCTTTCAAAAGTGTTAGTGTTAGCTCTTCCAAAATTATCTATCATTAAATTATTCAAAGTACCAAACTGTAATTTCTGTAATTGTTTACTTTTAAGCACCGCATAGTCCATGTTTGGAATACCTAAAAAGCAATCCTTGATTTTATAATTAGATAAAGCGCTAAATAAAACATTTGGCGAATTGCAGTATATGTTTTCCGGAGACAAATAAGTAGCAGAACCCAAATAAACACCTAAAATTGCACTTTGAATCAAGCCTATACCGGATGTGTGTCTCATACCACTTAATATAGAATTGAAACTACCCATTTTAAAAGTCTCCTTGATAATCTTACATTGATTCAACAATACCTTATGACCATATCTGATACCAATTCTTTTACAATCAGGCGTCCAATCTAAACAGACTAAAACTGTAGTACTTTCATCACGGAAATTAAACTTTGCCTGTCTAGTTGAGATTTTTGATCTTAGATCCCCTAAATTCTTAACATTTTTCATTTTATTTGTACTTTTCATAATCGGAGGTCTAACGTTGGAAAATAAGGTTTTCATTACGCTATGAATTTGCTTATTTTTGAAAACTTGAGATTCAACTTCATTGTGCGTAAAGACCATTTTCACATTAAAATCCCTAATTATTCTAAAATATGAATTACAATCTTCTTGAGGTCTCTTTGGATCCATTGGCATCATTGGAATGGGGATAACGCAAACCATGAAACAAGCATATAGCATACAAACAAAATCTTCACTCAAATTATACATTAAAATAACATGATCACCAGTTTTCAAAGGCGTCTTGTTAATAATATACTGGCAGAGAGCAAGCACTTTTTGTTCAAAATTATTGAATGACAATGATTTTTTGGAGTCATTGATTGAAGAGTACGCCAACGTATCTGGTTGATTCAATACTCTCCATTTGAAAACATCAATAATAGTTTTAAAATCAGATAATCTTGCTTGTGATCTTTCATCCATAACAACATCTCGTAAATCCATGCCAGTGAATTGTTTTCTCACCGGATCCAAGATCTGCTGTGATCTTATTTCTGAACTGAATTTAGACCAAATACCACCAACAACATCCAAACCATGAGGAATATTACTAATAGATTTTTTTATATTGAATTTAACGTATTCAATTCTTAAGCTTCCAGCAAGGAAATTATTTTTGCACAACATAGTAGCAATTTCAATACGACCACCTTTCATAGCTCTTGGCAAACAGTTAGTTGAACAGAATCCTATACAGAATAGTCTAACTTTATGGATATTTTCTATAGCGTCAAATGTCTTATATGCTAAAGATTCAAGAGCTTCGTAATCTATGGTAGCCGTTAAGTCCCCTTTCTCTACTACTGCAGTCTCAATTAAAGTAACTGGAACATATTCTCCATTTATAGATACATCAAAGGTAGAACATTCAACCTGTGCAACTTTTCTGAACACTGTGTTTGAGATATGATCGACATAATGATACGTGTAGTTAGATTGAGCAGGCACCAAGTCATTATTTGTGTTAATAGTAGATGCTCCAAAAGTGCTATTATTTCTGCTCAACATTTTACTTCTGGAATCAAAGTCACTATAAGTAACAGCATCATCTTCTTCTTGAATTCCTTGAAGCTGCTTCTTATCAGCTAAAGTACTGTCGATCCAACTAACCTTTTGTCGGAATCTATCTTCATAAAGACCCAACACGTAAACTTTACCTTCAAATACAAAACCTAAAAGACCGGTTCTTAAAAAATTGGCATCTAAAAACCCATTATTATCTCTACAACGAGCTCTAAAGATCTTATTGGTAGCTTCTAAGTTCTCCCAATAACCTCCAGAAATACAAGGAGAGTCAACCCAAATTTCACCAACTTGCATTTCCTCTGAAAGCATCAAAGTTTCAGGATTCACAATAGCCAACGTAGCATCTAACAATGGAAAGCCGAAAGCACCTACACGAACAAATTTTGTGTTCACTTTGTATTGATCTAAAGTTAACAGTTGTGGAGACGGTCTATAACTTAAAATTTTAACGGTATTAGTACTCAAAGAGTCTTTATCAATTAAAAGTTCACTCAAATCGCTTGGAGCGTAGGGTTCTTCATCATAATCTAAGGCATTTAGTGGTCTGCTGTCATCATCATCGTCATTCAGTACTCGATTTTTAGTTGTCATATTATCTTGTTTACCTATCCAATCACGGATAGATATAACCATACCACCATATTCACTCAAGGATAACGCTGGGGCTATAGCCTCTCGTGCATTTTTACAACCTAATGTATTCAACCATCTGTCTGCTATAATTTCTAATACTTCATTATTAACGGTTAAACAATTAACAATACACCATTTAACATTAGCCAAATTCACCGGCCTTTTCTTATCGTATTTTCTTGTGCTATCAGGATCAGCTTGATAATTGAAAGCTGCTGATTTCAAACCTAATAAATCGGAGATCAAAATGGAAGCTCTATATTTAGTAACTGCATTTGCATAAAATCCAGGAACATCCATCTGAGATTCCGGCGTCCAAAGTAACAAAGTACCAGCATATATATTAAACAATAAACCCATAACTAAGCCACTGGAACATCTAAGGTCGGAAGTACAGAAAATTGTATCTCTTAAAATTTTATAAATGTTTTCAGGTCTTTGAATAGAGTTTTTCATATTTGGACTTGAAGATAAAATTCTTGTCAAATTTGACATCTGATGCATGATAGTCTTGTGAGAGATAACCACACCTTGCAAATGAATAGGATACTTGGAGAATTCGATATACGCCAAATCAGGTAAGTTGATAGGGGGCAAATCATGTCTTTTTGACACTGAATAGGTACCCATATCTTTTGTTTTCCAAAAAATAACCCCTTTAGGCCAGCTGAACTTATTCTCTTTGTCATTGTTTAATTTTTCAAATTGTTTATATATTGTGTCAGATACCAAACTTAACTTGGAGCCCGTTTTTTTCATGATTTCAGCAATATCATGAACATTCAATTCATTACCGATCGGAACTGCAACCATTCCTGCAAGCAAAACACCAAAGAAAGCCACTGAAAATTCGATTACTTCATAACTGTTATAAATTAATAAAACACGATCACCCTTATAAAGATTAGACTTTTTGGTAATTTGTTGTGCAATTTTTTCAGCTTTTAAATACAATTTTTCCCACGAAATTGAACTAACATCCTTATTTTTACTATTTATAGTGATGATAGCTAAATCTTTAGAATATGTTTTACCTCTCTGACGGAGAATGAAAGGTAAACTGTCGAATTTTTCGACAGTATTAACACTAGAAAGATCTCTGGGTTTCAAACAAGCTTGCAATTTTTTCTGGTTCACTAGCTTTCCTTCTTTTTTCAGAATTACTTGCTGTTTTTGGGATAACTCTGGAGTATTAATTTGTGAAAATGCCTCTCCTCTCGAGAGTTGTTCTTGCTGCTGTTCAAGAAACTCCAGATGAACTGGCGATTTTATAGACGGTAATGGTTGCTGAGGTGCAGGAATAAATGATCTTCTAGTTGCTGTATCAGATGCCAAGGTAACATTACGTACTTGACTAGATGTAGCAGTAGCGGGAGATAGCGCATTGTATGAATTAGTAACAGCATCATTACCACTCATAAGTAAGCTACTTACTGGTCTTGCAGAAAGCGAAGAGCTACTAGGAGGCAATGATGTGCTTGATTGTTGTGTTTGAGGAACAAATGAATGTCTTCGGGACGTTCCTGTATTGTTTGCAGACAACATACCGAAGTTAGCTTGTTGTAGTATCAGCAGTTGGCGACGAGAAGATACCAGCTCCACAGGACTTAGACTATATCTATCTGGATTAGATGCCATTTGTCTGTCCGTTAGTACAATTGTAGGTTGCTGTTGGAACGACGCTGGTGTGGACTGTAGTTGCTTTTCAGGTTGTGTTGACGGAGGAAGTTGTACGGAAATTCCTCTCCAATAGTCAAGGATGGAGTAAACCGTATTATCGTTAATATCAGAATTATCAATCGAAGGCAAACTCCATGCTGGATTAAGCAGTGCAATTTGTTGGTACTTTATCAAGAAACCTTTTGCTGTGATTAGTCCATTGTCGAAATCGGCCTCTAATGAGGCCATTGCTTGTGGGACATCCATTTTCGAAATATAAATTACACAAATTTATATGTACAATTTTTGAAAAATAATACAATCCTCTGGAAATTCACCTGAAATAAACGAAATTTTCGTTGTTATTTCGTAAATTGTATAGGTTTTAACAATAATGTAAATAAATATTAATTTGACTTCAACAAGTAACGCTTTCAGAAAACCGAATATTAATTTTTCTTTTTTTCTATGTGTGTTATATTTTTTGTCTTCTGTTAGTGCCTATAATTTTGTTTGGGATATATGCAAGTGCGCTTCAACATCAGCATAACATATAAGAAACAACGTGGATTTAGAAAGCATTAACAAAAAGTATGATTACTACGAATAAATAAACGAGTGACTCTAGCTGCAATTATGGCAAAAAACTATATTAGGTATAAGCAAAAAATAGGAGTCTAAGTTAAAAACTAACATGTTAAGTATTTTGAGGTTCAGCATCTAGTCGTCATCTTCCATAGAAGAAACATCCGATGTATCGTCGATATCTTCCGTACCATTCAACTCAAAGTCAGCATCTTCGTCATCGTCGTCTTCATCATCACCCTCCACAACATTACCTTGTCCTACTTGAATACCGGTATTTTCTTCTCCTTGATCTTCCCCGCTTTGATCTTCAAGATCATCAACGTCAATATTATTTTCGTTTTTCGAAGGTTTAGCTTTTAATTCCTCAGCCATAGAATTGTTTAGTACATCTTTCAGTTGGATGTAGGAGTCAATTTTTGAGTATTCCAGCTGATCAATCATACTGAATTCTACAGTCTCTGTAATTTCATCTTTTTCAATATGAAAAGTCACATTAAAGGTCACCCTTGTAATCAGAGAATATGTAATCGTTTTAATCTCCGAACTGTGGAAGAGCAACACTGGCTTTTTGAAACCAAATAAAACATGGTGTGGAAGAAAATATAAAGTGCCTTCTTTTGTACCCTTATGAGCTTGCACATAAAAAGAATTGATTCCATTTTTATGAATAAATGGATCAATTATGTGAAATCCACAAATCTTGGCTTGATTTATTATACGATCTTTATAAGATTGCTTGAGCTTTTCACCATCACCATCATTTTCGGGGATGTATTTCGCCTTTTTCATCTCTGTGATAAGCTGTTCTTGATTGAATGAAATAATTAAAGGATCATTATTCAAGAGATCCTTTACGTTTGATTTATAAAACATGACTAAATATTGAAGTTTTGGTTTTTCTATGACTGGTAAAAAACAAGCGAAAAAAATATTTTGCGATGATAAATCCTTTATTGTAATCTCTATTTTGTTCAAAATAGGATTGATAACTAAGATAACGGGCTTTTTATCTTCTGATTTTTCTTTAATGGCAAATCTAAAAGTCAATTTCTTCCTAAGAGGAGATTGAAATGAAAGATTAGACATTTCAAAAATTGTAGTATAATCTTCAAGGTCAGTTGATTCTTGTCCAATGTTGGTATCATTTTGGATTAACGAATTAGATTTGGGTTTCTTTCTTTTCGACTCTTTGATATTATCTTGTTGTTGTTGCTGATCAGCCATATAAAAGAAAAGAGAATTGAAAGCGTCAAGTGATTCTGGATTAGCTTCTATACACAAACATAAGTTAGTAAAAATGCCAAAAAGAATTAACAACGATGATAGCTAATGAAGTATCAATCACATACTGATAGCACTAACGATTTTTGCTTTCAAATCTGCTGGTAAGATTTCTAAGTACGACATATTAATTTTTCCTTTCTAAAGTTAATTAAACTATAGCCTGAATTATCAAAACGTATAGGAATTGTGGAGTAATTGAAATAAATTATAATAGCTATTTGTTTTGCCTATTTTTGAATATTTTGCTTATTTTCTTTGACGTTTTTTTTCCTTTTCTTTTTCTTCTCTTTTGCTGCTTTCTATCGTTACGCGTCAGTGATGTTGATGTAATATTTGATATTTCATCATCACTTGGTGATGGGATGTGTGCGGGTATGGAACTAAACATTTGACGCTACTATTTGTAAAACAGTGGTTTACAAAAAAATAATCTAACAATTTTAAGAAGTAAATTTAGTAATGCAAAGTATATATTGATTATCAGGAAATAAATAGAGATAATATAGTGTGAAATAGTGTAAGTTTGTTAAAACGATATCCGGTCATGTTTAAATGAATGACTATGTAATCACCATTAAATTTTTTTTTTTGTTTTTTGTTTTTTTTATTTCTTTTGAAAAAGGTAAACAGGTAAACCTTACTGCTGATATAAATTAATTAGAAAAATAGAGGAAAACATCTCAAAGATTTAGAAAACAAATATAGCAATATTAATATTCATGAATATTAATACACAGTTGTACACCAGGGGTTAGCCAAAAATTCTCAAGTAATAGATATAACTTCATTTCCAAATTGTATTTGTAAATAGATCTTCTAAGCCGCTATTGCTCCTATGTATTCATACTATTTTCGTCAGACTTTTCCAATGATCCGTTTTTACTTATGGACTGACGGAGTTGTAACCCAAGATTATCAATGATTGATTTAATCATTTATAGTATATATATTTCATTGGCCTATTGCTGTTGTTCTTGTCTCTTCGATCTGGCATCAAGTAAAGTGGCAACTCTCTTTTCTAATAAAGCTTCTTGGCTATCTTTGACACAGTAGAAGACGTAACCAATTGCAGTCCAGGCACCAGCGGATAAAACGTAACCCATTGGCTTGTATGACCATGGTCTTTGTTTGATACCAATTTGATAAGCTCTAACAGTGGCACCAAAGAGAGCCCAACCGGAAAGGGATGAAATAGCAACCATTCTTGGATATATTTGTTGTGTTGTATAAAAGTGATTAGCGAATATTGATGATGATCGTAGGATGAAACTACACAACAAGCAATACTAATAATCAATATTGAGTAACTTTAAACCACTTTGGACTTCTGTATTTCTGCCTTTTTTTCTGCCGTGAAACAACGAAAATTTTTTTGTTCTTTTTTTTTTATTGTAGGCCTTTTAGAAATATTTTTATTTTATGTTGATTTGTATTTATTCGAATTTCATTGGAAGAATATAGGTATGCCATATTGGGCAAAGAAATAAACGTGATATGCACGTGATACATAAGGAACATAACGAATTGTTGATCAGCGAATCATGTAAACTCTTTCAAATGAAATCAAATTTATTATAATATAGACATATGTATTTTGAATTGAAACATATGAAAAGGAAAAGGAGCAGTCCTAATCGCTGTAGTAATCTAAAACAAAAGGTAAGAAGTTGATGTCCCCCGATGAGTCAAATATGAGTCAACTGGCAAACAACCAAAAACAGTAATAACTAATACAAGAAATAAATGCTGGAAAGAAAAAAACACTATCATTAAACTGAAAAATTCGGACCTCAAACTCAATAATAAAATAAGCAAACATTTTGCAAGTTGGCACTCCTCAAAATAAATAATTGAATGTAAAATTGGTCACTTTTTGAAAACGCTAACAAACTTATTTTTGAAATTACTGTTAGTGCTAAGAGATGCTTGTTCTTTGGTGAGCTCACCGATGCTATTAATTTTATCATTCTCAGCGTCACTGGTGCTCCTATCATTTTTATTCATCATGATTATCATTTTCATCTTTCCAAATTCTTCAGAGTTGAATCTTTTTAAGCTGTTCATAAACTTCAGGCCTTTAGCGGCAGCATCACCCACGTTACTATCTTCGTGTCTTAAGTGTTTCTTATAGCTTTCGTCTTTGGCAGAATGAGAAGAAGATTCAATTAGTGAGTCAGAGGTTTTTGGTGTTACAATCTCTTCTCTTCTATTGGTCTTCTTGAAGTCACGGATTTGGATAGCATGATATTCTTTTCCTTCTCCATCAGATTCCTCCTCACCTTCCACTTCATAATATTCTTCAACTGTCTTTTTATCTTCATCACTCACTACTTCGCTAAGGATTTCCGCTTGTGCTATATCCCCGTCGTTCTCTTTTTGACTTTTCTTCTCTTTAGTAATGATATCTTTCTCCTTATTATTTTCAGATGGATTAACTTCAGAATTGATACTGATGTTCATGGAACCATTGAAAATCAGTAGATCAATTTCATCTTTAGAATTATTGAAATAGTTCATAATATCTTTTGTAAAGTTTTTATCATTTTTATAATTCTCATCCTCATCCTCATCCTCATCCTCATCCTCATCCTCATTTTCATTTTCATTTTTATCTTCGTCACTCTTGACTAGATTCTGCACCTTGGTAACATCTTCATTCGAACCCACTCCATCAATATGCTGTTGAATATCATCTATAAGTCCAGATAAGATATCACTGATTCGTTGTTTCTCTTCCGGATTTGAAGCATCTGGAAGTAGTTCTCCATTATTCTTATACGTATTTGATTTACTAGTATCTGCAGAATCTGAGACTCTAGTGCCTGCATCTCTATCTTCGGTTTTGACATCCATGGCTGACTCATATCCCTCGTCATCGTCATCATCTTCATCATTATAATATTCAATGATATTGTTTTCACTGAACATGGAAACATCAGGGGCCCCAGTAACACTACTAGTGTTTGTACCACCCGCACTTGACCCCAACTCCGCGAGTTCATCAGCTTCTTCTTCTTCTTGCGCTGCCCCCACTTCACTATTCTTATCGTTTACTTCACTATTCTTATCGTTTACTTCATCAGTCTTTTCGCCTTGGTGTTCCATAGATTGATTTGATGGCACTTTAACTGTCATGTCAGATCCAGTATTAGAGATATGATCACTAGTACGGCCATTGCCATTACTACTGCTAGTACTGATTCTATCTTTATTAATACCTTCATCTTTACCTGAATACTCTTCTTGCTGGTCTCGTTCTTCTTGTTTTTCCTCTTGCTGTTGTTGTTCTTGTTCTTGTTCTTGTTTATCTGTCTGATGTTCTTGTTGTTGTTTCTTTTGTTGTTCCAATTGTTCTTGTTGTTCCCGTTCATTATTTGCTATAGTTTCTTGCACCTGTTGTTCTTGCTCTTCCTTCACTTCATCTACTATTATTCCAGTCGGATGCTTCAGTATAAGTGGTGAAGTGACTTGAGTGCCTGGTAAAGACACTGATTTGTTGATGTCTAATACGCTCCACGATTGAAGCTGATTGCTGCTACTAACTAGTGGTGACATCACCTGCGGTTTGAGCTTGCCATTGCTATTATTTAATGACGTATTTATTGTTGGAGGGTAGTTCTTACTGTTTGTTTTTGAAGCAGAGAATGAAGAATGTGCTGCTGTATGGTTTGACGTGGTCGTTATTGATGTCCTGATTGTAGATGTGGATGAATATGAGCCTAATGAGGATATTGATGGGTTAACCTTGTTACTACCATCATTGTTGCCAGTGCTGTCACCGATCTTTTTTTCCGGATTTGATAAGGAATTCATCTTCGAAGCGATTATAATCTCAAAACATTTGTGAGCTCTTTTGCCTGCTTCCTGCTTCATCGATTTGAGAGAATTCAAAAGATGAAGTTCGTCTTGACTTAAGTTATCGTTCAAGAATTCACTTGAATAATGATTATGGAAAGAATTGAACGCCTGCAACGTCAAAGACTGCAAGCTCATCCAATGTTTATAAGCCAAATCATTCTGGTACGAGACTTGGTATTTGCAAGCCAACTTAACTAAGTCGTGGCATTGTATGAGACATTCAGATAAGTTTTCGCTGAAGGAGAGACTCGGATTAATAGTAAATGGCATCTGGTGAGGTTTCTTTGAAAACTATGACAAATATAACTATTTTGCAAAACTTATGAAAAGTCGTTAAATTAAGACACTCAAGGGAAAAAAGGACGCCTTCCAGATCTCTATGATACTGATCAAGGATGTATATATTTTGCAAGTGTCAAACTGTTTTGAGCTAAGAGGTGATCAAATTGCCAATATACTTAGCAAAAGATGTTCATGTAGCTTATAGCTCGTGTTCCAAATATCGTGTACTTTATGAGATGATGCTAATTGTGTTAGCTTGTGTATTCTATGCCTTTTACATAAAGTGAATAAATCTCCCGAAGCAAGAGTCCAAGATATATCCTTTTATCAATACTAATAGGGGCATCTGTGCATTTCTTAAGTATTTTGCAGATAATTCAGAACAATAAGCGACACGAGATGTTTTTTTTTTTGTTTTTCTACGCTTTTTTCTTGTTCTTTCGATAAACAAAAAAAATTGCAGCAAAAAAGAAAAAAAAAACCATATTTTTTTTTTTTCAATTGGCTTTTCTCAATAATTTACAGGAAACGGTTGAAAAGTGCTGAAAAGAGAAAAAAAAAACGGTATATTGAAGATTTTAAGATTTGAAAACGGACACAATAAATACAATGCAATCAAACATATGCATACATAATATAAACAACAAAGCTGGTCCGTATGTAATACTTACACCAACATTGAAATCACGTTATCTATAATTATAAGCTAAAATAGCTATTGTTGTAAATTCTCGCATGCGGCAAACCATACCATATATGTCTGTATATATTTTGCACATATGACTAATCAAGTGATAAGAATATATACGGCTACACAAGCTGTAAGACACACATAGCCAGAACATCTAGCTTGGGAATTAAGGGAAACTGGATCAAAGATAATAAGTTCTTCGCTAGTCTTTGGCGTCATTAGTAAACATTAAGAAATACTTGTTGTATGAGGGAGTCAAGTTTAGATACATGGCTACCTTTACCTTTATCTGATTACCACTCAGGTGACCAGCAAAACCCCAAGGTCCCACGATTTGAGTTAGTGTCCTTATTAGTTCTATTTTCGTATCTTTAAGACAATCCTACACTTTTCAAGACATATAATACTCAATAATATTACGCATAAATATAAAATATACGGCAAGAGCTTTTGAAAGCCTGTCTCACTCATTCAGATCATTTTGTCATACTAGCATCCCCATTCTGTTGGTTCTCTCCTTCTGCTTTGCCTTGCTCAAGATTTTGCTTCTTTTGTACCATCTCCTGTTCAAGTCTTGCCTTTTCTCTTTCAAGCCTTGCTTTTCTTCTTTCTCTTTTTCCTTCATCAGCTTGGGCCTCAGCAACAATGTTTTCAAATATTCTAGCCTCTTCTTCAGCATCTTCGTCATCATCTCTTGTTACCCTCTTAAACACTTGTCCTAGCATAACCAAGGCTTGCGCCCTTTCGAGTCGCTTATTCAAACTAATATTTGGATCATATAATACTAAGTCACACACTTCTCTGACTGTGCTTTGAATCTCGTATTTACTGCTATGCCATAATGCTGATAATACTTTTCCCATCAATAATTTCTCCATCTTGGCCATCTCTTCATCACTTGGTTTAACAATTTCTTCTTCTTGCATTTGTGTGTATTCATCCATTGTCGATTTTGCATCCAAAGCAGACGAAATAGTCTTAAAGGTATCACTGACAACACCAGCTTTGGCCTTCACAGAAGAGAAAAACCCACCAATTCCATAAAACTTTTGTGAGTTTAATAAAATATGCCCCTTAGAACTATAAATTTCTCCAAGAGTATGTAAGATCTGTAATCCAAATGATTCAATCTTTAATAAATCAGCTTCCGCTTGGAATTTCTGCTTAAAAACTTCACTGCAATTTACATCTTTTGGGCTCTCAGTCCAAATAGATAACCTTAAAACCAAGTCCTTCGCAAGTTGTTCACATAATTGCTTCTTCTTCTCTTGGGACTCTTTTTCTAATTCTTCCAATTTTTGTTTCTTCATCTCTTCGAGTCTCTTCTTTCTTTTTGATTCCTCATCTTCAACAGTTCCTTGATACGTGGTTGTGACATTATCAAATTTCTTGGAGCTTTCACTTGTTTTGATACCACCAGTATGTGTTTGTGCTTGCTTGACGTATTCAATAGTCAAGTTAGCTTCATTATTAGACTTTGCGTGTTCGCTTGAGGTTTCGTCATTATCCATCGACTCTGATAACTCAACAGATTTCATCATTTCCTTAAACATGGTCAATTCACCAATCCAGCTTTTGAAGGCTTCACCTCCAAAAATGATATCAAACATTTCAGTAGGGTCCTGGAATCCTGCTTCAGGCACTGCTTGTTCTTTACCAAACTTATCATATTTGACTCTAAGATCAGGATCACTAAGAACTTGATAAGCCTCCGTAATTTGCTGGAACTTTTCTTTAGCTTCAGGTGCCGGGTTTTTGTCCGGGTGATATTTTAATGATAATTTTCTGTATGCTTTCTTGATTTGCTGAGCTGTAGTAGTACTACTTGCTTCTAGTTCAAGAACTTTGTAATATGTTTCATCACAGACTTTTTCGGATGTCATTCTTTAAGTTCCAGTAGCTTTTCTATTTTATTATATTATTTATAAATAATTTATATTTTCCATCTATTTTCAAAATCAACTCGTATCGCAGTTGCTTCGTCTTTTTGGATAGAAGTATGAACGTTTGACCTTCCTTTGAGCAATTGTTTCTCTTTTTTTTTTTTCTTTTTTTTTTGATGTGCCACCAACAAATAATTAAGCGCCGGAAATCTCGATGTTCTTCTAAAAAGTTCAAAGGCAATGAAACGAGATAAGCCGAAAATCTACCAAGCTCAAATGCTACTTATATCAAGTTCTATCTTATATAACAGCCTTTATTATTATTATAATTAGAACTATAAATACGTATATGCAAAAATTATAAAGCAGCTACTTACAACAATATATACAAAACATCTCCATTTTTCTCCAAAATTCTAGACTCATGGCGAGTAATATGTCTTTCTTAAATCGAGTACCTTCTTACCTCTAGCTAATGCGATTTCTTCCAAGGATTTGGTCTTAGTTAATGCTTCAATCAAACCTTTGGCAATATTCATACCATTTCTTGACTTGTAAACTTTACCTGATAAATCCTTGATACCAATAAGTTGACAAATATCGTAAATATAATGGTTGACTCTTAGACCGAAACCCCTAGGAGCAGATCTTAAAAATAACTTCACACCATGATATCTGTAATCAATGTCCCCCAAGATTGTACGATCTTCATATCTTGGAATATGTTGCAATTCTTTAATAGCATTCCATCTGGCTTTGGACATGGCAAAGGAAACACCTCTCTTATCTTTACCTTCACCAACACCAACCATACCATTTCCATCACCAACAATTACTAACGCATAAAAAGATGGAATTTTACCCTTTCTTGTTTGGTTACTGGTCATTTTAGCAACCAAAGTCTTGGCCTTTAATTTCTTAATGTATTGTGAGGAAAAACCAGTTAACTTGGCTAATCCATCAACATCAATACCACCTCTATTTCCATCTGACAAAATTGTAGAACCCTCTGGAATGTCTCTTTCAGTTAATCCTTGTACTCTATGCGTGAAGTCTTTTTGCTCATCTTTCAAATGATCCCAGAATGGATCAATCTCTTTGAAGTTATCTAAATATGGTGGTGCAAATTTACTTGATGGCTCACGGGTATCCCAGTGTTTTTTTGAAATACTATTTTCTGCAAGTCTGATAGACTCAATCAATTCTGGAGAATAAAATTTCTTTAAATGTTCATCATTCGCATTCTTAGCAGGAATACTTCTTTGTGTAATTTTGTTATTTATTTGGAAAGTTGAGCTGAAATATCTGATGCTTATATTCTTTTTTGGAACCAATATTGTCTTAAGCATCTTGCATATATATTTATTTTTATCTACTACAAATAGAAAAATAATAATAGTGAATTATAAACACTTTGTTCACTGAATATTCAGTACTGACTGAGCATAATGCTAAGAGCTTTATTCAATTTAACGAAAATTTTTTTTTGTACCTCGAAATTTTCTAAAAATTTTTTTCCGTATTTTCTGCTTCTACAAAAATTTTTCACATACAACTCCAGCTGGATGCTATATGCACCACATAATACTAAATCTGCTAGCCTAATATTAAAATTGAACTTACAAGATCAGAATTATCAATTAATTAATTATATATTAGGAAGTTACTAAATAGCACTTATTGTAAATTAATTAATCTTTCAACTGAATAAACAGGAACCTTTAACTGAGGATTTGAAGTCTCTTCGTCAGTGCATCCGATAATAGAATTAAGCTTTTCCTCAATCTTGTAATTTTTAACAGATACAATTTGAAGTTTATCTCTATTGTTATTATCATTATTGTAAAAATCTTTTTTATCACTAGATAAGTTGTTGACTTCCCATGATTCAATGATTTCGGTTAGTAAGCCTTCAATAGGTTCAAATTTCATAATTTCAAAAATTTTGACATCTGTAAATTTCAATAACTTGTTGATGCTTTCTTCATCATTATTGAATTTGAAGTTCATGAGTCCAATACCATCAATAATTAAGTTTAATAATCTTAATCCATAATTCATATCAACAATACGGAAAATGATCTTGGGAAAGCTATTGTTAAACAATTTGTATTTCTTTTCTGAAGATGAAAGCATCAGCTTCACACACTTCACAATTTGTTGTTCTGATTTGGTGGCAATTAAAAGATCTATTAGTCTCTTTAATAACAGATCATTCTTGGTTTTGACATTCTTCAATTCATCATCAGTACCATCACCATCACCATCATCGTCATCATCATCATCGTCATCATCTTCTTCATCTATAATCTCGGACATTAATAAAAGGACATCTTCAATAGAAATGTGTAAGTTGTAGTTATTGATAGCAAAGTTTAAAATCATAGGCTCGCCCATCAAATTACTCAATAGCCCGTTTAATGATAATAAAGGTGGGAACAAGCTACTGTTAATTAGGAAAATGGTGGATAATTGTGGAACAAAGTTGGCATTTTTGAATTTTATTTCACAATCCACCTCTGAATAATCAAACACCATATTTAATATACTTTTATATAATTCATTGGAGATCTCTGTGTCATTTTTTTTGCTCATGATCTTATAAACCTCATCAGTTACTTTATTTAAAGAGTTAGAATTGTTTGTTTTATCATTTTTCAAAGTTTCAAGGCTAGAGTATATCTTGCTAATTTTTTCAATTTTAATTTCCTTAGATTTCATAAAATTCATCAATTCATGATCAAATTGAATAGCCTCTTGGTTTTGCGCTAAAGTATTCAATTTTTTAATTAACTCTTCAACCTTAGAAACCAATTCAGAATCTAGGATACCGAAATTGAAAATCTCACCTTTATTGGCTTCACTGGCACCAATATTTTCTCTCACGTCTATCAATAATTCATTGACCAACTTTTCACCATTTGGTAGTCTAGTACTATCTTTGGAATTATTGCTGTTACCATTGGATGCAATTTTTCTTTCCTTTTCAATGCTTTTGCGATATGCGTCAAGACCTCTGTTAAGAGATTCAGACAAATTGTTATTTCCCACATTTACAGCCATGTTTTTTAATCTATAATTCTTGTCGCTATTATCCAAGACAAGATAATTTAACGTGGTCGCACAATTCTTTGCATAACTACCTTTAACAGGTTCTGCATTCAACAAGTAACAAGTCTCCTTGGAATCTTTACCTCCATGTTGCTTCTCATAATCTGAAAATAATTCATATGAAGCCAAGATACTTTCAAATTTCAAGTTAACCAAATAAACAACATTTTGAATGGTTAGTAACAATCGGTTTGGCGCAGGACACACAATACCCACATTCTTTGCTAATGATATACCATCATTTTCTTTTAAAGAATCTTCAAATTTTTCAATTCCATGAATAGTGAAAAGTTTGCTTAAATCCATTTCTCCCTTTAATTCATTATCTAACTGTGCGTACCATTTTACCTTTTGTTCATCAAGATTCATGATGTAAAAAATGCCAGCAGCATAGGCAAACGAATGTATTCCTTTATTATTATTTGATTTTGAATCTTCCGCAATAGTGAACATTGGACCACTTGAAAAATCACTAGTTTCAGTAACTTCATTTTGGCTAAATTTATAAACGCATGATATACATTCTCCATTGCGAATATTTCTCTTAATAACATACCAGGCCCCATCATCTTTGTTTGAATCTGAAAGGTTCATCAAATCGGCAGATATACTTTTCGCAAATAAAATTTGATGCAGTGATTTCTGACTGGATTGATATTCTGCTGACGCACTTAAAGAAGCCGAAGATTTTGACAATGGGTAAAAACGAATAGTGCCATCCTCTAAAAGATAATATAGAAAGTTTGCGGCTCTATTGAAACTAGAAAGAATGGCAGCACATGGCAATTCGATATCTGTAATTTGTGTAAGGTTTGTAGATTGTTCATTTTGATTGATTGAAGAGCTAGACTCATCTATGTTGACATTGTCACTAGAATTTGTTGCAATATGTGTTGTTGAAGATGCGGGAACCTTTAGCAATGATTCATTCGTTATCAATTTCAAATAATTTTTACCTCTGATTGTAATGCAGGCCGCAAAGTAAACTAATGAATTAGCATGATCTTCGAAAGCACTTAAATGTTTCACATGTGCACTAGGTGGTAAAGAATAAGACCACACTAATTTTGGTGATGGGGCAAGAACATATGTGGAAATACTAGAGGCACTGATAGCTATATGTAAGAAAGGGGCTGTAGAAGAAGCGAGTATAGAAGAATTAGAAGTCGCAGGAAGGGAGGGTTGGTTCCTGTATCTGTCTGCAATGACGCAACGCTCAGATGTTGAGATATTTGAGATTCTAGGAAGTTTGAATACTTCGTAGGAGTCTGATAAAGATGGTGCGTAAGTCATTATGAAAGATAGAGCTCTATTAATTGTATTAATGCAATTTAGACCTATAGGAGCTATTCAATATTTATTCTATAAAATTGTCAAATCTTCTTCGAGGAAAGAACCTGGTGAAAAGAGAGATATTAAATGTATGTGCAATATTATAAAAGAAGGTGGGAAATCTTATGTCGGAAAACTGATACTAATATGGTCAAAACTGTATAGATATACTTCTCAAAATATTAATCCCTACTTATTTTGAATATTTTTCACGTACTTGATCTATTTAAAATTTAGAAATTTGAATGATGATGATGATGATGATGATGAGAAGAGGTAATATTCAAAATAATGCTACAGGAAAAAAAATTAGTTAAAAATTTTTAACACTCTAAAAAAGGAAGAAACAAATTAATAAGATGAGCGCACGGGATACGTAACCGTGACATGCAAATGAAATCTTACCACAATAAGAAATGGCCTAATTTGGAAAATTTTAAATCTACAAAAGAAAAGAGAAAGTTGTGTAAAAGATTTGTATATTTACATTTTACATCAACAGACGAATTAATTATTACACTTCAGGGATATTATTAATATGGCATTTTGGGACATGGTGTATCATTATATGTTATCACATGATATGTTGTATTATGCTTAATGAATGAGAAATGAATAATCATTTTTCTTTTTTTACACCACTATTATTCTCGTTACTTTCACCATCTTCCATGATGACATTCTCTCTCAGATCCTCCATCAATTCGGCTTCATTATCCAGAATAGCCTGCAATTGATGGATCTCTTCTTTTAATTTAATTACTTCTTTCTCCAATTTTTTTCCAAAAATATCTACGTAGTAAGTTGCACCGTTATGAGCAGCCACGGCAAAGATAAACATCATAAAAATTGCAGCGAATCTTTTATATCTCATCCAAATAGGACATAGCAACATAGTACTTAATTGATAGCCGTACTGGATACACATAAATGCCACAACCGGGAAAGGCTCCGGCAAACTATTGACAAATTTTCCTAGTGGTTGTTTCGAGTAAGATTTTCTAAGCCAACTGAAAGATGTCATTCTCCCCTTTTCAATCTTATCTTTCTGGCGTATTGTAATGAAATAATGATAATTTGCTTGCCATATTAGATAGTAAAATGACGTCCAAAGGATTCCATTCCATACTGAGTATGACTTTACTTCATAAGCACCAGGAAATCTGAATTGCTTGAAATCTGAATCTATTTCATGGGTAATGACAAACATCGCAGCAGGTGGGAAAATATGAATAAATGCAGAAGTTGTTTTTTCTATGGAATGTAAAACCAATGAGTTTCTCCAAGTTATAACTGCAAATGCTAATGTACCAAAAGTGAAACTGAAGCATACCGTGTATAAGTGTTTTGAATGTGGAAATACCCAGATGAATAACATGGTCAACACGTTAACATAATAACAAAGATCTGCAAGAAAAAATTCAAACTGGCGCCTCCAGTATGTATATAATCTTATGGGCATTAATAAGCAGAATAAGGCAGAATAATATAAATGAAATTGATTAGGATACTTGCCTATCACGATCCCAGCATAGAATATCAGTAATGATGCAAACATGTAGAACTTCTTTTCGAAATTGGAAGTTGCAAAGTTTTCTGTGAATAAAACATCCAATTTATCAAGTCTTTTTATGAATCTTTTCTTGAGGTCTTCTTCACTAATTTTGTTAATGATCCTACCGGTTTCGAACTTCGCGCGATCTTTAAATTTCTTGGTTCTTTTCTTTAAATGGCTAATTGTACTCTTGGAGACTTTGACGGTGAATGCCGGTCCTAATAAATTGAGAAATCCCACGTCTTCAGCCGACACTGCACTTCCTACTGAATTGGATGAGTACGACCTCGTAGGTCTGAATCGCGTTTGAATTGCATCCCTGACAAAATCCCAATCATTGCTGGGGTTACTGGTGGTGCTCTTGTCATTATCGTCAGTGGCTGTCTCTGCCGGAGGAGAGACAGTACTTCCGGGTATGTTTAATGAAGATGTCGACGAGGACGTAAAGGAGGAAGGACTGGTATTTTCGGGTATCAGATTATCTAAGAGCATCAATTAATTGTTGACGTAGTTTAATTTAACTTGTCTGGGTCTATTTGATGGCTAACAATGTTGTGCAATATCAGAGCGAATATTGGGCGGTTGAAAAGGCAATTGAGAATATCAAAATTCGTGGAAACGAGAACGATTTTCAGGATGGGATCTGATAACTAATTTGAAGATATAAATATAAATATATATATTTACTTTCCCATAATATCCAGGCCATCTGTTAGTTTCGATTTTAAACTGTTCTTTACTGGTAAAATGTGGTTTTTTTTCTTTTTTTTTTTTTTTTTCTCTGCTGGTGCCTGCTGAAGACAAAATAAACTTTCTTTCTGGGTTTCACATGCCATTGTTTCTGGAATGCTTTCAACTGAGAAACGTTTTTGTTGGGCTGCCGGCCGCCTAGCAGATGTAACCACGTAAAATAAATAAAATAGAACCCCACGTTTACTTATTCTTTTGATGTTTGTTTGTATACAGATAGGTGATCGCCTGTTATAAATACAAACATTGAATTTCTGATCCAATAAGAATTGAGTAGTCTAATTTTAACAAAATATATATTTATGACTCAATGGTTGATCTATAGACCTATTTTTCCCCTTTTTTTTATCACTAAGGTTAAAAAGGAACTGATTCTTTATCTAGCTTGCTCGCTATTCCACCAACTATTATTGTCATAGACTACATTCATTTGACAATAGCTGTTTAAGTTTATGTAAAGATATATATTGCGTCTATTTATAGAGCTATTTTATTTTATCGTATAACCTTAGAATAAGCTATCTATTTAGCGCTTGCTCGCTCTAATACTCTCTTCCAATCCTTCTTGACAACAGCAACATCTCCTGCTCCCTCTCATTATAAAACTTCCGCCAAACATATTCCACGCTACCTTCAACGGCCCATTTCAATTCTCTTTGCATCCCACTATCTTTAAAATTCACCCACTTCAATCCTCCAAGTGTTACTGATTTGTTTTCTTTCAACATCTGAAGCACATCCCCAGTAGTGATCCACCGTAACCTGGACATACTCAAGGAATTTAAGTGTGCCAATTTGTTCAATCGAGAAAATATGCATTCATTTACTTTGAGTTTGATTAGTTTATCATCATTCCAGTGATTGAATTTCAGAACGTCTGAGAGATATATATTATGGTCCACCACTTGATTATTAATGTCACCCCCGTTGATACATTCGAAGTCAAATTGTTCCAGAAGTGAGCAAGAGGTCAAAGGCCTGTATGAAGTCATTGTTACACCACTATTATGGCAATAATCAAATAATGGGAAACCTGATCTTGAAGAATAATCATTATTGATTAAATAATCATCAGCTATTAGTAATCTGTCAAGCTTTACTTCTTTTAAATTTTGACAAATATCCAATATATGTAATATGTGACCTAAAGGAATATCCTTAGCTGAATATTTCATTAATGATTTATTTCTTAATGGATAAGTGTGGAACGATAACTCTGTGGCGTTTCTAGAAGAAGAAGCCGTAGTGTTATTATTATTCCCTTGCATTGCCATATTTGATAAATTTCCTCCTCTCTGACCTGCATTCACCTTCGTATTTAACTTCGTATCAACTTCCACCAGTTTAGAATCTGGATCAAGACAAAAATATCTTAATTTATTGACGATTTTTTTACTCTTATGCTTCATTTTCGATTTGAGTCTGAATTTCTTCCTCATCCTTTTTTCCAATGTTTTTCGACCTTTATTAGCTTCATTATCATGATTTTCCAAAGACAGAAAACTGCTCATACTGCTACTATTCGTTAAGTTTGAAAAAATGCTTAAGCTGGGCGTTGATGTACCAGCGGTAGTATTAGTTCTTGAGCTAATTATTGAAATTAGTGAAAGGTTACCAATTGATCCTCTTCTATGCTGCTGCCTTCTTGTTGTAGATTCATCATTAATACTGTGGTTATAATTCAAGGAATCCAGGGATCGGCTTCTCATAATTAAATAACCACTATTATTATTATTATGATGATGATGATTATGATAGATGTTACTAGTGATTCCGTCAACAACTACCGAAATTCCAGAGGTGTGGAAGAGTCCATAAATGTCATTATTAATATTTTGTGTTACCCAATCAACACTGACTTTGGAAGTTTGGTATAATGGATCATCTCTCAATTTCCATTCTCTCCATCCACAAATAGCAAGTCTTGGCTTTACTCCTAGTTCAATAAGGGTGTTATTGTTAGTGGGATTTGGAATAATACTATGCCTTTCATCATGCATAAATAGAATTGGTAGTTTCTTATCCTTATTCGTAGATATGTATTCCTTAACATTTATTCTAGTAACTGGGACTTGTGACATGTCAATTTCTTTGGGAAATGTCCCATCAAAGATATCTTGAAATATTTCATCATTTATTAAATGTTCCAATTTATTTTTTTCTTTTTCTGAAAGAAGCATATATCCATTTTCTTTATCATTTGGGTCAATTACAAAATAATATAAAGTATCCAAATTTTCAAAATTAATCAGCTGCACAAAAATTCCAAGCTTTGGGGATTTGCGAATAGTGGACACAAATTGTGATAGCCTGTAGCTTGACCGAAATTTAAGATCGCGATAAAGAAATGGAATAGTCAAAGAATGAAGTCTTTTGTTGGTATAGATTAAACAAAGTAATGTCCTGTGCGGGAAATTTGTGTAATTTTGAATTGACATTTTATAGTTCTGCAAGATTGTATTGATGTAATTTGTTAATCTTTTCTGGCATGTCGGGCTACTATATTCCAGAATTTGAATGATTGGCCTTTCTATCTTTTTCTGCAATCTTGGAATGCTGCTGGTCTCATTAAGGATATTATTGGTCGTAGAAGCTCTGTTACCGCTATTTAACGGTAATGTTGTTGGACGATTTGTAGAACCACTGATTAGTCTAAACGAAACATTTTTCCCTGCTTGCTTTTTCGCCGGATTCAGTCTACCATTATGGTTTAGATTCAGGTTTGTGTAGATCTTGTAGTTAAAGGGCAGCCTGAAAAAAGAAAACGGCTGGCCATTGGTGCTTTCATTTTCAAGTTGAACATACACAAACAGGATGATTAGCAGAAGGATTTCATCCGGAAGCGACATTAAATCGTGCCGATTGACGTTGGCAGCCATAGTGGACGTCTGCACCGAGTTGGTGGCCAAGGAGGTGGAGGACGCAGTCTTTTTGGGAAGCAGCAACAAGGTTCTGTATTTCTGGTATGTCTTGGAGATTGAGCGGGTGGTGATGCTGTTATTGGAGGCGATGGCTGGAGAAGTGCTGCCGGTATCTTCTGCGGGCCTGTCCAGGCTGCTGCTAGGATCTGCGGTATCCTGAGGGTCGCTGCGCTCATCGCCATCTCCAACTGGCTGCTGGGGATCTTCAGTGCCGTAGGCCTCTGGGACGCCCTTTTTGGCGTCCTTAGTTGCGTTTCTGGTCTTCGCAACATGCGAGGAGGATGACGACAGCGAGCAAGGGCTTCTGTAGAATGAGGCGTCCGAATACCGCCCGTAGTTGTAGTTCGATATATTTATCTGGGGATAGTCGATGGTCCTGTTGCTCGGATAAACCAAGCGACCAAAAGACATTCTATACTTATCTGGACTGAGCTGGTAGTTGAAGTATTTGACTGGCAATTGCAATCGAGTAGTTAGAACTGGCAGTTTAGTACGATGATGCTGTAGCGGTGGGTATGGAAACGGCATAGGAACAGCGAGTATTTGGGACTGTAATCAATCGCACAGGGAAGCGAAATATAAACGTAAACCCGCGATATCCCTATGTCCCTGATTAGATCAAAGAAGCGGTAGCTGAAATGACGAGCGCGCGCGTTTATGAATTGTGTCACTTTCACTTTGTGTCTATTTATAAATGCGGATGAGGCGAAGCTCCTGCACGGGATGACAGGGTTTTTTTGTTTTTTGTTTTTTGTTATTTTTTTTCTGTGTTTATTTCGTTTTTTGCGCGTACTAGACACAGATCTAAGGGATTGCTGTTCGCCAGGGAAGCATATGCGTGTGGAGCAGCCTGGAAATACAGCAGCCCAGGCAACAATGGGGGGATGGACAAGGAAACCGCTGGCAATAACAATACGGAGAGATATAATACACGGGAATATAGAGCTGCTTTCTCCGCCAAACCAGCATCAGCAAAATAGATCAGCAAAATAGATGGGCAATCGGGATTAGCAATCTGGAGCAGCAACTTGGGTCAAGGGGAATAAACAGCGAGTCATCGCTAAACTAAAAATGAGTCAGCATATAAGTCTGCGCGGCGCGAGTCTTTGAACCCCCTGGTTTCGCAGAGCTGCTTATCAACGAGCAGGCTAGTTGTATTTTTGTTTTTTGTTCTACTAATGGCAAGAGATTGCCCTATTGCATTTTATGCTGGCAATATCTAGTGCGGTGATTTCGGGTTGCAATGGACGGTTATTCGGCGTGTCTCAACTCTTGTCTCCAGCCGTGTGTGAACTGTTTTGGCAGACGCTTAGCCGGAAAGAACCCGTACATATGTATATACAAGCAAAAAGTGCGTTGCTGGTTCTGCTGTCAGAAAGCTGCGCCCAAGATGTAGCGGCTTTCGGCTTTCCCTCTATCTCTATTTACAATCTGGCTTTGGTGTTGGCCTTTTAGGCTCAAAAACAGCTGGCCACGCCGCGAGGGCCTTCGTACGAAGACATAATTCCCCTTTAAACCGCTCACATCTAAAGAAATTCACATCGAAGCAATTGACACCAAAAACGATAACGATTCACATCTAAAGCCTTAGCTTTTCGAACAACTGAGAACAAAGGCTGTGATTTTCCACAGGTACTCGCTGCAATGCACGTACAGATTGGATTATGTCCCGTTTTATCGTTTATTGCCTACGGTAGATCCTGAGGCATGCTGCACAGGAGCACCGACGCACACGTAGAAGTTGAAAAGCCTCTTCTTTTTCTCTTTCTTTTCGGTCTGTCCTGTTTTTCTTTTCTGGTAATCTAAGAAAATAACAAATCGGAACACTGCCACATAGAAAGTTGATATATAACGTTCTGCAATATGGCCGGAATGATTCACTTGTAGAGATTACAATAGCCATAAAAAATTTACCAGCGCAAGCCTCAGCAATGAATAGACAGAACGTCCACCGACCAGAGTCTTTAATATTGAGTTCTAGCAACAGCAAGTCCAACCTAAACTACGATGTGTTAGTCAACAGTAACGCATCTACGAACAGTGATTCCAATGGTAACAGCATACCTCTCAACAACAAGAGAACACCAACAGCCTCCGCCACCCCCTCATCGTCTTCCTCCTCAAAGCTCAGTAGCAGTGTCGGAAGCAACAGAAGCAACAGCGGCGCGGACCAAGATAATACATTTGACGAACAAGATGAAATCTTTGATGGAAATACTACAGACAGCAATAATAACAACAATACGCTCAATGTTCCACAACTACTCAGCGCCACATCAGCTGCCTTTCCGGGTAGTAATGGCAATATTAACAAATCTCCGATTTCTCCAAGTTATCAAGATAAAGTGAAGAACAGCCGAAGATTCTACACATGGTCCAAATTTGAAGTTCACACCTGGGTGTCTAATATCAGCGATCTTGTTCGGATAAACAAAAATACAGAGATTTCTCGTTTTTTTATAGAGAATAATATCACTGGTGACCTACTTCCGTTTTTGACAATGCTGCATTTTTCCGACATGAATATTCTAGAATTGAAACCAAAATTGATCTTGAAAAAACACATTAATTTGTTGCTAGAATCTCATATGGATCTTTTTGGAAGTGATGAAAATGATGAATATGTTGAATCGTTATCGAATTCCCCACTTATGGATGAAAATTTGAGAATGATGGAAAGGTACTTGATGAACGTATCTGATAAGATTCTATCAAATATTAACTTTAACGGAAATGGAAACTCTAGTGATAATAATTCATTTTCTTCAAGAGGTATTAATAATAATAACAATATTCATAATAATCGCCATCATCATGCCAATGCTAATAATAATCTTAACAATAGTAGTAGTACTACAACCCCAAGAGTTAACAAGAGATTCCCAGATATAGACCCAAAAAATGCTTCTTCTCCATTGGACAATGCTGCTGGGTTTTCTCTTGATGGCCCGAGTCTTGCTACCAACAGCAATAATAATAATGACACTTTCAATGAAAGCATGATTTCGGGAACTCCTGACCATTCTAATTTTATTTCGGATTATGAGGATGATGCAGACAATACTTATTTTGATGATACTATGGATTCCACAACATTTATTAATAATAATACTAGCATCATAGATGACCACGAAATCAAACACAAGGAAAGTTTGGAATTATTGAATGGAAACAATAGTACTTCTGCTACTAACAGCGCTAATAGATTTCTTCATGATATACATTCTTCATCCTTAGTAGATTCGAAGAAACCACCTTTTGAAATGAAATATGATAGTCTCGTGGAATCAAGTCCCTTGAATTCTCCACTACCTGCTCCACTCTCCAAAAAGCCATCATCCTCTTCAACTATTACCACATCATCCATCCCGAACAATAATAATAAAGTGAAGCCAAAGCCTACACTCACTGTAGCCACGCCATCAGCTTATCAAGCAGCCCAAAGTTCATTACAAACTCCGCATTCTGCGACCTATCCAACACCACCAATTCTCTCTCACAAACCTTCTTCCAATTTCCAAAATTCTTCCTCTTCATTACCAAAATCCGAACCTTTAAAGCAATTGAAGGCTAAATACGATGATCCTTGCTACAAGGTTCTTCAAAAGGCTATGATCAAACACAAGATTAACAATGTTGATTGGAGAAATTATGTGCTTGTGATTTGCTATGGTGATAAAGAACGCATTTTAAGACCTGAGGAAAAACCTGTTAAAGTTTTCAAAGAATTACAGGACAGGGGACAGCATCCTAGCTTTATGATTAGACAATTGGAAGGCGCATCTCCTAGTCAAGATAGTTTCGATTATTCCGCAACAGAGTCAACTAGATGAATATGGCTTGATATTTATATATTTTTTCTTTCGGTGGAGTAGATTTGTTCGAATTTATCTTCTCAATATTATTAGCTGAATATATTATATATGGGGTTCTCTTGCTTTTGATTATATCAATTGGATGTAATATGATACATTTTCTTGAATTACTAATCTTTTTACTAATTTTCAAATAATAAAAATATTTTCATAGCTTTGCTTTTATTAAATAGTATATATAGTCTATAATGAACTATAGATTCAAATTCAGTTTAAATCATAATATCTACTTCTTTGACCAGCAAATTCTTCTGCTTTAATATTCAAGGTCGCAACGCCACCAACAATTTTACTACTCATTTGAATATTACTGCTTTCATATTCCCCTTCCTCTTCTTCACTAATACCATTATTCTTCTTCAAACTCTTTTCATTCCATTTTTCAAGAATATTTAAACTCTTAATTTTATCTAAAATAATAGGTATAATTCCATCAGAGATCAAGTTCACACCAACATCGTTCACTTCAGCACCACGCGTCAAAATAATATCTGCATTGTCTCTAGTTGGCAGAATGAATTCACTGAATTCGACTCTTGAATAATTCAAATAATTATTAATTAAATCTTCCAAGCTTTGTTTGGCAGGCTTTTCCAAAGTGTCGCTCTTGATCCATCTAACTAATCTTGTATCTGCATCAATATCAATGAAAATTTTCATAGAACTGAAATTGTTAAGATGTCGATCATAAAGTGCATATAATCCATGTACAATAAAAATAGGGAATTTTTTCTTGCCATCAGGTCCATATCCTCGATAATTTTCTGATAATTGTGATATATGATCCTTCAATTTTTTGAAGTCATATTTAGCATCGGGTAAAGAGATCGTATTATACGTGAAAGATGCTGAGGTCATAGTAGGCGAGGCCACACTCGGTGATAATTGTCCAGAATCTGTTGTAGGACTCGTAGCGTTTCCATAATTATGCGAATCTGATTTTAAACCATTATTTCCAGAAGCACTATATTTTTCAGTTAAATAGTTATCTAATTCAATGATCTGAACGTCTATTAATTCTTTAAGTGTAGACGAATTCTCTAAGTGTAATTTTAATAAATTGGATGCGGTTTTTTTTCCACTAGATTGCCCACCTGCTATCAAAATTATAGCAGAATAAGGTGATGAGGTATCTTTCTTTTTTCTCTTTGGCACAATCGCAGATGTCTGATTAGACATTTCAATCAGAATCCTTTATTGGACGTATATATTAATATGGATGATAATGTATTGATAAGGGTAATGATGATAAAATCACTTTTCTCTTCATTCTCTGGATACTTCCACATGTTTAATGAATCTGTGAAAGACAAAAATACAAAAAAAAAAAAAAGAGCGAAAAATCAAAATTTGGTACAAAATATGATACGTGCATATTAATACTTTTCTCCCCTACAAATATTGTGTGTTATCAACTTTTAAGCATCGCAATAGTAATAGTATGAAGTATTTTAAATGCTGAAGATATCCCGTCTTCTATGATCCTTCAAAGGCATATCTTTTCTGACTTTCTCCACCACTGATAAATCTATATCTGCAACGATTAACTGCGGTTCTCCTTGATGAACATCACTAGCTTGTGCTATAACAGTACCCCAAGGATCTACAATCATGGAGTGTCCATAACTTATTCTTTTTTGAGGTACTTCATTGTCAACTTTCAAAACTTTTAATTCTCCTGTTGTTTCATCAATGAAATCTTCAATACTTGTATTATGGATACCGGATTGTGCAGGCAAAATTACATAGCTTTGCGAATCTACAGCTCTTGCACGTCCTAACAATTCCCAATGAGCAGCACCTGTTTTCATAGTAAACGCGCTAGGATACGTCAAAATGTCAGCGCCTAAATCACGCTGCTTTACAGCCAATTCTGGGAATCTAATATCATAACAGATGCACATTCCTAATTTCCCCAAAGGTGTATCAAAAGGTTCGAGAATCTCTGAGCCTGGTTCTACGGAATTTGATTCTTTCAAAATTGGACCATTTGGAATATTCACATCAAATAAATGTAGTTTTTGATACTTTTTTATGATTTCACCTTGTTCATTGATGTAGATCAATAAATTTTGAACTCTTTTGTTATTATCTTTAGCGTCAGTCACCGGTTCATGAATACCTACGACAACATCAAGAAATTTCTCGCATTTATTCAATTCTAGTAACTTTTTCTGAATTCCCAAAACAAAAACTGATTGGTTCATAGGTTTTGCTATTTGAAGAGAATGTTTGGCAGATCTGGCAATATAATCACTAGCTTCAGGAAGAAATAACACTTTTGCATTAACACTAACTGCTTTATTAATAAGTGTTAGCACTTGATTAAGGTTTGTAGATAATGATGAGGTGGAACTCATCTGACCAACAGCCAATAAAGTCATTGTTATTTATCTTTTGTATGTTCAATTGAGCAATTCGTTGTTAAACGTGGTGATGCTGCGGCAAAGAATAGAAAGAAAAGAGTCATTTTTACACGGATATTGTTTGTTAGATTTATAAGTGTTGCGCGTTCATTTCGCAAATTTTGTTTGCACATTTGGTTAGGTGTGCAGGGTCAATGCAATCAATATGTCATATAATAGTATCATCCTCATGAAGATATACATTTCAACAGAACAGATTGCTTCTGAAATATTAGAAACTATTTGGATAGCGCTAATATATATGATAGTTCTAGTGAGATGATCAGTGAACAGAAGAATATTTCTAGGATCACTGTATACTCTTTACCTACAGAAATATTGGTTCAAATCTTTGGTTATTTAGAGACATCAACTTTACAGACAGTAGCATCACTAAGTCCGTTTTTCAATGATATTATCAATAATGATTATATTTGGAAAATCTTATTCATTAAGAAACTTCACCATATTGAAGACACTCTGGATGCCAATTCATTACCAGGAAAAAGAAAATATGCGAAACATCAATCATCTATAAATCGCGAGAATTTAGTAATGAAGAATAATAAGGTTTTAGTTTCCTTTCCATCTTTATCTAACTCTTTTTTATGGAGAACTGAATTCTTTATCAGATTTGCATATTTGAGGAAATTCCTTAACATTAATAAAAACAATAAAAAGTCATCGACTTTTAAAGATTTACATAAGTTGAATCCACATTTTGTCACTTCCGCCTATAAGATTCAATCCAATTATTTAATTGATGACTTCTATGCAGAATATTACAATGACAAATTGATAACTTATAGTTCAACTACTCATAACATGAACATATTGGGCCTTAAGCAGGGCAAACACCCAGTTCAAGTATCCTCTTTTCTAAATTCAGAACTTTTAGATAACTTACCGGAGCAGGCAGATACAGCAGATTCAGTTAATAGTTTCGATTACTTTGCTACTGTGGAAAAATTGTGTAAAAATTTGTTGATTGTTGGCACTTCCTCGGGTTATATTTTTATCAAGAGATTTAATGAGAATAATAGCATTCCATTGAATATTAGTTATTCCGAAAGCAGATTGGTGAAAGATTCATATTTAGGTCGACATGAACTTATCAATGAACCAAAAATTGATATAAATTCGGTGTGTAATAATGCTAGTATATTGAAATTGATTAAGAAGAAATTACTCATTTCTTGTATTGATTATAACCCTTCCTTGAATGTCAATCAAAAGGATCCGAGCTCAACATCTTTGGATTTTATTACCGGTGATTTGCTTGGCCAGATATATTTATGGAACTTACATACAAAGAATGCATTAAATAAGTTAGATATTAACAGATTAATTTCGCATGACCAATTGGGGTTGAATTCAGGTATAAGCTTACCTATATTGAAAATCCAATCTGATTATAAAAAACTTATTGCAATTCAATCTATTAATAACTATTATATCTTGATCAGATTTGACTCCAATTACAATGTTATTAATAATAAGGTTTTGAGAATTTCTCCAGATGAAAATTCAAATAAAAATGATATCATGTTATTATGGGAGTTGTTCAATAATACCTCAATTCACTTAATCGATGAATTAACTCCAAATTTTTTCATTTCAAAAATTATTTTCCCACCTCAAATCCATAAGAAATCCTTCATGGAGGTGGATTATACGAATAAAAGACTCTTTGTGGCTTCTAATTCCAATGTTTTTGTATTGGATTTTGATGGCCACAATCAAGAAATTTTGGATACAAAATTTGAAACTGAGAAAATGAAGGATGGATTAACAGAATTTGTTATCCAAACCAAAATTGTTAATAACACACAAAAATTAGATGGAAATTTAACGACAAGGTACCATTCCGCAGGCGATAATTCTCCTTTGTTTCTTGCGTTGTATTCATCTGGTAAAATTATTATTCATAGTTCATGTTCTAATGGAAGTTTGGAAAATTCAAGTGATAATTCATCATCAAGTTCAAATAATACCTTAATAATTAAGGTGATTCCTTCTTTTTTATCTGATTTTGTTTTTCATAAACCAGTGGATGACTTTTATAAATCTTTTGGGATTTTGCCTATATTGAAATTTGATTTGAATAGTGCTGTTATGGTGTTAAGCTCTTATAATGGATGGATGGCGTTTGTCAATGTCTTGAATGGCAATATTCTTAGGATATTTGAAGATAAGATCCCTAAAGGTTTTCTCAATCTGCATGCGTTACTACCATATCAAATCAGTGTTAATTCAGAGACCGAAGATGGCCAAGGCATTACAAACACAGCTGTTCTAGTTCCCGTAACAGCATTAAGATTATTCCAATATCCAGTCTTTACAAGAAGTTCGGATACACAGGATCTTGATAATTATAATTGGAAATCTATATTGATGAATGGAGTTATAATATATGACAATATAGTAATTTACTTTCAAGTATCTTTTGAAAACTCTGTGGTTATGAAAAATACATTACAATTATCTGAGGAAGCATTGCAATTACAAAAACAGAATAGAAAAGTTAAGAACCCAAAGCAGGTGGCGCAATCCGAAATAGCGCGTAGCATTAAAGATCAAATGGATGAATTCCATTATAACAGAGCACAAATGGAATTGGTGAATAAATTAACCGACAGGTTTAATGGAGTGAATGCCGATGAAGATGACGAAGAATTAATGCTTGCTATTGCGTTGAGCAACAGTATAGCTGATAGTAAAACTGAAAATTTAGATCCAGTGAATGAGCCTACCAGCGAAATTGAACATTTGAATGATGTTATTGAAAGATCTAAGGTTGAGGCATTTCAAAATCAAAAGTTCGTGGAGAATGACGAAGAAGTTCAAAAAGCTTTAGAATTGTCAAAATTAGACAATCGAAGAGGTGCTTTATTAGATGATGATGATAGTGGTGATGGTAATGATTTATTCTTTGGCCTTTCAAAGCAAAAATTCAAGTTTTTTGCAAATGATTCAGAAACATCAAATTCATTTAAAAAAACGCCAGACAGAATTATCAGAGGTTCCAGAGGTAAGAAGAAGCTTTTGATAAATGAGTTAGATGAAGGTGAGGATGAGATAATACAAAATGACATGAAGCTTGAAGCTGGAAATAATGGAAATAGTTCAAATACTAACACTACGAATACTATTCCTGAAACAAGCCAAATGGATGATGATTTAAGATTAGCTGTTGAGCTATCACTTCAGAGTTCAAAGCATCCATCAAGTGGAACATCAACTATCAATTCAGAAAATCAACAAAATAATAATCTTGAAAAATTATTATTTGATGATGCAAAAGGAAATAATGACGATTTAACTATTGATGAAGCATTGCTGAAACTACGTTTAGATAAAACCAAAAAGTCAAAAAAATTTGCAAAGCCGACAAAAGGAAAGTCAAAATATAAGGCACTAGACTTATCAGTATTTCAGGATGAAGACAGTGAGTTTGCAAATAAGAAATATGATGATAAAAACAATGATGAAGATCTAGAAATAGCATTAGAAATGTCTATGGCTCCAGGATTTTCCGCTCCACCTAAGAGCATGTATGATGAATATTCAGACGATGATGATGAATTACAAAGAATTTTAGAATTATCGAAGATTGATCAATAGATTATGGACATTTTCGTTTATTCTAAAAAAATAACTATACATAAATACAATCATATTTTCTTTTTCCATGCATTAATATAAATCCCATTAGTTAATTTGATTAGTGTCTTATTTCGTATTAATGATACTTACATAGTGGCTTCGCCTTTCTCTGAAATTTCTTCATTGTCAGAATAGACCTTACTTTGTTTTCTTTCTTGTCTTTTCTGCAAGAATCTAATGGTAAGCGCTGTTATCAAACTTCCACACAAAGTTCCAATCATTGCATAACTGCCTTTTCTAAAATACGGAACATAGGTGGCTTTGTAAAATAAGATTGACCACCATGCATTTACAGCACTTGAAAACATATTCATACTGGCTAGAATGACCGCTCGTTCTCTGAAATCATGGGTTACCACGTTTGCCCAAGCGAAGAAAACAGCTTGTGCAGCAAACGAAGTACCACTTAAATAAAAGGCAGCACTAACAAGTGCGAAATTATTGGTATTGTTGGCTAACAATAATATAGTGGAGATTATGCCAGTGACAAAAATGAAAATAGCTACATGGTGATGCTTCTTTGTGAGGTCCACATACCAACAACAGATAAAAGTAGAAATTATACCAACAGCATAAATACCCATCGGATAATTAGTTCTAGCAGAAACTGGATAGTCAAAATATTGTAACCAAAGTGCATATAAAGAATTCACAGTATAAGATTCATTTTCGCCCAGAATTGCCCAAAGTATGCAGAAAGCCCACCATTTCCAGTTAATGACAACTTTGGTTTTCATTATTTTCATGAAAGAGCCATTGGAGCATGAAAAAGCTTTACTATTATAACTGTCTCTCTTTCTCATAATAGCCAACTCCTGTTCTTCTTTTGTAAATATTAACATATTGGCCTTTTCTGGAATATCTGGAAAGAAAACAAATCCATAGATACAAATAGCCATTGTAATAATAAAATCTATAATAAAGGCCCATTGCCAACCTTTTAGTCCGTTATAACCATCCATATTTTTGAATATAGCCAGCTGCATGAATCCCGAGAAAATACTGCCAATCAAACCACTACAAGTGAATACTGCAGTTCTTTTATTAATTTCAGTTTCAGTATACCATGAGCCCAAGATTAAATGAGTACCACTGAAAGTTGAGCTTTCAAAAATAGCTTGGAAGAATCGAAGAGCCATGAGTTGTTTGTAGTTTTTAGCTCTGTACATTCCCAACAATAATAAACCCCATGCAAGACAACAAAAACTAAGCCAGTATCTTGGTTTAAATTTTAATAATGCTAAGTTATTGGGAATCATACCAATAATATAACCCACGGTAAATAGCGTGTTAACAAGATTAAATTGATCCAGCGCCAATCCTAAATCTTCCTTCAAACCACTAACATAGGCGTTAGCGAAGTTGGATCTATCAACATAATTAATCCAGTAATTTAAGCACACGAAGGATAAAATAAAACAGTCAAGCTTTAAGAGAAGACGAGCTTCTTTTGGGTTGGACGGCGGTTGGCCCCAAATAAAATTTTTTGCTTGAACAAATGGTTTAAACACTATGCTCATTATAATAAATGGAAAGATTGAGATGCCTGTTTGCTAGATTAAATATAACTTGGTAACTGATCATTCGATAGTTGTTTTAGTTCATAACTAGAAATACGGATATACAACGGCTTATATAGTTTAGTTTCCAGCAGTGTTAATTATACGAGAGAATATACGAAATTACGATTTGAATGATTCCCCATTTGTGATTTCATTGGTTAATTTTCATGAAATCTATCCGGTTTTCCTAGGAAAAGTCATCGTATAAGTCATTTTTTTCACCGAGAAAGTGAAAAAAAAAGTTTGTGTGGGGGTAATTTTTCATGCAACGCACGAAGGAGACCATCGAAATCTGACAGTTATTTTTTCACTTATGAGCTGCTGACAGTGGTACTTATTCCTCAAAAAGAGGCAGCTCAATAGCTCGCTAATTACACTAATTTCAGCCATTGATTGGTTGAATGTTTAGAATAGAAGTTGTTTTCGTTTGGTTGCGAAAAGAAGCTTGACTTTTCGAAGAAAAAAGAACCTTTTTCGACTTTTTTTTCCCCCTTTTGCTTTTTAGGAATATCAAACTCTTATGCCGTCATGTTATTACGTAGTCATTCTTATTAAATCTTCAGTTAATTTTTTTTATTTTAAATTATTTACATGTTAATAATTTTATACAAGACTGATCAGTTTTGAATGGTTTTTGATTTTGCAATGTTATCGATTTTCAACTCTTCCTCATTCAAAATACTTAACAACTCATAATTCTGCTGTCCGACTTGTCTTGCTCTCTTAAAAACTTCTTTTGCATTTTTTAAATACGTATAAGCATCCGTCAGGTTTTTGGTATCTACGGCTAACTTCATGTAAATTATACCAGTGGAATATAAACTCAATGCAACAGAATCCGTTACTTGGGGTAATTCTTTTATTGGGATAGGTTTCTCTTTTTTAGTAAACCAGGACTTGATAGAAACCTTGAACGGTATCGCTGGCGATTTTGGAATACTTTGATATAACTTATAAACAGTTGTGTAGTATGATAATGATGAATTGAGAAATTTTTCTTTCTGAGACTCAAAATCAAATGACAAAGAATCTTCTTGACAACCTATTTTTTTTTTATCATTCTTATTAATCAAATATTCCATATACTCTGCGTTCATATAAAGTAAACTTCCACATTGGTTCAAAGAATCCATTAGATCTGTGATTTCACATCCTGCAGATATCATCCAATTTGTAGTACTGACCTGAATATCTGTGGCAGATTGCCAAATATCTCTACTGCTTTCTCTGTATGATGTGCAAATTGACACATACAAATTTCTTAAATTAAAAAATTCATCCCTAAAATCGCGAAATATTTGTTCCACTTTATTACTGTTATCTTCAGTAGTAACAGATAATCTTGTTCGATAATCACCATCTTCTGTTACAGTTATTAATAATTTTGGAATCAGACTTTGACGCTTATCAAAAAGGTCGGTAACTAAGAAAAGTGTATCAGCTTGAGACAGAGGATCAAAGACATTTTGTTTTTCATAACCCAGACCATTTAATTGTTTCAATAATTCATTTTGAGCCATGACTAGATTAGTATAACATAGCAATCTCAAGTAATCTTTGGATGTATCTTTTTCGCTTAATTGGCAAATTTTACATATCAACCTTAACTTTTTCTGAAGATAATGTCTTCTCAATTTCTTGCTGTTACACTTTTTCAAGGCTTTATCATATCTATCACTCATATCGTAATACAATTTTTTAGCCTCTTTAAAATTTCCCAATTTCTCGTACATTTCTCCAATTTTAATTTCGATACCAGTATATTCATCGTTAAGTGAAAAATGCTCAACCTCCCCGTCTGTTGTTTCACTCTCTTGGTTTTGTTTAATCATCAATTCAAGAGCTTCTATGTATAATTGTAGAGCTTTTTTATAATTATACTTTTCCTTTTTCAGTTCTGCCCACAATCCTTTTCTCAAAATCTTAGCGACTGGACTAGTAAAGGTATGTCTCGGCCAATACATGTAGTACAAAACTCCACAGGTTAAGGTTACCACTAATGCAGCAGTACCCAAATATCTTTTGACTCTCTTAGATCTGGATTCAGGGTGGAAAAAATCAATATACTTTTTAAGTTGACTTTGTGCTATTTGCTCATATTGTTTCTGTTGATGTATTAATCTTTTATTGTTTGCTATTGTACTACCATTGATATTAGTGGACTTCCAATATGATCCAAAAGGCTTTGAAAACAATGCATTGAAGTTTTTATTTCTACTATTAGCTATTGATCTTAACATATTTCTCAGTTCTGTTATTTATTTCGTACGTCAATATGTTAAGGAAGTAGAATTAGACATGACGCTGAAGCAAACAAAAACTCGTTTTCTTGGACATTTTTGATAAACCTTTTTCTGTTTCCACGTGAACGGATATTTGATAACTTCCTTTTTTTTATTTTTTTTTATTTTATAGGAGAATATAACGTCATTTAAACATATAACATAGAATATAGAAGATATATTAAATTAGCATATATATATATATATATATAATATTGTAAATCATGTTGCAAATTAGTAAAATCAGTATGTCTTTAAGGATTTGTCTATATTTGATTAATGTGACCTAAATTCACTATGTTAACTATCAATCAGATAATCCTTTATTTTTTTATAAAAAAATAAAACTATAATATAAAAATAACCATTTTAAAGTTAAATTGCATCTGAGAGGGGCAACCACCTTTAAATAGCCCACGCTGAACCCTGCTTTCTCCACCAGTCACTAACTGCATACCATTCACTTTTCTCCCTTGAAATAGCGTTCATAACAGACTTTGATTCTGTAACCATGATCTTATGTCCTTTGGATTTCATACTCTCTTGGAAGGAGCTACCTGTGTAATTTTCCATATATAAAATCTCTGGTAGTAACTGATGGTGTATTCTTGGGTATGCAACAACTTCTAGTAAAGGCATTTGATACATTAGTTTTCTAATTAATGCTTGAAAAACTGTAGTGTATATTCTACTACCACCAGCAGCACCCACAAGCAAATGAGGAATACCTTGAACTGAGTCTGTATGTTCGTTTGGCAAAACATTACCATCAACGGGTAGTTTATCAAATACTATAACCGGCAGCATAGATGAAAGTGGACGCTTTTTAGGTTCTATGTAATTGTAAATAGAAGGAGCCAAGTCAAAAGCATTCTTGCCTTCTGTCGGTAGAGAAAAATCATCCATTTGGTCATTTAGAAGTATACCAAATTCACTGTCAATAACAAGAGATCCAAATACCAAATTCACTGATGTGGTCATAGACACAGAGTTATTAAATTGGTCAACAACAGAAAAGTGAGCTGTACCATTATCATTGATTGGCATGAATTCTGGTTTGTAATCTTTCCATGAATCCAAAGTTTTATTATCGTTGATTTTTTCAAAAGAATTTTCAGCCCATTCTTCACCAAGAATATCAGATACTCTTTCTAGAAGCTTTTGGTAGCCTTCACTGTCTTGCTCTAGTATGTCGCCCAACTTTGTTCTTGCAGCACCCATCCACTTAAGCACTTCTACAAGTCTATGTGTTGGAACATCTTTCAAGTCATCGCCTATAGCAAAATTGAGGTTCTTCCCATTTCTCTTGAAAAATTCATTCATAATGTTCAAACCACCGAGTAAAGAAATACCCGAACTTGCGCTTGAATGTGGTACAAAAACTTCATATCGGTCCATGAATGTTTTTGAATGTGGTTTTTGAATAGTGACATTATAACTCAGAAAATCTTCTTTAGTGACTATACCATTATTATCCTGAATTGTTTTAACTAAACTTTTTACTATTGGGCCTTCTGGATCATAGAAAATAGCATCGCTACCATTATTTGCAATCATTCGAAAAGTCTTAGCTAGGTCAGGTCTTCGAATGTAGTCACCACTTTTCACAAAGTCAGCCATTTTTAAACAAAATCTATTGTTCCTGCCCAACGTTGCTTCACAATTCTGAATTTCATCAATATTTTTAATGAAGAAAGGCCATCTCTTATAATCCAAAGACAATAGTGGGATGAATGGATTCATAATACTTTCTAACATTCCACTTACTTTCCAACCTTTTTCAGCCAATTCAGCTACCGGCAATATTAGTTCCTTCCAAGACACGTTGCCTGACCCATGAGTCTTATAAAGCTCATATAAACCCTTTAGCTCACCAGGGATTCCTACAGATTTACCCCCGAATTTTGAAGAGTAATCTGTGAATAGTTGCTTTCTAGTTATGTTATGCATCATTCCTATTAAATCATCAACTGACTTTGTATCATTATACATGGACTTTTCTGCAAGCAACGGTGCTTGTTCTCTTGCGTCGATGCTGATAATATGATTCAGCTGTGTTTCTGAGTCATGCTTTGATGACAATATAAAGGCACCACCACCAATACCCGAGCTGAACAAGTTTACAAGCCCAATACATAAAGCTACCGTCACAGAAGCATCAGCAGCACTGGAATCATATTTTTCAAGTATTTCTCCACCCATATTAGAGCATATTTCCACATCAGAAGCAATGGCTGCTTTGAAGCCCTTCTTCAAATATTTTCTATTAGGTGTAAGTGAGGGATTTTTGTGAGGAGGCCCCATATTGACTCCATTAGAAAATACCTTAAGCGACTCATCTATTATATCTGGTTTTATAGTGTCTAGTAGATAAGATTTGTCATTGGCTGTTGAAATAAAAAATATTGTGACTAATAATAGAATACCACCGTATTTTATAATCGATAATCGGTTCAAGCGGGAAATCAGCCTCGGATAATTGCTAGTAGAACTCTTCTCTAACCTGTTCATCGTATTTTGCAAGCTTCTTCTCTAGTTGTATATTTACTTTTCCATCTATTTTGACATAAATAAGAAAATACTTATAAGGAATTATAAGTTTTGATTGGCCTTTTATTCACAATATTTTTTTTGTGTACACAGTGAAGTAAATCATCCGCGATTACATGTTGCGTTTGCCACTATGCGACTCACTGATGCGAAGAAGATTAATTTGCCGTTAGAAAAAGGACGCGCTTCTGTGAAAGAAAGAACGGAAGAAAAAAAAAACTAATATTATTATTGTTTTTGTCATTATTATCAAACTAATTTTTCAAGAGTTTACTTCTGATTGTTCATTCAACATTAAGAACCAATTATAGCAAAAAATTGCAACTCAGACTCAAAATTTACTCTTAAAATATATAGCCAAATTCTGGTACCATCAGATAAATATTACTGGCAATTCAGAATGACAGCAGAAGATTCACCAGTGCTGTCTAGGAGAAGGCTTAGGCCAAGAGGATCTCAGAAAGATTACTCAGTAGTCCGAAAAAAGAGAAGTTCTACAAATCTTACGTTACCAGAATCAGTGACAGGAGTCAAAAGACTTAAGTTAACTGTAAATAAGGACGATTTTGTGATAACGCACCCATCTCAAATACCGCATCCTAAATATAATGGGCTTAGTGATTATTTAAACTCATATTTCTGTTTCAGAGATGATGAGTTATCAAGAGAAGACTATTCTGAAAGGGTGGCAGAATCAATAGAATTTGTGAAAAAATTAAGGTCTTTATTTGATTGTGGAATATTAGAAATAGACCCAGTGTCAAACAAGATACAGAAGAATCAGCATTTCAAGCCTTTCAATGATCCTTTTTTGAACATCACCACCCATCATGACTATTTAATGGCGCACGCCATCAGTATGTCTAAGATCTATAAAGACCGCAGCAAATCCAAGATAGCAAAGTGCAAGAAAATTGCTACTATGATAGAGAATCATTTCAAAAAATTGGATGGCGAAAAAGATAGGGAAATTCGTGAACATCAGCGACACATAAAGAAATTAGCAAAGACAACCGCTTTACTAGTGAAGAAAAGATGGAAGGATGTGGAAAAGGCCTATAAGATTATTATGAATAGAAGATTGGAATTAGAGAAAATAGAGGAAAGTAAAAAAACAATGAACCAAATGGTTTTAGATAGTAATTTGCGTGCAGTTGGTCATGCAATTGGCGGGATATCAAAAGATCAGATCAGAGATACAGATTCTACTAGTGTAAGTGATATTGATGATACTGATGAAATGCATTCAGAAGAACAAGAAGATATTGAAGTAAAAGATAACAGTGAATCAGATATACTGGCTTCAGGATTAGAAACTGAAGCACAAGAAAATGCAGACACAGAAAAAAGTATAAAGACAGATATAAATGTCTTGACAGAAGATGATATAGAAAAATTCAAAAATCTACAACCTGAAGAAGATAATAATTCATTATTAGATAGTGATGAAGAGATTCCAGATTCCGATGATGAGGAAGATGTTGACTCATCTGGCTATGATGAAGAATCAGAAGATGAGCCCGTTGGATTAGCTAGTCTTTTCGGGAAGCCTTTAACTGAAATGGATGATGATGATGAAGCAGCAATAAAGGAGCCGCAAAGCAGCTCTGAGTCGGAGACCAACCATGACAACTCTGATGATAAATGTGATACAGACAAGATAAATGGAGCCATTGTTAATGAGGATAGTGATACTGAATTGAGATCTGATGATACTAGTATTGAAGTTTCTAAATCGAAGAAGCAAACACCGGAAGATCAAGATGCCTCTATTCCGGATGTACCTCTTCCTCATCTTTTAAGAGGAACTTTGCGTGCTTATCAAAAGCAGGGATTAAACTGGCTTGCTAATTTATACAATAATAATACCAACGGTATTTTAGCAGATGAGATGGGTCTTGGGAAAACTATTCAAACAATTTCTCTTTTAAGTTATTTGGCATGTGAGAAACATATATGGGGGCCTCATTTAATTGTTGTTCCTACTTCTGTTATGTTAAACTGGGAAATGGAATTCAAGAGATTTGCTCCAGGATTTAAAGTCTTAACTTATTATGGAAATCCACAACAAAGAAAAGAGAAAAGAAAAGGTTGGAACAATCCAGATGCCTTCCATATCTGTATTACATCTTATCAACTTGTGTGTCATGATCAGCAAGCATTTAAAAGAAAGAAATGGGAATATATGATTTTGGATGAGGCTCATAATATTAAAAATTTCAGAACCACTAGATGGCAAGCATTACTAAATTTTAATACAAAGAGAAGATTATTGGTGACAGGTACTCCATTGCAAAATAATTTGGCTGAATTATGGTCTTTGTTATATTTTTTGATGCCTTCTTCTAGTAACAACAGCCAAATGCCCGAAGGATTTGCATCTCTTGAAAATTTTCAACAGTGGTTTGGGAAACCAGTAGATAAGATTGTTGAAGGTGGTGGATATGACTCAAATGATCGTGAAACTAAAGAAATCATCAATAAGCTACACAAAGTGTTGAGACCATACTTATTAAGAAGACTCAAAGCTGATGTTGAGACTCAAATGCCACTAAAATATGAGCATATTGTCACTTGTAAATTGTCAAAGAGACAACGATTTTTATATGATGACTTTATGTCAAGAGCACAAACTAAAGATACATTGGCTAGTGGTAATTTTCTTTCTATCATTAACTGTTTGATGCAACTTCGTAAAGTTTGTAATCATCCAGATTTATTTGAAGTCAGACCTATTATATCACCTTTTTCCATTGATTATAGTATTTGTAAAGATTACAAGGAGAAGATTCCGGATGTATTAACAAATTTGATTCAACCCGAGATAAATTTGGATTTGTTGGGTTTACTTTTCACCAATAATGAAACTAATTTAACTAATAGAGAAGCAAAAAGCTTAATTCATTTAAATGCCGAAAACAAATTAAAAAAAGAATGTGCTAAGCTTGAAAAAGTATTGGCGGAAAAAATAAATCCAAATTACATTGATATTGAGCAATTTTATAAGTATCTCAAATACACAGAACAAAAATCGGCTTTAGCAAAACTTAATCATACTATTTATCTCAATAACTTGAAATGCCAAAAGAAACCGATTTTTGGTAAGACATTACTCGATAGTTTAACAGTTGATAACTACTATAATGATTCATCATTTTATTCCAAGAAAGGATTACATTCTTTGGAAACTGATTTAATTAAACCTTTGAGTACGAGAATTTTGGGAACTAAAGAATCAATGTTATCAAACTTTGCTATGTTTGTACCACCGGTGGTTATTTCGGAAGCGAAGAATTTATTGATTGATAATAAGGTAGCAGATCAGTTGAGTGAAGTAGATCCGAATATCATGGTCGAAAACCCGTGTTATGATTTTCAGGTTATGTCGGCACTTCAATTTCCCGACAAAAGCTTACTTTTATATGATTCTGGTAAATTGCAAAAATTGGCAAAACTATTGCATGAATTGAAAAGCGGTGGTCATAGAGTTTTGATCTTCACGCAAATGACAAAGGTATTAGATATCTTAGAGATATTTTTGAACAGCTTAGGATATTTGTATTCGAGATTAGATGGGGCTACAAAAATTGAAGAAAGACAATTGCTAACAGAAAAGTTCAATAGAGATCCTAGAATCACATGTTTTATTTTAAGTACTAGATCTGGTGGTTTGGGTATCAATTTAACTGGTGCGGACACGGTTATATTTTATGATAATGATTGGAATCCTGCAATGGATAAGCAATGTCAAGACAGATGTCACAGAATTGGTCAAACCAGAGATGTGCATATTTATAGATTCGTCAGTGAGTTTACCATTGAGGAGAACATAATGAGGAAGTCTAATTATAAGAGAAGGTTGGACAATGTTGTTATTCAGGATGGTGATTTTACAACAGATTATTTTGGAAAGTTGACATTATCTGACTTGCTTGGGCTGGAAGCATCTGATGGGAATTTAGATAAACTACTTCTCAAAAATGGTGGTGATATTAATGGGTTAGCACAAGTAGAAGATGCTGAAGATGCTGCTGCCGCTAAAGAGGCATTGAAGGAAAGTAATTTGGATACAGAAGATTTTAATGATTCAGCATCTGCTAACGGATCTGGGCACGCTGATGTGACCGCTGGGTCACTTAACGAACATATTGCGAAAACCTCGAATGAAGATAAGCTTGCACTTTCTAGAGGATCTAATAATAGCAACTATGTGTATTTTGATGATGTTGACGATACCACTGCCCACATTGATGAGTACATGTTGAATTTTGTTGAACATGGATACTATTATTAAGACAAAAAATTATATTTAGTATTTAATTTAATTTTTATAAATTGTATTTTAAAACAAGCTCGTAAAAATGATGAAGCGAATATTTTTACGTCTGAAAGTATTATTAACATATAAGTTAATATGTATTATAGCATATGTACAAGATAATAAATATATATCAAAATGATAATATTTTCTCGTTGTGTTTGTTTTGTTATCACATAATTAGTTGATAAAAAAACAACCTATAAATCATGGATAGAAATAACTCCACTCTTATTTTGGGCAACGGTATTAGTAAGTTCCTTGTTTATAGCACTAACTTCCTGATCCAAACTAGATGAAACAGTTTTCTTGGAGGTTTTTTGGACAGAACTACTTTTTCTAACTCTTAGTAATTCATGATCTTGTTTTACGAGATAACCATTACTGGTTTTACTATAGTAATCAATTACTTTCTTCTTCGTTGGTCTAGCTTCTAATGGGATTCTGTTGTACTTTCTCAAAAACCAGTTAGGACGTAAATGACTTCTCAAATTCAATTTGCTAAAATACTTGAGAGTAACTTCACCACCAATATTCTCAATAGCTTTTATGGAATCAGCAGATGCTCTAGTAACTTCAACTTTCAAGTTAGAAATGGAGAAATCTTCTTTGCCTTGACCCAATATCTTAACACCATCTTTCATATTGCCAGTAATTAGACCTATATCTTTCATTTTCTTCATTGTGAGGACTTCATCCGTGTTTAATCTTCCTGATTTATAGAAATCTTGAATTCTACTCAAGTTAAGCTCTGTTAGTTTTAAGGATGTGACTGGAGTGAAACCTATCTTTGGAAATAACTTGAAAATAGGAGTTTGACCACCTTCAAACCATGATTTAACAGAACCTCTAGCCTTTTGACCCTTCTGACCTCTACCAGAGGTCTTACCATGACCACTGGATGGACCTCTACCCAATCTTTTAGCTGTCTTCGTTGAGTTATGGGATGGTTTTAAACTTGATAATAAAGAAACATATCTGACAAAATTTGTCTGCTGACTAGCAAAGACATTGAAACCCTTTCTAACTGAACTGAACATTCTTAATTATGCACAAATGACTATATTTGAGAAGCTTCACTGTTGCATCTAAATCATACAATTAATTGGTATCAACCACCTATATTATGTATTTTTATTATCTAACTTGGTTAGTATTAATTATTGTGAAATTTTTCAGAATTTCGAGCGAAAAAATTTTTTAGGAACCACTATTAAAACTTTTTATAATTTTTTTTTGTTGTTCTGCTTAACAATTTTCAAAAGTGTTACACGCGCGCTATCTGTTCAGTTACAAACTGTGGCATTGTTTTCTTTAACACCCAAATATCCAATATTAGAAAATGATTTGAGTAGACACATGTACTAAGAGTTTTTATAATCAAATGTAGTGATTTCAACTCTCTTCCTCCTGTTTTAATCAATTACTAGAATGCAAAGATTAAAAAAACAAATTATCAGCGGATTCGAACAATATAATAATAAATAAGATGCATGTCCTTTTAACTAATGATGATGGCCCACCAAATGATGTGTCATCCCCGTACATCAGATTCTTTGTAGACGCAATTGCCAAACACACCGATTGGGATTTAAGTATCGTCTTGCCAGATGTTCAACGTTCCTGGATCAGTAAAGCTCATTTTGCAGGTAAAGAATTAACTGCTTCCTTTATATATCCAAATAAGGACTCGAATTCCTTTAATGGTCCATTCCCCTTACCAAACAAAGACTACAGAGAAAAAGGTAACTTGAAGGAATGGGCGTTAGTTGATGGTACTCCAGCTTCTTGCGCAGATATTGGTATCTACCATTTATATAAAGAGAAGGGACCAGTTGATTTAGTGATTTCAGGTCCTAATGTTGGTAAAAACTCCACAGCAGCCTATATTCTTTCTTCTGGTACACTTGGTGCTGCTTTGGAAGGTGCTATTCATAACAAAAAAGCAATTGGTCTTTCATACGGGTATATTAATAAAGACACTGAAGAGAGTATTTTAATCAAAGCTGCTGAGATTTCGGTAAAAATTATCGATCATTTATACAAAAACTGGAACTGCGAAGTTGACCTTTATTCAATTAATGTTCCTTTAGTAGCCTCGATTTTAGAAAAGGGTAACACCAAGATATTGTATGCTCCTATTTTACACAACAGATGGATCTCTATTTTTAAAGAAGAAGAAAGAGACCCAAGTAAGACCAATGATGCAGGTAATTCAAATACTGATATTATTGATATAACTACTAAAAATGCAATTCAATACAAATGGGCACCGGATTTCGATTACATTCACAACGGTATCAAAGAAACCAATTTTTTGAATGATGGTAAGGTTGTAACTGATGGTAATATCAGTGTGACACCTTTGAAAGCTTGCTACTCTGATATTCACAATATTCAAGGTGAAATTGAATTAGATTTATAATGCGGTACATAAATTTACTTATTCACTCACTTAATAAATAACCGAATCAATCAACTTTTGATAATATTCTAGCCTAAGATTCTGTATTATATAGATAATATTACATATTATTGAAACAATTAAGACATAGATACACATATTACATTCGTTTTGTTGAAGCTTTTAAATAAACGGAACGTAATCATCACCAAATTTACCGTATAAGAAATCTTCAACTTCCATAATATCAACTTCTTCTTCTTCATAGTTAAGTTCATATTCTTCTAAATCTTCAAAATAGTTTTCCGGTTTGCCGATTTTTTCCAAAACTTTAGCATTTTCACCATCCGGGGCTCTGTACAAACCTAGCTTATCCAAAACAACATATTTGAAATAGTTCATTTCATCATCAGTGAGCAAACATGAATCTAATTCTTTGGAGATACTCTTCTTGTCTAAGTTGAAACCAATAAACACAATTTCATTGGATGCATCACCAAATTCGTTACCTACAATTTCATCAACCTTAGCTTTTGGCATGCTAGTTTCAGATAAGAGATTAGCTAATTCTTCAGAAGAAAGAAAAACATTTGTTGTATCAATTTCTTCATCCTTACCTTCCTTGGATGGGTTACTTTTTTCAGCTTTCCTTTCTTTATAGTCTTGGATCAATGGGAACATGAATGGTAAAGTAAACTGGTTCAACCATGGAGTAGACGATTGGAATCTGATTAATTGACCAGAGCCACCTAATTCACATTTACTAAGGATACTTGTAGCTAACCAAATAAAGCCTTTTATTCTAATAACATCCTTGAAACTAGAACCATGTTTGTTTTTTACCAATTCTTCATGAGATGGAACAGTGAAATCAGGGTATGGCGAAAGCAGTTCCTTCTTAATATCAGCTTTAATCTTCTTAGATGGGCTAGAAGAATCAGAGTTGGATCTTTTAACACCTGAAGATGCACCCGTTTCATTAGAAACAACATTTTCAACGTTTCCTGCATCATTATTTCCTTCAGCGGCTTCTTCTTCATCTTCCTCTTCTTCAAATTCTCCCTGCTTGATGAGCATATATTTATCTCTGAGTAATCTATCTAATCTACCTGGATGAAAAGGTTTGGATGAGCTATAAATGAATGAATTGATACCGTATTTCTTGATGTGGTCGTTTCCATGATCATGATCATGACCACAACATTCGCCAGATTTATGGTCATGATCGTCGCTACAACTACCAGCTTTATGATCGTGGCCATGTTGTTCGTGATCATGGTGTTCGTGATCATGGTGTTCGTGATTATGGTGTTCGTGATTATGGTGTTCGTGATCATGGTGTTCCGGTTTTTCTTCGTGTTTGTCTTCGCCAAAAGTTTCAACCAAACCTTCAACTGATTCAATCCAACTAGACATTTTTCTGATTCTATCGAAGCTGAACAAACCCGTATTCAAGATTAATTTTAGATCATTAATCTTACAGTAATCAGTTAGGTAAACTTTAGCTTTTGGATTCAAGCTATTAATGATCTTCTTAATTTTCTCTGTAATTTTCTCTTTATGGTCTTTAATGGTGCTTATCTTATTAATGAGGATCACGTCAGCAAATTCAATTTGCTGGATAAGCAAATCTGTAATAGATGAATTCTTAGTCTCGTTCATAGCTTCTCCATCAGAAGTAGTAGCCAACTCAAAAGATTCATAGTTGTTTAAGAAGTTGAATGCATCAACAACAGTAACTGCAGTATCCAATTCGGAAATTTTGTTTAAACCTCCTAATTTTATAACATGCTCAATAAGAGCATATGCTTCTTTGGTATCGGAAGTCATTTCTTCGATAGAGACTTGGCCGGCTTTCATCATTGCAAGTTGATTCATATAAGTAGAAACCAACTTCTTAGAGTAGTTTTCAGTGAAAGTCTGTGCGACAGACATTGGTTCACTAAGACCTGAAGTTTCAATAATGATATAATCGTATTTACCAGAGTTAGATAAACTAATTAATTGTTCCACCAAGTCAGATCTTAGAGTACAACAAGCACATCCGTTTTCCAATTGAACAATTGTTTCTTTTTGCTGTTTGATAGCAATATTCTTTTCATTTTCGATTAACTTAGCATCGATGTTGACTGAAGCCAAATCATTAATGATCACCGCGATTTTGAACCCGTGATTTTCATTCAAGATGTACTTCAATAAAGTGGTTTTACCGCTTCCCAAGAAACCGGATAATAAAGTGATTGGAATAGGCTTAGGATTTGTAGACATTTCTGTATTCAAATTGTATCAAATAAAATATTTGTATTCTGTATATTACAATCAACGAAAGACGAAACAAAGGAATGGGTGTCATTGGAACTCAAATTATATTTTTTGGATGGGTAATTATTTTACTTTTTTTTTATTTTTTTTCTGAAATGTTCTCTTCGCTTCTAACAATTTTCCATATAACATTTTGCTAGCGCATCTATCACCCCGCCAAAAATTATGTGAGCCCGTTGATTATTTTACCTATCACCACCGAGGTGCCAAACGTTTAACATGAAAGATCCATGATATTAGCCAGCAACCTTAAGAGAGAGAATAAAAACGAAAATTTATTTAGTAAGAAATTATACCAATTTTTTGTCTATATTATATACAGCTTTAATTAACGGATACTATCAAGCTGGTGAATATGTAACCGCATTAGGTAAGGATAGTGAGTTATCATCATCATCAGTTCCCATATCCGCATTATTATCAGTGTCATTACGCGAATTTTGACTAGTTATTGTCTCGTCTGCCTCATTGTTTTCATTTACACTCGCATCTTCTGCGCTGCTATCACTATGTTCGAACTTCATATCTTTCGCGAGATTAGTTCTTAATCCCTCTATCGTGTCATTGCTGACGCTGGACACATTCTTTATCAATTCATTACGCGTGTCTTTATCAGGCAGCGATGTTGATAATGCATTGAATCCTAGCGATGATGAAACGGCCGCAGGACTTTTCGGAGTTCCATGTGAGTAAACTGATTTTGGTGAAGCTATGAAAGGAGACTCTAGCACTTTATTACTATTAAAAGACGGTGTCTTTGGTGACTTTGAGTTGTACATATCACTAGGTAGTAGCAATGATGACGTTTTGGTATTAATCTGATGTAGAAATGGTGAACGGATTTTGTTATTGCGAAAATTTCGTGTTTTGGATTTATTAGACTCGTCAATCTTTGTATGGAAAATCACATCATTGTCATGCCTTTTAAACATACTGATATCACCCATACTATGTAAATCGTCTACAGGATCTTCTGACTCTTGTTCCAAATAATTGACTTGCATATCATTTGTAGGTTGACGATACCCATTCTCCTCTTCATTTGATGTCTCCTCTGCATCAAGGTCAAATGGATCCGAGCAGTTGGATACCAAATCATTTGAGCTACCTTCGGTCCAGCCTTTTCTAGCTATATTTTCATAAATTTCAAATTCTGCCTTGGAAACTACCTGCCCATATTTCACGATTTTAGAATTGGTATCCAGGATGAGCTTTGCTAATGAATCATAATAATTGAATTTCAATGTATCTATGGAGTCTATCTGATTGTTAATCTTTTGAAGAGTTTCCTTGTACGTGATAAGATTCCTTTTTTTCGATTTAGAAATCCGGTAATTATCTTTCTCTAATACCTTCAAGGTTTTGATTCTATCTTTCAATTCCCTATTGAGAAGCGCATCATTGTCCTTACATTTGTACTGAAATTTGTCGATAACTGTTTCAAACTTCTTGGAAAAGTTTTCCAGTATGGTCCAAGACAACACCTGGTGGTGATTTGATATCAATAAGTGCAATCCTGAACATGCCAACAACATATCGGAATGATCCTGGGAGCCTTTCAGCTTAGCAAGACTCTCCATAGCAAACCCAAATTCAGAGGCCGCTTTTGAAACAGTGGACAAGGCCTTGCTGTAGTCCTGGGATGCCCTAAGCAAAGATTGAAGCATGGCATCAAATTCTTTACGATCATTAGAGGAAATAAGAGTATGCTGCAAATCAGCGATGGTGGAGGGTGTTAGTGAGATATTTGAGTCAATTGATGACGAGGTAAACGAAGGCTTTCGATTGAGAAGTTTATTAGAGTCATTGAGGACCGTGGAAGAGGAAATATCTATCATATTGTTGTTGCTGCCATCAGCGTTCAAGGAAGCTGGCGTCAGGTCTGAAGATATTATTTTCTGGAATTCAGAAAGGTGAGGCGCGACCGAATAAGATTTTTGGTCGTTTTTTGGGGATGGCAGAGTCATTTATTATAGACACTAATATAGACAATTTTATTTCTGCTTTTTGGTTAAGGATATTGATTACGATGATCAACTGAATTAAAAAGACACAATTTGAGCTTGTAGATAGCACATAGCTGATAGGCAGATTAGATATCATCATCAGTGACTTTGTTTATCTTTTCCCTTTTTTTTTTTTGATATATTTTTAGTTCTTCCCTTCTCAGTAATTAAACAGCAAAAGAAAAACAGCTCAAAACAAAAAAAAAAACAAAAAACAGTAGAAAACAGGGGAATTATAATGGTTGAGAGCACTGCCCATAAGTTTAATTTTTAACCTTTTTGGAACATTTTTCTTTCTTTTTAGAGATGCAAAGCCATAATCTCTGACAAATTGATATTGATGCCTTCTAATCCGGCCTGCGACTTACAAATTTCATATTTCTTCTTAATTATCTATTGTAGCTTAACTTTATTTCGGCAGCTGCCTTCTTTTCAAAAGACAAGATTTATCAGAATTCCGAAAAATACAGATGCGATGGTTAAAAACTCCAATTCACAATCTGCTAAATCTTTGGAGATAAATCCCGATAATGCTAGTGACAGCGACCATATGATAGACTCCGGTAAACTAACCCCAGTACTGGCGGCTTCGAGACTGAAAAAAAAGAAGCCACCAGTAGAGTTTGAGGTTCCTCAGTTATCTAATCCTAGCTCTCTTTCTTCTTCGTTGCTGAATCAGCAGCAGTATGATAATCGTATTAACAACAGGCCAGCCTCGAAATCTCGTTCTGCTCCTTCGACCCCTAAATTCCATGCTACTGTTGCTTCCTCACCTTTATCCAATGAGATCTCTCTTCTGGATGAAAAAGATGGTTCCACATTAATCTCAAATTTCATTACAACTTCACCGAATATCACAACTAACAGAATCAAAGAACAATTGAATTCAAGTAGTAATAACAACACCGTAGGCAAGAACAAAGTGACAATTATTCGCCCAAGAAGACACAGCAACAATAACACTATTGCCAACAGTAATTCCAGAATGGCACCTACAACCCCTATTTCTATAAACAATTCAGGTAACACGATACCAAGAAGAATCGGTTCTCCGTTACCTTCAAAAAGATCACCTCGCAATTCTGATTCTGGATCACCCGTGCGTACTAGGATGGGAATTCCTTTATTATCATCTTATAATAATGGAAATACGATCCTGGCATCACACTTATCTCCTTCCAGATCATATGCAAACGGAGGAAGTAACAGTGGGTATGCTAATTATGGAAGTATTGCTAACCACGACAGTGGGGATATCTTCGGATACATGAACAACAGTAACACGCCTATATTAGACAACTCTAGCGTGCGCAGTGATAGCTTCTTGTTTTCCCAGAGTGGCTATCATAATCAACAACAGCAGCAACGAAATAATCACAGGGGTGTATTAAACAGAATCGGGAAAAGCGTAAAAAACACACTTTACAAGTTCAATAATTCTCTGAGTATATATTTCTATGACGATTCCGAGGAACAAATTGAGAATCTATCCAGACAAGGCTTGATGAAATATTACTTTCCAATTCTCGATTGGTGGCCAGATTACACTTTATTAAAATTTTTCAAAGACATAATTGCAGGAATATCATTGGCATCATTTCAGATCCCTTTGTGTCTAAGTTATGCCACTTCTTTGGCTCATGTTTCTCCTACATGTGGTCTTTATGGATTGATTATACTGCCTTTGGTGTATTTTATCTTTGGTACAGTTCCACAAATGATTGTTGGGCCTGAAGGTGCTATCAGCTTGATTGTAGGACAAGCAGTTGAACCAATAATGAAGCATAATAAGGAATTAGCACTGACTGATTTGGTTGTAATCATAAGTGCTGTATCTGGTGGAGCATTGCTTGGTGCAGGATTACTCAAATTTGGGTTTTTGGAAAACGTTTTGAATGGATCTCTATTAAGTGGATTTATCAGTGGTGTTGGATTAGTTATGATTATAAATGCGTTATTAGAGCAAATGAAATTACTGGAGGAATTTCAAAAACTTCCTGGTCATCATCATTCTCCTGTGGATAAAATCAAGTTTATATTTCAACATTTGAAGAACGCACATTTACCTACGGTGTGCATCAGCGTTGTTTGTTTCTTAATGATTTTTTGTACTAGATTATTAAAGAAAAGGTTGAACAAAAGGAGATTCAAACATTTGACATGGTTCACTGTATTCTTTCCTGAGATATTAGTAACTGTGATAATAGCTACGCTTGTATCATTTTTGATGAAATTTGATACAAGGTATGGTGTGGAAGTATTGGGAGAAGTTAGCTCAGGTAGTGTGAAATTTAGTTTACCATTGCAAAAATTTCAAAAGTATCATTTGGAGGATTTTTTCTACATTTTGTTGAGCTCAGGATATGTCACAGCCATTCTTGGATTTTTTGAAAGTACCACGGCATCCAAATCCATGGCCATGAATCTTGATTTATCGATTTCCACAGATCGTGAATTGGTAGCGTTGGGAATGATAAACTTAATAGGGGCCTGCTTTTCAGCATTACCGTCCTTTGGTGGTTACGGGCGTTCCAAAGTGAACTTAATATCAGGTGCACAAAGTACCATGGCAGGTGCCGTAATGGGCGTAGTAACATTATTGATGACACTTTATTTGTTGCCCCTGATTTATTATTTGCCGAAATGCTTGCTTTCAGTGATATCAATGATTATTGGTATTTCTTTGTTGGACGAAGCACCACTGAATGTTGCATATCATTGGCGATGCAGCGGCTACAACGAGATCGCTACATTTTTGATTACCATTACAGCCACTTTTTTCTCCTCGATTGAATTGGGGATCACCTTGGGGTGTGGATATTCGTTGCTACGGGTAATTAAGGATAGTTCACAGTCAAGGATCCAGTTGGAGTTGTTTGATGAGGATACAACAATTTTGGTAACGGTGCCCGAGCCTTTAACGTTTACAAATACCGAGGACTTCAGAATGAGGTTGATGAAACTTCTCACAGAGAAGCACGACTTGGTGTTGTATATGATCATCGACCTCTCGAAAATGAAATATATTGACAGCTCGGCGTTGCAAATGCTTGACCATACGCTTTGTAAGATTATCAAAAACGGTAGGATTTGGCGGTTACAGGTATGTGGAGCAGCACATTTATCGGAGAAGGCGAAGCTGAGATTTGAGAGCGCAGAGTTTTTCAAGTTGTACGATGTTGTGGGATTGCTGGAGCTGGTAGCTGATGCACGCAGAGCCATCACCAGAGACTGGTACCCTGGGGCTGATGAGCTATCTGAGGATGAAGAAGACGAGCAGCAAGAGCGTTCCGGCGCTGCTGCCAACAGCCACAGCAACGGCTACAACGATACAGAATTTGCTGGTGAGGGTGCCAACGGCGGCGCATATGGAGATGACGCGTCTCTTTACAGCCGAAGCTATCTACAGTTGTAGGTTGACTTAGTATAGGTTAATCCCTGCAAAATTAGTTAGCTTAATAGTAAATTCCTGAGACAAGACGTCAACTTCAGAACAGGCAGTTAACTCCAGCAAATGCTGTTTAATTCCAGTACCGGTTAGTCAACTCCACCATAAGTCAGCTCCAGCATAGGTCAGCATAATTCAGCATAGGTCAGCTCCATCCAGCGTTGTGTATAAAGCAGCCCATATAGGGACGCGCTTAGTGCAAGAAATGTCGCATATAAATAAATGTATATATATATATGTGTGTGTATAGTTGTTGTCGGCAAACAATGTAATATAGATGAATAGTATGTGTTAAAACAGTGACGTCGGGTGCTGGGCAATGATGATGGCCGAAGGAGCTATCGCTGTAGACTCAGTTCTTTATCAAAAGTATCTGTGAAATGTCAGGGGTGCCAGGTGCGGAGGAGGGGAAATTGGGGGTGCAAGGAGGGGTCGCAAAGCGGGACCAACATGGCTGCGGGAGCCTGGGAGGGGCACTCCAGCTCAGCTGGAGTGCGAGACACAGGAAAGGTAAAAAAAAAACACAATACAGGAAAAACGATAAAGAAAATTATAAATCAAAATAATGAAAAAAGCTGCACCCAAACACATAAAACTAGTGTGATGTCTTTATAGTCGTGGTGATTTGCATTTTTATTTTTATTTTTATTTCAATGTGCTTTGCTTTCAACTCGCTGCATTCGCTTTCATATCGTCGAATATCCCGTAGTACCACATCCTCTTCCTGTTTCCCTATTTCTCTATTTCCCTGTTTCCTTATTGTTCTTGTTGAATAGCACAGTCAACACTATATATTCTGTCCCAGACAGCGCAGAAATTCAAATCTACACCACAAAACAGACACATAGCCAAACAAGCATAGAAAACAAGCAAACAGGCCGCTATTTAGCCATACGAATAGATAAGTAAGCAAATAAACAAGCAAGCAAGCAGAGGATCTAGTCAGCATTGCAGAAGATCTCCTGTGCCAGCCCGTCACGATAGCATAGTACCACAAAGTTTCGAACCCACTAACGCCAGGCGCTGCCGTCGTTTTCCCACACCAGAATATTGGTTTTCCCCCAGTTTAAGCACAGGCCTTCCTCCGTCCATTTCTGTTTCCCCAGATTACCAAACAGCCACCGGCATTGTCTCACCGCTCAGCCAAATGCCGCCAGCCCGTCGTTACATCTGCTCTTTCTGCGCGAAATCGTTTTCGCGCTCCGAGCACAAGTCCCGCCATGAGAGATCCCACACCAACGAGAAGCCCTTCTCCTGCTCCATCTGCTTCTCCAAGTTTGTCAGACGTGACCTTCTCCAGCGCCATTTGCGCACTGTGCACAACGAGTCCAACACCTCCAAGCTCATCAACATCATCCCCTCCTCCGGCTCCACGACACCACCATCCGCAACGCCTGACAACCTCAGCGGTGGAGATTTTTCACAAGCTGCTGCTGCGCAGGGTGCGTGCATGGCCTCGCAGAAACCGCGGATTCCCTCTACCCCACACAATAATTTTTCCGAGAGCGGGCGCGAGAAACAGCAAGCGCTGCTGGCCCACGCTAATGGAAGCCCCAGCAATAGTACTCGTGAGCCTCAGAGGCGTGAGACCGTCAGCCAGATAGTACCGTTTAACATCAGCAATACAGACACCATCAAAGTGATACTACCCGCTGAGGAAAGTACTGCACAGAACACCAGTAAAGAGAGCAGCAGGCAGGATGCAGCAGCGCTTTCCACAAACTCGGACTCCACTCAGGTGCGTGTGAAGCAAAACGATGACCGTACATCCGGTCTTGCTGCAGATGACCTCAAGCCTAATGCAGATGCTACCCCAAGCGAAAACAGCGCTTCCACCAAACGCAGAGGCTCGATATCCTCCACAAATGAGGCTCTCTCGTCCAGCACCATAGTTTCTTCCAATTTCTACTCTCTCTCGGAAAGAAACCTCATATTGTTGCTCACCTTGGCCAAGAAGTTTTCCAAATTGGACCTCCGAAACGGCACCTTGGTGGACTCCTCCGCGTTGCCAATCCAGCCTTTGGTTTCCAACTCAAAGATCTCCAACTACTTGATCTCGTGGGGCACGGTTTCCAACATCAAGTTCCCCATAGTTTTGAACTTGAACAAGCTTCTAACGCTTTCCGCTACACCCTTATCGTCAGCTGCTAACACAACAGTCAACAAGAGCTCGCACACCAAGTCCCAGAACAACTCTGTTTTCAATTCTGCTTTGTTCCATGCGGTGCTTTCATTTGGTGCGGCTGAATCAGGCCAGTTCTACGACTCCATCTCGCTTTACAATACTTGCTGGATGTTGATCACCAGAAAGCTTCTGCAGCCTGAAGAAATCATTGAGCCGTTGACGATTCTTGCCTATATTGCCCTTAATTTCTTGCAGGAATTACATTTTCTTGAAGAGTCCAGTACCGTATCTATCCATAAGATTTTCAAAACGCTTAATGAGTGCATCTATTTGTTGATTTCCAACAAGTTTGTTCACAATCCACTTACTGCTAAAAATCCTCTTCATGGAAGTATCTCTATGAGTGCTCTCAATTATTACAAGTCTCATGCATTACCTGTTCCACCAGAAATTTTGTCTCTCGAAGCGACTTCAAGAAATTTGAATTCTTACGTTGAAAGTGAATTGTTCAACTATTGGTACATTTACACCATTTTATCCAGCTATACCTTGTATTTTAATACGTCTCCTCCAAAAATTCATATCTTGTTTTTAAACAAAATTTTACCTACCAATAATGACTATCATTTGATGTCCACCGAAACCAAGATCAAATCAGTGAATAAGCAGGGTAACAATGTTATTGATATTAATAAAAGAATCGATTTTCTCTCCAACGAAACCTTGAAAGATGCCTTGACTGGATTATCCAAGTCACCAAGCTTGTTGAAAAACATGGTGGCTTTGAATCATACAGATTCCATGAATGCACTATCAGGTGCCATTTTCCCAAACAACACATTTAAAAATTTAACCCTTAGAGAAAGTTGTATAGTTTTTGGATTGTCTAACGAGCTTCAATGCTTGATTTGCAACGAATCAACCAATCTTTTCCCTAATAAGAATGTCATGCATAATTCGATTATTATAGCCAACAAGTCTTTGAATACTAATTCAAATTTTCAAAAGTTTACTTTGGAGAATCAAGGAGCTTCGTGCATGCCCACATCTTCTAATATTGACAAGACACTTAATGATAAAAGCACCGAATTCTCTTTATTTCAGAATGTACCTTACTCTTCACATGTTGCTACCAATGCCACTGCTAGCCATTCACATAATGTTGCATCTTTTGGTTCAAGGTCCCATGGTGTTCATTCCCCTAATGAGCCTAATTTAAATATTGTTAATAGAACTACTATTAATTCGAATTCAAGTTACATGTTCAACATCAATAATTTTTCCAATATGATCGTTAACAATAACATTAATCAAGATTTGATTAATATGTATAATTATATTATATTATTGAAAAAAAGGGTATTAGTGAATTGCGATAAGAAATTGATCCAAGATTTGTTGATTGATTACATCATCATTCCTAATCATGAAACTTATTGGAATTTATTGTATATTACCATTAAAGAATTTACATTCACAAATTCAGGATTTATTTCTTCAAATGATAAGCCACATGAAACACATGATAATGCTGCGATGGTGGAAAGCCATCCTAATAATAGAAATAAGAGTAGTGAGATTCATCTTTCACTGTTTACTAGCTTTATCTTTGGTATTCTTAAAGGTGCTGACAGCAATATAACAGTTAGTGAGCTATTGGGTTTCTTGTTAGAGAAAAATGTAAAACATAAGATGGTAGTGAATAACAATTTGGGCTTGACCTCGTTGCCTATCCTTTTTATTGGGTATTTGATTTATTCATCACAGCCAGGACTTCAAAGATCAGAAGGGGATATCAACCAAGATATGTTCGCTAAATTCATAACTATCAATTCCAGTACTATTCCATGTAATAACTTGATTTTCTTAAGATATTTTTTGAAACTCCCAAAAAATTTCATCAACTTATTGGTGGAAACTTTCTTGGTTTTAATTAAGATATTTTGCAGTTTTCGAAAAGAAGTCTCGGTTATTAATACTAACAGTCATAACATTAATGATAATGAATCTGAAGACTCACTCAAAAGACAGAAGATAAAAAAGATAAACCCTGATGTTGAAAATATTATTAATTCGCCGATCACACAATCAATTTTCTATTTAATCAATGAAATGGGTATTGATTTGAATGATGATCCATATATCATGAACTTCGTGATTCAGCAACAAAATAGTGGTAGCGAAGGTATTAGAGTTACTGCAGATCTGTTCAAGCCAGAAAAGCTTTTGGAACCTGAAACCTCAGACGATTTGGCACTTTATTTCTATTTGAGAAGTATTGAAAAATTGTTTATCACTTGGATAAAGTTTATTGATATTGGCAAAAATTATTCATTGCAAGCTAGCAGTAACTATCCACTTGATAACAATAGTTTACTTGAAAATTTGGTTCGCCATATACAAATTTCAATGACTGAGATTTACAGAAATTTAAATTTGGGCCAACAGAACGATGGCAATATGATGATCAGTAATCCAATTCAGCACTATCATGTTCAGAATTCGAATCATGGTATCCAAAATACATATGTCGGAAACGATCCAATGAGTAATTACAGATTTCAAAATCCACATTCTCCATCATTTCAATCACCTTTGAACAGTGCCAGTAGTTATAATAAAAACACCAATATCAATATCAATCATGGACATGATTTGAATTACAATCCGCATAATTATCAAGCAATTCCAGTGAGCAATTATTATCACTCCGGAAAACCAATTAGCTCGCATCATACTGGGACTTCTACGTTGAACTCTTCTCCGTATTTGGCAAACACGCAATCCATTTACAACAGTTCATTTCATGGAAAAAGCAATATGAGTTCGCCAGTGGCACATCATCCAATATATCCACCATCCTCATTAGGTAACTTCTCAGCCAGTCCCCATGATTCATCATCGAATAATTCTCACATACCAAATAATAGCATGAAAGCATCACCTATCTTTCACAGAAATGTCGCATTTCCTGGCATGCCTGGTGGTAGAAATAGTGGCAGGAATGACAATGGAAATACCTCATTTGATCAGCAACTGCAGAAAAATTTGGTGGAGAATACTGCCAATGTGAAGAATCTGATATCTAATTTAATAAATGATGAATAGATGGTAATCCTTTTCTTTTTAATCACTCCTGGATGCTTTCACAATTTGTTTAATGATAATTATTTCATATGTTAAGCATTTTTTCAATATCAATCATCAATTAAAAAAAATGAATATTAATTAATTTCTGATAATTTAGAATTGAACTCAGTGTAATAAAAAAAATCATTGAACAAACTAGTAGTCGTGCAATTTCTATTTTATCATTACTGTATCTATAACATCATCAAAACAGAATACTAGATAACAGTATTTGTGCCAATAAATTATGCTTGTTATATGTCAAATATATTGTAAAACTTTATCTGTTTATAAGTTGATATTCCTATTTTTTTCTTTTTGCATACTGATTACTTAGTTTTTCGATATTCCATTCATTTAGGCCCGGTTATCCAAAAACAGAGTTAATTTAAATGGCCGGTTGCGGCTTACGGAGAAGAAAAAAGAAATAAAGGAATTTGATATGCTACATAAAAAAAGAAAAAAAAATGAGTAAAAGCTTGGAAAAAGAATCACTTGAGACAAATAATCAAAAAAAAAAAAAAGAAAAAGATTGAAAAATAATATAGGACATGCTCATAATTAATCATTTTCATTAATCTATATTTACGCTATCGATAGCAATTGACTATTTTCTAATTTACTTGAGTAAGTCATAATAATCATCATCTGCTAAAAAAAAAATATAATAATGCTTACATATAGAGCAGCATCTAGCGGATTATCAAAGGTGTTGAAACCTGCGTCGAACTTCTCTCATAACTTCACTAGATACAATAGTAGTACCAATACTACTAATAGCAACACATTATTCGCAGATTTGAAAGAAAGTGATAAATTTGCAGATGGAACTCCAGATTATGTAAAGCTTATCCTTACATCGAAAGTTTATGATTTCATTCAGGAGACGCCAGTTAGCGAAGCTGTTTCTTTGGGTGCCAAATTGAATACCAATGTCTACTTGAAGCGCGAAGATATGACACCAGTTTTTTCTTTTAAACTTAGAGGTGCTGCCAACATGATTGGTAACTTAACTCGTGAACAGAAACAGAGAGGAATTATTGCATGCTCCGCAGGTAATCATGCGCAAGGTGTGGCCTATAGTGCTAAGAAATTGGGTATTGAAGCCACTATTGTGATGCCATTGGCCACGCCTGAAATCAAATTTAAAAATGTTAGAAGATTGGGTGCTAATGTTGTATTATTTGGTGATGATTTTGATGCTGCGAAAGCAGAATGTACAAGGTTGCAAGTTCAGGAAGGACTTGTCAATATTCCACCTTTTGATCACCCATACGTTATCGCAGGTCAAGGTACCATTGCCATGGAAATTCTTCGTCAAATAAGTTCCAACAAAATCACGGCTGTATTTTGCGCGGTTGGTGGTGGTGGTATGATTTCAGGTGTTGCTGCATACCTCAAGAGAATCGCCCCACATATCAAAGTCATCGGTGTTGAAACCTACGATGCTGCATCTATGAAAATCTCTCTAAAAGCTGGTAAGATTGTTCCTTTGGATTCTGTGGGTTGCTTTGCTGATGGTACTGCTGTTAAAGTTGTTGGAAAAGAGTCCTTTAGAGTATGTCAGAAATACGTTGATGAAATCGTTCTCGTTAACACCGATGAAATTAGTGCTGGAATCAAGGATATTTTTGAAGATACTAGATCTATAGTGGAGCCAAGTGGTGCTATGGCTGTGGCAGGTATTAAAAAATATGTGGCAAGTCATCCAGAAATTGATCATAGTAAGAATTCATATGTTTCAGTTTTATCTGGTGCCAACATGAACTTTGACAGATTAAGATTCGTTGCTGAGAGAGCTGTTCTTGGTGAAGGTAAAGAAGTTTTTATGCTAATTTCCATCCCAGATGTTCCAGGCTCTTTTGCTAAGTTACAAAGTATCATTCATCCAAGATCTGTTACTGAGTTCTCTTATAGATACTCGCAAAAGAATGCCCAACTCGGTGGTAAAAAATTGAACAATGCTTACATTTACACATCATTCACTGTCAACGACCGTGATAAGGAAGTCCAAGAAATTATTAAGAAATTGAGTGATATGGGATTTGGAGCTGTTGATATTAGTGAAAATGAAGTTGCTAAAATGCATGGTAGATACTTAGTTGGTGGTAATGCAGATTTACCAAATGAAAGAATTCTTAGTTTCTCATTCCCTGAAAAGCCGGGTGCTTTGACCATTTTCTTAGCTCATTTAAAGAATAGATGGAACTTGACTCTTTTCCATTATAGAAATCTTGGTCAAGATGTCGGAAATGTATTAGCGGGACTTGATGTGCCAAAAGAAGATAGAAAAGAACTTGAGGAGCTTTTAGCTGATTTAAAATACTCTTATAAAGATGTCACCGATGATTTTGTTTTGCAAAGATTCCTTAAATGAGTAACAAAGTAAATTACAATAGAATAAATACAACACCTAATATTAATTACTTGAACTTGTAAATATTCATGATATATCAATTTATAACTCTTTAAATTTCTCTTTATTAAATATTATACACTCAACTGTAAAATCATATCATATATTTGTTATCAGGCACCAAGCTTACGACGTTTATCATCACCAGAAAGCTCCTTCTTCTTTCTCTTTTTGCTCTCTCCATCACCATTCGATGAAGCCGAATTAGCTTTTGAAGTGTCACTGACCGCTAAATCAACAGGATTAAAATCAGGTATACCGGCCTCGGGTGACTTATCAAACTTTAACACATCTAGAAGGAAATTCATATCAAACTGTTTGATTTCTTTCCTATTTGATTGTTCCGAATTGCCCTGAGGATTATACTCTCTGAACACTATGTTGCTGACATCCTCACCTTCTGGCAAATTCGTGTACTTACCAGGCAAGTCTGTAATGTGTGATTTATAGGATTTTCTCAATTTTATCCCTTTTGATCCATCCGGATTCACACGGGCCACTGAGTTAGCTAGGTCATTAAGATTATACAAGTTTATTAAGTTCTGTTTGGGAGATGGTTTCAATTCTTCGTATGGAGTATTGAGTTCAACATAGTAAAAGTTGGACTGAACATTTGTCATATTTCTTTCTTTCCCGTTATTACCAGTATTTTAATGCAAATTATCCTCACAGTAATCTCTCTCTCTCAAACAGTTCAAAGAGGTAATATATGACTTCTCTCTTTCCTAAGCTATCACGACGATGTCAACTATTACAAACTTGGTTAATAAGTTCAAAGTATTATCCAATGTGGTTTGGTTTCAAATTCCAAACTGAATATTTCCAGGAAAGTGCTCGTATGCAAGTGTCTTTTTTTTTCCCTTTCATTCAATTCTAGTAGATTTTTTTTGTAACATTTTTTTTACAGAGAATTTTTTTTTCTAGTCAACTTCCTAACTTCCTTTATTTGACACATGAATCCCAAGATAAGGAGATAGTAACTTTTTAACTCAATTGATATCAGTTACAGCAAAACAAATCAATAATATTCTACACTCAAGTAAAATCATGGCTTCAGATGAGATAGCTGAGAAAGATAAGGGTGAAACCAAAAATTCACATGCCCATATACCTAAAATTACATCCAATAAAACGCCAATCAATGAAAATGAATTAACTATGACGAATTTCTTCTACAATTTGATCATTGTTGTGATGTACATCATAACTCATATATTCTTCAGGGAAGTAGAAATTATAGGTATACACAATGTCCCGAAGAAGGGTCCAGTTATTTTAGTGTGTGCTCCTCATTCTAATCAATTCGTTGACGGATGTGTTGTCTATGTTCCTATTAAACAACAGTTGGGTCGAAACATCAGCGGGATTATTGCAGAATCGTCATATAAGAAATCAATTATTGGCTGGTTTGCCAGAATGACGGAGTCTATTCCTGTAGCAAGGGCCCAAGATAATTTAAAGACGGTGAAAGATGGTAAAATTTACATCAAAGAAGAATATATATGTAATGATTCAGTGACTATCATATATGGTAAAGGAACAAAGTTTACCAATTTCGAACCAGCAGGAATAATAGGATTGAATAATGGGATGGGTTCTTTTAAAATAAAAGAAATCATTAATGATACAGAGCTAGTCTTGGCTAAGCCAATTAGTAAATCAAAAGCTATAGAATCTTTGTTAAACGAAGAAGGCGTCACATTCAAATATTGCTCAAAAGTCGATACTAATAAAACATTCCAAAATGTGTTTAATCATTTGTATCGTAAAGGTATGATTGCTATTTTTCCAGAAGGTGGATCCCACGATCGTACTGAATTATTACCTTTGAAACCTGGTGTCGCTATTATGGCGCTTGGTTCAATAGCTGCTATCACACGTGATATGGATCCGGATGCAGAGATCAGCATTGTTCCTACTGGTTTATACTATTTCCACCCTAATAAGTTTAGATCCAGAGCAGTTCTTGAATTTGGAAAATCTGTGGTCGTTCGTAAGCAAGATGGAGAAGACTACATTAAAGACCCAAGGGGATCTGTGGACAATTTATTGAATGTTATTAAGCTGTCTCTACAATCTGTAATTATTCAAGCTCCTGATCGTGAAACATTGCGAACTATACAAGCTATTAGAAGATTGTATAATTCCGGACTTGATGATAATTATGAGATGTCCTTAGCCACTGTGAATGAAGTTAATAGAAGGCTATTAACTGGATATAAGCACTTTCTGAAACGTGAAGATATACAAACTTTGTTTAAGTCGGTGCAAGATTACAACCATCTCATATATCTTATGGGATTGAGCGATCGTCAAATTCAAACCCAGTCTATTAACACTAACAAGATTCGTGCATTGAAGACATTGATTGCAAGATTGGGCAAATTACTTTTCTTTTTGGTGTTAAGTTTGCCTGGTATTACATTGTTCTTACCGGTGTTTCTCAGTGTTCGATACTATTCGGCTAAAAAACAAAGGGAAGCATTAGCCGCATCTACAGTTAAAGTTAAGGCCAAGGATGTTGTTGCATCATGGAAAGTCATCACAGCACTTGTTACTGCTCCAATTTTTTACACAGGATACTCTATAATTGGTGTAAAAATCATAAGAACTTATGATCTACTGTATGTTAGAAATCCATTACTTTTGTTCAGTCTTTGCTATTTGTTATTAGTGCTCACCACATATTGTGCTTATAGAATTGGTGAAGCCGGTATGGATATTTTCAAGTCATTCCCACCGTTATTCATTCAATTAATTAGTTCCAAATCCATTATTAAACTTAAACAGTATCGTGAAAGATTAAGTCAGGAAGTTACTGAAACCATTGACAAATTAGGTCCTGAATTATTCGAAGATTTTGATGAATTTTATGAAAATGGTAGTAATAACAATCAGCATCCTGTTAAACCAATCAAGCATACAAGACAGCGTAGCAGAGGAATTTCTTTTACAGATAGCTTGAATAATGTTGATTTTTTCTCCCATAACGATGACAAGGGGGACGATTCTGATACATTATCATCCAAGTTTAGTGATAAGCTTAGTGAATCATATGAAGAGATCAATAAGAGTGACATCTCAGACTTAGATTAAGAAAATTGTTAATCCATTAATTTATTTATATTTTAGACATATATAGTTATATTTATATTATATTATTTTTTACTGTTTAGTATTTTTTTTCTTCTTTGAATGTTTTATTGTTATTCATTTGCTTGGATGAGAACGGTAGGCTCCTTCTATTCTACAAACATCATCAGCCTTGTACAGCCCGTGATTCGCATTCTAAAAATACATTGTTGTCCTACTGCAGTTTTCTCACTTTTTTCTTTTTCTTCTTTTGGTACCGCAGAAAATAATTAAGCAAACTAGAAAAAAAAAAAAAAAAAAGAGAGAACAAATCATTTCTGAAAACTGTTGAGATCTACTTGATTCAATATACTTATTATTTGGTACTATGTATTTTCAACTAGCCCATTTTGTTTGATCTCTCCTCAATTTTATTTGATCTGCAAATTTGAACTCTGAACAATAGTTTTTTATATATTATATTTACATTCCTTCAATCATATCACAAAAATGACGTTTGGTAATTTCACAAGCATTTGTAAACAGGCGTCTATTCCTTTATGTGCCTTAGTGCCTTCCTATGATAATATCTTCCAAGTGGGTATCATTCCAAAATGCTATTCCAGAAGCATAGATGTTGCAAATACAGTCATTTTCCAGGTGGGTAACTCTATAGTGAATATAGGTGTATTGGTTCTTATTATGTTGATCTTATTCAACATTAAAAGTAAATTCACAGCTATTGGAAGACAAGAAATGATGTTTTTCTTTTCCTGCTTCTTTATCTTAATTTGCTTTTCTATTATCAACGATTGTGGTGTAGCGCCGCCAGGTTCTAATACATATGTGTATTTGGTGGCTGTTCAAAATGGGTTTTCATCTGCTTGCTGTTGGGCTTTGATGATTAATGGGTTATTGGGCTTTGAAATTTGGGAAGATGGTAAAAGAAATTCTGTATTAGCTTTACAAATTTCTTCTTTAGGTTTTTTTGCTCTTTCATTTGTTTTATCCGTGGTGACTTTCAAGAACGATATCCCAAATAATAGCACATTGGGATTATTCATTGTTTTATATCTTGTAAATGCTATCTGGATATTCTGTTATGTTGTGTCTCAAGTTGTGCTTTGTTTATATGTTTTGGATAACCTTTGGGCGTTAGGTTCTTTGATCATGTCATTTGGATTTTTCGTTTTAGGCCAAGTATTAGTTTATGTGTTAAGCGATACAATTTGTAGAGGTTGCAATCATTACATTGATGGTTTATTTTTTGGAACTGTATCTAATGCCTTTGCAATTATGATGCTTTACAAATACTGGGATATTATTACGGCTGAAGATTTTGAATTCAGTGTCAGTAGCGCTGCTAATGGATTAAGTCTTAGTAATAAATACTACGATGATGTCCAAACTAATAACTACATGGACTCGGCGACTTCTTATAACTAGTTAACAAGTATCTTTAATTCATCGTCTTAAAAATTTCCATATATCCATATTCATTTATTTCAACAAAATTCAGACGGAACAATATGTATAAACATTCCTTTTCATTATATTTATTATTATCATTATCTTCATTATTATCATAGAGCATATATTATTTCAAAATAGATTTCAATCATCAACTATATATTATCATTTGTTTGGAATGAACGTCGTAGATTACAGTTTAGTTAGATATAGCTTTTAAAATTAAGAACGAATCTATTATGGATTTGTATAATATATATAATAAACAAAAAAGACCTAGTTATTATATAGAAGAGTGAAATTACTTCAGATTGTCATCACCTTTTACCACCTTATTAAAAATCGCTTCAATATCATCAATATCATCAGTTGGAACTTTAGTGATCTTGATTTCTCCAAAGTAATCAATAATATCTTGTAAGATCTTGAAAGATTTCTTGTCATGGACAAAACTTATGGAGACACCAACTCTACCAAATCTACCAGTTCTACCAATTCTATGCAAGTAGGTGGATGGATCAGCCTTACCATCTCTTGTCGTTGGCAAATCATAGTTTACAACCATAGAAACGGATGGAATATCAATACCTCTAGCTAACACGTTAGTGGTAATTAAAACCTTAGATTTCCCTTCTTTGAATTGATCCATTAATTTATCTCTCATTTCTGGGGGTAAGTCGGAATGCAATAATGAAACTTCATGGCCATCTTCCTTCAATCTTGTGTATAACTCATTGGCGGTATTTTTAGTTGCTGTGAAAATAATGGATGAGCCAACAGTAAGAATATTATAAAGTTCACTCAAAATTTCAGTTTTTTGAGCTTCGCTATCACAATCCATCCAAAGCTGTTTAATAGCATCAACATTGAGTTCTTCTTGTTTCAACTCTAAAACATTAGCATCAGGAACAAATTTTATAGCAAATTTCTTAACTTTTTCTGGAAAAGTGGCAGAGAATAACACAATTTGTATATCTTTAGGCAATAGTTTCTTAATTTTGACAGATTGGTCACCTAAACCTTGTGCGTCCAACATGTTATCTGCTTCATCTAAAACAAACACCTTCAATTCGGAAGTATTAAGTAATTTACGTCTTAATAAATCACCAATAGTACCTGGAGTACCCACGACGATATTTGCAGTGATTTGCTGATTCTTTTCATAAGATCCCGGAACGATCAATTGAGATGTCACATTAGTGTATTTACCCATAGTTTGAATGACTTCTAAAGTTTGCTTAGCTAACTCTCTAGCTGGAGACAAACAAATACATTGAGTTTTGTTGATTGATGGGTCACATCTTGTTAACATATTCAAACTGAAAGCTGCAGTTTTACCAGTACCAGATTGAGATTGACCAATAAGATTTTGTGGAGGGTTTCTAATCAACAATGGCAAGGCATTTTCTTGAATCTTAGAAGGTTTGGAGAAATTCATAGAATAGAGACCTTTTAATAGTTCTTTAGATAATCCTAGTTCTTCAAAAGATTTAACAGAATACAATGGCGAATTAGGATCAGCTTGCATGTTCGCTAATCTAACCTTAACTTCATAAGAGGATTTAATTAAGTTGGAGTCTGATTCTTTGGATTTTTCATCTTCCTTTTTGGTTCCTTCCTTCTTTGGTTCCTCTTTGGCAGCATCGTTCAAACTGTGAAGTAAATCAGATGGTGTAGTATCAAGAGCACTCGGCTTTTCAATCTTCTTTTGACCTTCAGACATTTTAAATATAGTTCTATGATCTTTAACACCGAAGATAATAAGAAATTTCTTTGAAATAGTAAATGCACACAATAAACTTGAACAAATATCACAATCCGAGATTTTCAATTGAATTTTTAATAACATCAACAATAGAGAAAAGAAGAAAAAAAAAGTAGGAGAAAAGCCGAAAAGTTTTTGAAAACATGAAAAGAAAAAACAAAAATCTAGCATGCAAAGAATAGTGACTACAGTGCACGAAACCCTTTGACTATGTACTACTAGTTTTCAAAAGAATACTACTGACAAGGTCAACATTCAAGCAAATCATTCAGCCTTACAGAATTTTAACTAAATTGTAAGAACAGTAGCAAAAATGGTTTATTCTATAATTTATTTTAATAATAAAATACTTTTCTACGTAAATTTCAAAGAAGCTCTTTTCTTAACTTGGAAATTCTCAGTTTCCTCCAAAATAGCTTTTCGCTTTTTAGAACCCACATTATGATCCATGTCATCTTGTTTTTCAATCGTTGTTTTATTGAAAGCAATCTTCTGTACTTGCTGCTTGTTCTTAGTATCTTCTCTAGAAGAAGTCCAAACAATTGATGATTTCTCAGTTCGATCAATGAAAAGGCCAGTTTTATCATTGATTTCAACCTTGAAACCTAAAAACTCTTTTTTCTTGAAGTCCAAGAAGAACAAAATTTGATCATTGTTGCGCAAAAGTGCCTTTTTTCCCTTTCCGATTTTCTTTCCATTAATATGGCAGCCATTGGAGCTATAATCTACCAACCAAATATCATCTAACCCTTGTGCTGGACTCTCAAAGAAACTGTTTCCCGCGATTGGATGTCTCTTTCTCATTATAGTACAATGTAGTTTGGAGATTCTTGCATCTCTGATAATATAGTTTGTACCATTATTCCGACCAAACATGAAAGGTTTGTTTGTCTGTGGGATGTGAATGATTTTTTCTTTGAATAAACTATGTTTTAAAGGGAGAAATGTCATTAAAGTGCCTGGAGGAACATTATCTATTTGTTGAGGATGTCTCATGCTATTCATGAACACATTTCCATTTGCATCAGGGTTGGCAAATTTCTCAACAAGTTGAGATTGAAACTTTTTGAAGGAATCTGTGTTATTTATTGTTGTTGGAGCAGTCACTTCTGTGGCTGCTAGCTTGGATTTATCTATTGAGAGTTCAAGTTGTTGTTGTATTGGTTGTCCATACATACCAATATCATTACCATCAATTATTTTCTTTTTCTTTTTCCCAGAGATATCATTCCAAATATTTGTCTCATCATCAAAAAAAACACCTATTTTATTTTTATTACCATTATTATTCTTTTCTTTTGTTTCTTCTTTCTCTTCTACTTCTTCTTCTATTTCTTCCTGTTTTTCTTCGTCCTCATCTTCTTCTTCGTCCTCATCTTCCTCTTCTTCATCATCATCACCACTACTGTCTTCCAATTCAAGTCGTCCCATTTTGGTGCTTTGGGAACTCAACAGCTTGCAAACCGCATCTTCACCTTCTAAGATCCACGGATGATTCAAAGCATCAGCAGCACTGAGCCTCAAACTAGGATCTGTTTGAAGTAAGCAATTAATGAAATCTTTTGCATTTTCGGAAAGTTTATATTCTCGTAATGGAGCGTCATGATACGCTCCTTGTTTAATTCTTTTAAAGAGCTGATCTTGAGTTTTCCCACTGAAAGGTAAATGTCCAGTTAGAATCACATAACAAAGACATCCAAGGGACCACATATCTACTAAAGAGGAATATGACCTTCTGTTTTTCTTGATTTTGGAACTTAATTTTCCGGTAATGATCTCAGGGGCAAGATATGCCAAAGTGCCACAGAATGTCTTCAACAATGTACCAGGTTTGAGCTCTTCCTCATTTTCAAAGACTGCATTATTAGAAGGTGTGATTTTTGCAAGTCCAAAATCACTGAGCTTCACCACTATTGGATCGCCTTGCAGAATTAAGATATTATCTGGCTTCAAATCACGATGCAGAATGTCAAGACCATGAATATAATTTATAGCTTTCAAAGTTTGACGAAGAATCTCTCTTGCTGCGTCTTCTTGGATATTTCCTTGTGCTGCTACGTAATCCATAAGATCCCCGCCTGGAACGAATTCCATAACTAAATAAAAATAAGTGTCATCCTCATAATGATCTTTTAGTTTTGTGATGTACGGATGGTCTAGCCTCAGCAAAACATCAATTTCTCTAAGAACACTCTGTCTGTTCCCTGCTCCTAATTTTCTCTTGGAGATAACTTTTACTGCATATGTATCTCCTGTATCTCTTTCAATAGCTTTTTTGACCAGTGCAAATGCACCTTGACCCACAACTTCATTTTTAAGAATGTACTTCTGATGAATGTCGGGAATCATATGAAGCTGTGTGCCATTTGCAGTATTCGAGCTGTCTTTGAGAGGCACGGTGGTAGTTTCCAGCGTACTATCGTTTTTATTATTCTTATCTGTTGCTCTCTCAGGCGGATACACGACTATAAACAGAAGAGTATCTTCAGGAACTCCTACTCCTACAGAAATCTCATCACCCAGCTGCAAGAGATAATTTGTATTTTTCTGTAATTTTTTATTATTAAGATAGGTTCCATTGGTTGACAAATCCTGTATTAATACATCTTTTGGGTTCTTATACCATATTTTAAAATGTGAGCCGCTCAATCTTGGGATTTTCACACCAAAAGGAATATCGACATTAGAATTTCTTCCGAAAATCCACAGTGTTTTAGACACGTTGTTTGGCAAATCTATTGTTTGCTGAACTCCCCGTGAAGCTATCAACCTTATAAGGATATCTGAATTGAAATTATCATTCTGAAGCTGCAATGCTATGTTATTGTTCTTATCATCGTTATTTGGTTGCGTAGGTTGCGTTTGTTCTTGGATGTTGTTCATGTTAACATTATTGGTTGACGGTATATAACAGGGTTGTATAATAGGGTGGTTCTAATACAGGTTAGAAGCTTGAAGGTCGATGATATAGCCAGCCTATATTGATGTCTGGATATTTACCAATTAAGTAATTCAGTATAAGAAAAAAAAAGACGCGAAACCAGAATAGAAGGGCCAATTATTTTGTGAGAGAGAAAAAATGTTCCATCTTCTTGCGGGTCCTTCATTTTATCCTTTTCTTCTATGTGTTCGTTTCTTGCAAAGAAATTTGCAAGTGTGAAAGTGTTCATAACAGAATTAGTTCCAAGAGCAAGCCCCTCTTAATAGTAATAATAAAAAAAGAGAGAAAAAAACTACCTCGGACGCGCGTTGTTTGGGACAACATCTGAAAAGAAAACGAAATAAAATAAGATAAAAAATTTTTTGAAGATGCGACAAAATAAATAGTATAAAAGGGAGCCCAGATCCTCACACTTGCACAATTTTTTTTCTTGGATCCGTTAGCAGCTTTTTTGTCAGGAAATAATTAGCAAAAAAGGGATTTTAATCATTGTTCGTGAATAAAGGATGTTGTAGCATTTTCTGACATATATTAACGGTAGTTGATATTTGTCAAGGAGAGAAGCTCTTCTATACGCATGCATATAAGGAGATTGATCAGAGTAGTTTATCATCGCACATGCAATCACTAGCTAGCTATCTCTTTCTCCTCTTGATATTTTTTTTTCTTTCTTTTTTTGAAATGATGATATTTTCCTATTCTTTTCCCGGTGACTAATAATTATTATTATTAACCCTATGATCCATGGAAAAAACATGCATCACCATCTGATTTATCTAAAATTTGAAAGAAAAAAAATAATGGCCAAGAAAAGAAGAAATAATCTAGTATGATTGTTTGTCTACTAATATATAACAGTTGTTATATGTGATGATGATCAACGAGAGAAATCTGCTACTTACTACAACGATCACGTTTGTATCATCATTAATCATGTCGAACAGCCAGCTGAAAGATTTTGAAAGATAGGAAAAACTTTTAAATGATGAAACAACTTTTTCCAGTTCTGCTACTGAATGAACAGTGCTGATAAACCAGTTTTACCAAAAGCTTACTATATCTGAATTGAAAGTTTTTCCGTTCTTTTGATATTCTTTTCTTCTGCTTCACAGTAATGAACAATTTTCGGCTATTTAATGAACCACAAGGCTCTTTTGGGTCGAGTTCTTGTAGTATTTACCAGTTGTGGCAGCTAGAAGAGCAGTCAAGAGATATACTGAATGTAGACCACGAAAAAAGTTGAATGAATCACGTGATGCACGTGATTAACATTTATCGTAACTGAGCTGGTTTGTCTCATTTACCGCATTCACATACTTGATCGACAGCAACTAAGCGCTTTTTCCATAATGTTCTGCATCGAGATTGTTATTAATATTTTTTCAGCAGACTGTTTTCATTCAAGCCTCAAGCACCCATTTCTGTGGATCGTTGCTGTAGTATCTTGCACTACAATACCTGAAGGTCATTAGTTTGACCGTAGTTCCGCCTTAATAATTTCGTACAATTGGGTGTATACAAAAACAACCTTTATGTGCGCAACACATACAATATGTGAATGCGCAGCTAGATGACAGCACGCAAGTGAAGCAGGGTAATAATACTAAGTGCGAAATCCAAACTGCGAGTTGTCCTATTATAAATAACGACTGCATAAAGTAACATTGACCTTAATAGCAAGTTAATATTGAATGCATCGCTAGGTACTCTGCTCTAAAAATAATTATAATAATAAAAGGAAAAAAGAAGAAGAACTCATTCAATCTTCCTTCCAGACGAAGAAATTCAGATACACGAAGAAAAGCTTAAGCGCTGAACGTATTCCACACCCGGAAACTACAGGCTTGAATAAAGAGTACCGTACTAGTGTTGAAGGGGCTGAACACTGCCAAATATTATCCTTCGATACAGCAACTCCTGATTGATTGCTGCGGTTATGCGCACAGGATGTATAACTTGTTTTTGTCTTAATTCTTTTTCAAAAATACAAGGTCTATCTTCTTGAGGCTCGCCCCGGTTTCCTTTGACAACCCTGTTGAATAAACAGATTAAGCTTTTCCGCGCATTTTGCTATTGTTTTTATTGTTTATTGCCCCACCTGTGCAATATGCATCGATCGCATCGCAGAGCAAATTTTTCGAGGATACAGCAGCAAGAACCTGCGCCATTGAGAGACAAATAGATACGCTCTTTGGCTAGAATATTCGCATCTGTGAATTTCAACATCTATTTATTGGCTAGTTGATTGGCTTTGCTTAGCTTCCCTTTTTACTCTCAATCTGTAGCATACGATATCTCCCAGCGTCTGTGTAGGCCGCATTTTACTACGTAAAACAGTACTACTACAGAACAGAAATTCGCTCTGTTGTTGCTTGCAATAGTATAAATTTCGTTGAGCATCCATCCAACAATTTTTGTTTTCTACTTTTGTATATTATGCTGTTTTGCTTTCTCTCTATATCATTCTGTGTTTCAGCATAAACAACTTTTATTACATCTTCCTGTTAACTTATTTAGACTATGCCTGCATCTATTCAATCTGGATCCGTCCAATCTGCTATGAAGATACCAACTGCCCACCCGGTAGAACCAACTGCTGAGCAACAAATCAAGCCGCCAGGGGATTATCTTATCGAGCCTACCGTCAATGAGAATCCCTGGAGAGGCCATCTTAGAGCAGGCTTAGGGGAACTTATTGGCACTTTTATGTTTTTGTGGATCGCCTTTGTCATTGCCGACATGGCCAATCACGACTATTTAAGTTACCTTTTAGAATCTGATACCGTCAACATCGCACCTGTTAACGTTTCCAAAATTTGGATCATTGCTTGTGGTTTCGGTTTTGGCCTTACCGTAGCCATCAACGTGTTTGGTAGTATTTCTGGTGGTAACTTAAATCCTGCAGTTACCCTTACCTTGGTTCTATCTAGAACATTGTCGCCAGTGCGTGGGGCCATTATGTTTGTCTCTCAGCTTATTGCAGGTATGGCTGCTGCTGGGGCAGCTTCCGCCATGACCCCTGGTCCAATATTATTCGCCAATAAACTTGGCGGAGGCTGTTCCAAAGGGAGAGGTTTAATGTTGGAAGCCTTTGGTACCGCTCTTTTATGCACCACTGTTTTATTCACTGCAGTCAATAACCCAGCAAATCCGGTCAATCCTGAGAAAATTGGATTGAGTTTGTTGATAGCTCATTTAATTTGTATTTACTACACCGGCGCTGGTATTAACCCTGCTAGAAGCTTTGGTCCATGTATTGCTGCCAGAAGTTTTCCTGTTTACCACTGGATTTACTGGGTTGGTCCATTTATTGGTTCCATCATTTCTGTTTGCATTTGGATGTTGTTCAACTATTTAAGTGAACCACCAAAAAGTGAGGAATCTTCTGCTTAAGCTGCATGAATGAATGTCTTCATTGCGTTTGCAATTTACAAGTTTACACGCATCGCAGTATCGTTTTACCATTTCATTAATTCTCAAATTTCAATAAATTCTAAATAACTATTCTAATTATAAGTAATGATATATTATCCTTTTGTCTATTCATTTTCAAGTAATTTTGTAAAAAGGAAAGATTTAGTGGTGTACACAAACCCTTTGCATTTTTTTCTTAAGCGTCATCTTTTTGTTCAACGTTTGAAAAAAACACTGCATTTACTGAAAATTCGATTGTTTTCTATACAAAGAACAATGTATATAGGCGCGCCCGAAAGCAGTCATATTCAAATTATGAATTTTTGCACACTGAAAAAGGGCTTACATTTCCAACGCTACAATACAGTCGATCTCAATATTGTTTTGCTTTGTCTTTTCTATTGCGTGTTTCTATTAATTCTATCAAAAGTGATCAGATTCTATAAATATTCTAGCATCTTGGCATAATCTCTGTCGTCATTTTAAAGAATAATTAATGGTTCCATAGTACCTGCTGCACTGCCATTGTCATGTGCACTACTTCTCTTCATTCTTACTTGACTACCATCATTCCATCTCCACCAACTATAACAATCCTTATGATAGCAGATACCATCGTGGACCACTTTTCCATTTTCAAAAAGTTTCAGCAAAAATAATTCATCTTCATGTCTACTGGACATAGCGCCATTACCACAGGCATGATCTGAAAAACTACTAGATCTATTACTATTATTCTTAAGCATATTTTGGATGGTTTGTCTGGTTTGCTCGTATTTATCATGTACTGGATCTATTCTCGATTTGCAAATAGCACAGCCGTCACTTGCACTGGATGCCGGCAAGTTTTGAAGCGGCCTACTGTTCATTGATACCAATGTGGCTATACTGTTGTCAATGTCAATTAAGGTGAACATTTTCGATTTGTTGAAGTTTGCGATATTTAGCGAAATTAACGAGACGCTAGTATTCAAGAGAGACTTCACTGACATGATATGCAGAATGATTCTACTTATTATCATTTTGCTATTATTGCTGTTATCATAAATGCCTGTATTTTGAGATTTTGACAAAATTATAAAATTTTCTAAAATTGGAACTAGTTTAATTATGAAAATCAATAGGAATTTTTTGATCTTATTCAAATTGATGATTTCTTTTCTATTTATTGATTTATTATACTTGGCTAATCTGTCGAAATTCTTAAGAAAATTTGTAAGGAGCAAAGTGTCCTTCTCAAATTTGTCCAAGAAGTTTGCAAAACTTGGAAATGTCGAGGTATTTGTTGAAAACAATCCTGTTTGTGTCATTTAGATTTGTGTATTCTTCAATAGTGAGCATTAACTCACTTGACTCGGTTTATTCTTTTACAAAATAATTACTATTCTTTCTACTTTAACATAGGATGATGTACTTGAATAGAAGAAAGAAAACACACCTTATTGTTGAAACAAAAAAAAAAGAAAATCTGGCATATCTTTTCTTTTAACGTTATAGAACCGCCAAAAAAAATAAAAAGCATTATAATAATTGAGTTTTCATTTATTGTAAATTTGATACAAAAATTTTGCCGGGCTCATAATTATTCAAATCTCTGAATGGAGAACTTGAATCAAAGCTGATTCATCATACAAAAGGTGACTCAAAACCATCGTCTATTAAGAAACAAAATACAGTGTAAATATATGAATTAGGTTAATAAAAAATGATAAAAAAGGATGTATCTATGACTTTTAAATTAAATCGGTGTAGTATTCGTTTAAACTTAATGACTAAAAAATTTCATCACACTATTTTCAGCTGATCCATCTTGAAGCTGTTGTTGGTAATAAACTTCAAACTGGTTAAGTAGTTCATCATTTTCATTTAAATTGAGAGATTTGATATCTGTGATCAAAAGTTTTTCCTTCATGAATTTTTTGAACATTCTATTGGTGCTTATATTGTTGTGATCATCATCTAATAAACTAGGTATTATTATTTCAGATTTAATCTTTTGTAAAAGCATATCTTCGTCGGATATCGATTGATGGAAGTTCTTAAGCAAAAGTATGTGTTTCGTGATTAATTCTTTTTTAAATGATGCAGATGAAGCTCCGTTGTTGTTGTTGTTGATGCTGCTACTATTTATTAAGTTCATGTAATGTCTTTGGCATATCAAGTATTCTTCCAAGTTGCGAATTTTTTCAAAATACTCAGCGTTGATCTCTTCGAGCAAGCAAAGTAGCTCCTTAATATAAGTTGCCATGACTGACTGATCGACTACCGCATTCCGGTTGAATGTCTGTTTAATACTGGAAATCTTCATGAGAAAGTATGGGTTAAAAACCTCTTTCTGGAAAATCTCATTGAGATGGTCTAAAATATACTTGTCTAGCTGAATTAATGGTTCGAGATAGTTAGTATCGGCGGCTTTTTCTGTCATTGGTTTGATCAATATCGTCGTCGTTGTTTTTGTGGCTGTGGTGGTGGTAGTAGTACTGATATTTGGAGTCATCTTTTATTTTCTGTTTCCTCGTTTATCCTGTTACTGCTAATGTTATTAGTTCAAGCGTCAGGAAATGTCTGTTAATATCAGGTGTCAATCCAATACGTGTGTCAAATACAGGATAAATATGAAGATATATATGAGGCAATATGAAGAATTTAAAAAACGAATTTCACAAAAAAAAATAAGTGAATAAAATGAAAAATAGTTTACAGATGACTAATTTTTAGAAAGCCCGCTGTTTCTTTTTTGGGACGAAATTGGTGATGGCGTCCGTCATACAAAATAAGTTAAACCGCACCACATCCTTATTAAAATAGTAAAAAGGAAAAAAAAAAAAAAAAAAAAACATTTTTTCCCTCAAWACCTGTGGTTGTCACAAAACGGAAAAATTATTTCCTGTAAGATTTGGAGCCCCAGAAATAACAGGACAAAACACAAATCTTTCTTGAGTCACGGCGAACCGGTATCATAGAGTGCGGATAGAAGTGTCATGCTCAAAAAAATCAGTACTCGCGAGTAAGCTTGGGGTTTTTGGTCAACAACAGCGAAGGGAAAGCTTGCATTTTTTGCAGAATCTGACATATTCCTGGTGGAGTAACATGCAAACATGAATCTATCAGCACGGAATTGAGGACGAACTGACATGTCAACCTCAAAGAGAAAGGAGTTAACCTGTCACTTGTAGGATTAATCGGAAAATTGTTCTGACATGAAGAGCAAAATCTGTTATGAAGCTCTAGCAGAGATGGTGATATGTGTAATATACGTCTGCGTTTGCAGACAGTGGTGGTGCAATGTAATGGGATGGACAACATTGGTCGAAATATCAGCGCCCTGGGGTGTATAAATTAAGAAACACAATCTCTGGCGACCCGGTCTATTACGTTAGCGAAGCTGTCTTTATTTCCGACGTCTGCTGCCGACGTCAACGCAAAGAAAACGAGAAGACAAGACTAAACGTGTGCCAGCAGACAAATCATGGGTTGCGTTGCTGACAAGAACAAACAGCGCAGCAGCCTCGCTAATGGCACAAGACGCTAATCGGTGGTGTAAGAGGTGCCTGTGACCTGTAGCACCTATACTGTAGCACTAGAGCCTCTTCGGGAGCATAAAAGGTCCATTGGGCTTGTATCGTAGTGCTCGCTCGCTTACCTCTTTTTTATGGCTTGCACCGCCCACGCATATATAAAGCACATGTTATTATGCTGCACGATGTTCCACACGCGATCGCTCTTTTAGGAAACCAACGTGGACGATGCCTAATTTCATTGAATGAAGCCAATTCACTACCAAAGAAATGCCATCAAATTTTATAGAACAGTGGGACAAGACACATGGAGAAACAAAATGAGAAAACGTTATTTTGCCAACGGACTTATACTTCTTGTGAAGGGTTCTCGTAGAATAAGGCGTTGGTAAATCTCCTCGTGCCCTTGAATGCACAAATAAACTCGTACTCAATCTGAGCCAATCTGTACCATTGCTCTTTTTTTGGCTTACTATCTGATGGTAAACCAGCATTGTATAACACTCAAAGTTCCGCTTATTCTCTTGTGTTAGTTTTTTAGCCTGGGCATTTAGAGTTTAATATATTACTGTTTCCGGACATATGTGTGTCGACTTCCATTTTCAAATACCTTGCACCATATATCCACCGTCATTGGCCTATATTATCCATTTATACCATTTTTCTTTTCAGTAGTCGAGTTTCGTTTGCCGTCGTTTGATTCCTGTCAGTTATTCTATATAATTATATATTTTTCTTGTCTTTCCCTTTTTTGGTGTCCCTGCTGGAAGCTTGCTCTTTATTCTCAAGCAGCATAAAAGAAGAAAGAAACAACAGCATAAAGGGAAAAAGCGTCGATAAAAGAAGAAAGAAACTTTGATAGCCTAAAGAAGAAAAAATCAATAGTGTAAAGAAGAGGGCAATAATAGCACAGTGTACAGAAGAAAGCATTATTAGTACTATACACAAACATATCATCAACAGCATAACATAAAAAAGCATTTACAGTATAAAAGAAGAAACAGCAACAATATAAAAAAAAAGAACACAATGTCAAAACTTCCTGCACCACCCAGTTTCAAATCAACAATTATTCAAATCAATCCCAGCAAAGCAGATGATTCTTCAAGCCCTAGAAACAGAGGCACTGCCGAAGCAAACCCTAAAAAGCGTCAATCAAATGCAGTGTCATTTATTAATTCATCGTCTAACAGCAATTCCATAACAACCAAAAGGCAAAAGTTGAAACTGTCAGAAAAGTCTACTGAAGAAATAGAGAGGAAGAAAAGAGAAAACAAAGCAGCACATTCAATAATCGAAAAAAAGAGAAGAATCAAGCTAAACAGAGAATTCGAGGCTTTGAAAATCATAGTACCTGCTTGCAGAAACTCAATAATCAATAGCAGCTCCAATAATACTGGGCACGCCAATGCCACAGGAAGTGCACCACCTAGCAACAGCAACAAAGATAATATCAATGATGGAATGTACAAGTTGACAATCTTGCAGGCCAGTGTGGACTACATCAACTATTTGCATGAGATTATAAGAATAATGCATATCAAAGAGAAAAAGCTAAATGCACAATTAGGTCAATCGTATTTGGATAATGATGATTCCAATGTAGCTTTTGCTAGATTGGACCTAAAATTGGAAAAATACAGAGATTTAGATATTGATTTCAAGTACATTGAAATCATGAAAATTTTCAAGTATATGAACACGTATAGTAGAATGATTAACAAAAACAACGATAATACTAATATTAATAAAAAAAGAAACTCTAGTTATGATGCCAAACTAAACTACTTTGCCAATCCGGATAGCATAAATCTCTACAATGATTCAGATTTTGATAGTTTTTTGTTAACCAAAGGAATCAAACAGGCAGATATTGACACTTTTCATTTATTCTTTGATATTGTAGATGTATCGGGTGAACCTGAGGTGAATAACGATAACTTGAACCTGAATAATAATGAGATCAAATTTAAAAGTTCAATTTTTTCCCTTCTCGACAAGCTGAAAACATCCATAGACCTGAATCAAGCAAACCAACAATCAATGATGCGAATGGTTCAAGATAGTCAACAGCCGCATACGCAACTTCAAAGGCCAAGAAATGATAATAACGTAGCATATAACATTTCTAATAATAATCAAGGCAAATTCTCCAGCTCTGCATCTTCAGTGTCTTCTTTCACAGGGTACAATGGTCCTACGGCAAATACACCTGCTACTTCTTTGGCTAACCAGCCATATAATATTTCTTCGTTCAACACTAGTCCCGCCATCAACTGGAAGAAATTTTCTCCAAATATTAGTCCTGCTACAAAGTATCTTGACACAGCATTGATGATGAAGCTGAGTAATAATACAACAACTCATTTATCTAATGAGTTCCAACTTCCTCAACCGCTGATTGATGTTCCTGCAAATAAGGCGGAAATGCAACAATCGTTTTCAGGATCCAACGATTTCTTATATAAAAGTGTACATAATGGCAGTAGCAACGGATTGACAATGTCCCCTAGTGGAAATGGAATTCGAAACAGTAACATAGGTTCGTTTCAAATCACTGGTTCTCCTAATATATTTTCTTCTGTTGGAAACGGAAATGGGAATAATGGAATCAAGATTAACACTACGTTGAATAACAATCGAAGCAGCAATAATTCTGAATTTTTTACCTTATCGCCTATCACATTTTCCTCAATAATCAAAAGTCCAAAGTTAGATGGGCTTATAGGAAGTAACAGCTTGGCTAGTGTCAGTGAGAAGCATATGGGAGATTCAAAAATTGCCTCGGAAGCTTTGATGCAGATCAGAAAGAGAAGTAATTCGGGATCTATAACGGGCTCTATTACAGGTTTGACCAATATGAATCACGATACTGCTACTAAGCAGACGAACGATAATAATAATCAAGGAAATTTGTCAGCGATTGATGATAATGGCAAAAGGTGTGATTCAAAGATTGATACTATTTTGAATTGACCTAACCGTAATTATATATTAAATAGATATTATCACTTGATGAATTGTTGTAAGTTACTGGTAATAATGATCGAAAAGATAAACACCAGTTACGGAATTATGAGATAAGCGCGCTACATAACTCTATCGGACCGTTACTGATTTCTACTTTTTTTTTGTCCTTCTTCTCTTTTGAGAGATTAGTAATAATTCCTGAAGAATTGGGCATCACAGTTTCTGGTTGCTCAAGCAGATTATATTAAATGGAAGAGCTCAGCATGCAACTTTGGTGCTTAAACAAACAATAGAATAACACCTCAATAAGAAGATGCCCGCAATAAGTGCCGAAGAATTAAAGCAGACGATTATTGACCGATTACATGCGACAGAAGTATCTGTGACAGACGAAAGCGGAGGGTGTGGTCAGTCGTTCAACGTTGTAATTGTCTCCGATATTTTTTTGAAGAAAAATAAGCTTGCAAGACATAGAATTGTGAATAGTAACCTCAAGGAAATCATAGCTCTGATTCATGCATTTACCCAAAAGACGTACACAGTGGAAGAATGGCAAGCAGTTCTTGATGGTCAATGATACTAGAAGACGTGTGAGAAGTATTAAGTACATACAATAGACATAGATCAACTTAATAAATTGAAATGAACTAATATTCAGTAGAATCTGATGATGGATATTCTTGTAAATGGTAAACCGTTCGAAGAACGATAAGAAATATTCTTTGAAAGAATGAATCTGACATCGCGAACTAAAGCATTCGAGTTCCTGCAGCCTGGCCAACTTATCTACCAGCACATCTGCCATCCAGTTGTTTCCTTGGACCGAATACAAGAAGCAAAACCCAGGTTCAAGATGTTGTATATCCACTCACCCGCGCCATTCTGCTGCAAGAGTGCCTGGCGTTAGATGCCCTGTTATTACTCTGTGTGGGCATCGCGTACATTTATGCGTCTAGTTTATCTCAGTGAGCCTACGAGACGCGTAAGCAGCATGGTTGCAGTCAATTTTCTTTATCCGAGTGCTTCTTGTCGAATTCCGTAAGGGAAGAGAGAAAGAAATTTATGAGTAACTAAGCAAATTACCGAATCATTCGCTAACACAAAAAAAGACAGAAAAAAAACTTTTTTTTAAAAAATATTACATTCCCTTTTGACTTTGCATCCATGATTGTTATAAGCATAATTTATTATCTTTATTATTTTTCCTTATTATTGTTGTATTCCAGCCCCACTCTTTCTCTCCGCCACCAGAGCCGTTGGAACTATCAACTGACATTAGAAATTATCTGGAAATAATCCAAATCCAACGATGTCTATCAATATCAACTGGAACTCCCTAGAACAGGAATCTCTTCTCTCATGGAGCAAAGGCCTTTTGAATAACGCCTTGAACTCAGGCAAAAGGCCAAGCATTTTGGCTTCTCAGATTGAAATTAAAGACTTGCATTTTGGTAATAACGCTCCCGTAGTAGAAATTCTAGAGATCGGTGAGCTCGATAATGACAAATTCAGAGGAATTTTCAAAGTTAAATACGCAGGTGACTCCCACATCAACCTAGGTACTAAGATCCAGGCTAATCCAATGAATATTTTCACGGCTAATTCCATCAATAAATATAATTATGACTTTACAATGCCTGACTTATCTATGGTTAACCAGAGTTTTAAAATCCCCATCGATGTCAGGCTATCTGAGATCAGCTTATCATGTATCGTTATTGTTGTTTTCAACAAAACTAAAGGGTTAACTTTGGTATTCAAAAATGATCCTTTAGAAAATATACATGTCTCTTCCACTTTTGACTCTATTCCCGCTATTAGAAATTTCTTACAAATTCAAATAGAGAAGCAGATTAGAGAATTATTTAGAGAAATTTTGCCCAACGTATTGTATAAAGTTTCTTTGAAGTGGACAAATAATCTTCGTTCTCAGCTCATAGCACACAATAATAATAATAATAATAATAATAGCAAATTGGAATCTGACAAGACTGTTGTTCTGTTTGTTGATATCAATCCTGATGGTCCCGATTTCGCAGCTGGTAATTTACTCAGGTTATCAACGTTGTGTGCATCGCGCCAATCATTATCATTGTCAACTCCAAAGATTAAAGGATTCATTCAGCGATCCACTATAGAACGATTCTTCAATGAAAACATCTTAGGTATTCAAAGAAATAATTTCTTTTTGTTCAATAACAATCAATATTCAAATACGTTACCAATAGAATTATTTACAGGAGGCTCTTCACGCAAAACAAAGACTGGTTTGTCAAATGATGATTTGAATGAAACCGCTGGTACTAATGATATAGTTAATGAGGATATAGACTTTTCTAAGATCGAAAAGAACCTTGTGGATGTCAGCAAGTATCAATCCATGAGCTATAACAATTCTGTAAAAAATAAAACTACGGGTGTTAAAAGACCAAAGAGAAGAGTTATAAAACTTGGTTCAAACAAGAAGTCTCAAAAGTCTAAACCAGTTGTGGAGAATTCGCCACCAGTTAAACAGCCATCTATGGTTGACCATCATCATAATATGCATGGTCAGCAAAGAACCGCTACTAGCAGTCCTGTTCAAAGTAACAGCAAGCATGATGAAGATAACGTCAGTGATACTTCTGAAGCAACATTCGTTAACTCCAGTGATCTCAACTCAGAATTATCTTCTCAGGCTTCTGTCATCAGCAGCAGCAACAATAATAATTCCATCATGGATGATATTAATGATAGTGATGATCATACCGTTATGCTTGATGAAAAGTCCATTTCAGATGATGAGATTGATGGTGTTAGTATAGGAGACGGTAATCGTGAGCATAAGTTGAGAGATAAGCGTGCATTGAGTTCATCTTCTGCTAGCGTTGAATATTTAAGATCTCTTTACGTTCAAGAGCAGCAAAGAACTTCTGAGATTAAAAAAGCCATTGAGAGCTCGTTAAAGAGAAATATCATGGAGAAGATTACAGCCAAGAAAAATAACAATAGTTCCAACATTAAAAAGGAGCCTGTTTCTAATACCGCAGCTGTAAAACCTGTGTCTCTCAACGAGTTAATTTTGACTTCTCCAGGTTTACAGAAAAATTCTAAATTGAACAATAACCTGCAATACATGGGAATCACTACCAAGAAATCATTGGTTATCAATACTGATAAAAAATCGGGTGTCTCGGCCATAACTAAGGAAGAATTACGAATGTTGGCTTCTCCTACATATCATAAGAAAGTGACAAATAGTGATATTGATTTCAAATCACCATCAAGTAGCGGCCCAGCGACAAGTTCTCCTACAGCTGTAGATTTCTTTACACCTAATGTGTTGGTTAATCTTAGTGATATCCCACCTCCTTACGTTCCTTAATTATTATTCCGCATTTTTTTGTTTTGTTTTTTTATTTGAAGTTATCCAATATGTATTGGGACGGAATCGGTATAGTTGTTCGTTTTTATTTTTTGTTAGTTTTCAACTTTTGCATTCATATACATTTATTTTTTTGGGTTCTATCAGTATCAGAATATATTGATTCTTTACGTAGGTTAATTTATAAGTTGTAGAAATGAATAGCAGCAGGTCTGGACTTAGTAAGGTAGTAATGAACTTTGTCTGCAAAAGGATAAATAAGATATTTTTAAAAAAAAAACAACGGTGTCAATATCTTTATTTAATGTTGATTTTTTTTTCTATCAATGTTTGAACTGTTTGATTTGAACAATCAGATAGCGATATCGTCACTAAGTGTTTTGGATAAACAGTAATAAAGTTTGTACTATAAGTATTGCAATTCATGTGTACATTCTAATCTGACAATATTAATTATGAAATAGTGAAAGACTTTTCATCTTTTCTTTTTTTTAAGAAAAAAAGAGAAAAAGGGGATCATCAAAAGCAGACTTTTGTTTGTGATATTTGTCCTTTGAAACTCTAGTATTAATTGGCTAGTTTTTCGCAAGCTTCTCTTATGACCCTTTCGTAGTATATACCCTCATAAAGAATAAAGCTGCTGCATGTAAATCCAGTAAAATTTTTACAACACTTTTTACAGAAGATACAGCGAGAGTAGATTAGTCACATAATGAAAATAAGTGAAACTAAGACTGCTTAATTATCTGACAACCTATGAACAATAAAGTTACTACCTAAGATACTGATGTTTCGCTAGATGTTATTTTATTTTTAGATCATATCTGATAAGAGAAATAGAAAACAAAAAGATACACACGCGAAATATCTAAAATATACCGATAACAACCCATCTCTCTCAATTTAATATGAAGAATACTTGCAAATCAAGAGAAAAATCATGGTTCAGGGTTGAACTATTCAAATCCGGTCAAGCAGCAAGTACAAGAGGCAGCACAGACAGCACTTTCCGGCCTGCAACCTCCTACATCTGCAAATACCGTCGATCTGGTCTGCACATACACCTTACAGATTCGCAAACTCACATACGAGAGCCAACGCTGGCGACGCACATTCTACAATGGCCTAATACAGCTAAACATTTTCATTTTTATAGACTTTTTTTTGTATTTGCGGGAAAGATATATATGATAGGAATTGTCGGTACACCGTTTTTCTTTCTTTCTTTCTTCTGTTATATTCCAACGTCTGTCATTGTGTGAGTGTGGGTCTGTGTGACATGTGTACCGTGCTAGCTAGCAGACAGCTGCGGCGCTGGAGCCGGCTCTGTGCTGGAGCAACGTGAGACGACAGCAGCAAGCGACGGCCAGGGAATGTCCCCCGACACACTGCTCGCTGCGACCACGCAGCCCCCAGCAGCTCTGCTGTCTTGTTCTATGAGGGCGGCGCCCATTCTTCTTTCTTTTTCTCGAGTAAACTGTTCTTTTCTGTTCTGTTCTGTTCTGTTCTCACGTACAACTCCCCGTTCCTCATGCGCAGCTCGTGGCTCGCTCGCCACGGACTCGTTCTGTGCACTGTATTGCCTGCGGACTCCAGACTTAGGCGTCCTCAGCAGCCTTTTCGGCGGCCAATTGTTGGTAGTACTTTTCTCTCATAGCAACCTTGTTCTTGTGGAATCCCCACCACCAGTAGGAGCCACCTACAGTGCCGATGGTGAAGCCGATGGCGATGTCGGTAGCGACACGCTTCTTCAAAGTACCTGTGATTGGAGCAATAGCCATTGTTGAATATGTGTGTGTATTTGCGGTGTTTGGATTATACGATACGATTTGGTCAGTAATGTATAGCTTGTTGGATCTGGTGTTGCAACAGAAGTACGAGGACAAAGATGGTTCAGAATACAGGCTGCTTCTCCAGTCAAATATTCTCTGCCCTAAGAATCCACAAAAAAATGTCTACCAATTTTTTCTGTAGCGACAACAGAGGAAGAAAAGAACACAAAAAAGAAAATTTTTCTTCTCGCTGCTCCAATAAGAGCACAACAAACGGTACCACTTAGCGCATATATTGAATATTGGATGAGTGTCTTGCGCGCGCGCGCGCGCAGAGCCTTTTGAGCGTATCTAGACCCGGGCTCGCATGCAAGCGCTGGCCAATGAGCGCCGAGTAAAATGAAAAAAATAAAGCGTCGTGGTTTATTGGGCCTTGCTGGTGGGCTGGCAGCCCGCACAGGACTGGAGAAAAACACAAACACGGACTGCAGAGAGAGCTAGTGGACTGGCTGGCAGCGGCGCGTACGCGCACGCGCGCCAGGCTCTTCTCTTCTCTCTCTGGTGCTATCGCTATGCTGCTCTGCCGTTTATTCTGCTAGGAGGAAGAAAGAAAGGAAGAATTTTACACAGAGAGTATCACAGAGAAAAATTTTATGGCAGTATTTTTTTTATGTATTTTTTTTCTTATTGCAGACAATATCGATATTTAGCCAATGCTTATTTAGTGTCTGTTACACACACAACCTTTTCCTGGTATCACTCAGTCACACCAAACATACACCGATACAACCGTGAAACACACCAAACTACCGCCAATATGCTCGCCAGAAACGCCATCGCCTCCACCGCCAGAAACGCCGCCGCCAAGAGATCCTTCTCCGCCACCGCCTTGAAGCAATCCGGCCACTTCGCCGAGGGCCCATACTCCAACTTGCCTTTCAAGGTCCACAACAGAAAGATCCCATATGCCGTTGTCCACTTCGGTTTCTTGGGCTTGGGTTTTGCCATTCCATTTGTTGCCGTTGGCTGGCAATTGTACAAGGGCGGTGCCTTCAACTAGAGACGTCAGCAGACCCTCTGTGGCCAGGTCGAGTCCGCGACCTGGCTGCCCAAACACCAGCAAAAACCGCAGAAAGCACGCCATAAGATGACATAGCCGGGACTGTATTGTGCTGCTCCTCCGCCTCGCGACACATAGTCACTCTCTGGTGACTGTGGGCTCCACACATCACGCATACGATGGGCTCGGCCTGCTTGCTTCCAGCGCAGTGTCTATCTGGCTTCACAGCACCCACACAATACAGCGGTACAGATAATGATTAGACAGGAGAGAATACGGTAGACCGCATGGCAGCAAGCTTGATTCTGCTACTGTGTCGAACACCGATATTTCATTTTGTTATTTATATATTAGAATGAGAAAAAAAATAAAAACAACTAATAAATACGAAAAGTTCTATAAAAAGTATACATGTGTATGACGAATTGTAATACATTAAGGGATAAAAATTGTAAACACTAAAAACAGGAATCTAAACACTCTAAAAATAAGAAATGAACCCACGAAGGATAGGAATTGTGGCATGCAAAATCCAATTTCAACAGGGTATCTAGCGTTTCACAGATGCCTTTTTTCAAGATCTCCCAGAGAATTATTACAAAAATCACTTGCAGCATTAGCTCCCTCATAAGGCGCAAATCTCGATTCACCCCGTCTGCTCTAGTCATTCTTGCTTGTGGAAGCGAGCTTCACATCGAAACTCTCGCTTCTTCTCGTGGTGTCGATCTTCATCAATTCTCTGAGCGCCATTGTGGCATACGAGGAAGTACTGAGCCTCATTTTCAAGACGATGGCTGTTCTGCTGCCAGTCTGCTCTCCGTCTGCATAAATTCGTTTGCTTTCATCGAACTTATAACCTGTCGCATCTCCGTCATGTTCCTTTTTGTACTCTTCCAAGATTTCTAAGTCATCGTTCACTAATTTGGCGATGCTATCCTCATATTGACGAATACAGTACAGCAATCCCTCAGGCTTGCTGACGATGTTACGATAAGAGCCAGCAAATGAGAAATCACGAACATTACGTGCCATCTTGAAAGGATTCAACCCATCTTTGTCCATGACATCAATGTAAACTTGCCTGATTTCATTATTCTCTGGATACACAACGTCAAATCCAGGCGATGGTAATACTACATCAAAGATTGAAAATTTCTTTTGTTCAATTTCCTCTCTGGTGATGGCCCTAGCTCTGATAAACGTATCCTTTCTTAAATCTTCACCACCTTCAAGCATCTCTTCATCATCATCATCTTTCTCGCTGTTCTCATCCATGATGACCAAATCTCCTTCAACTACATTGGTGCCGAATAACTCGAATCTTCTACTGACCACGCAATTCCACACATAACTCTGGTATGCATGTCCGTACATTAACCTCAAATTTCTAGGGATCTTCATCAATGCTTGGAAATAATTGAATTGTGCACCACTTCCATGTCCATTACTTTTATTCTTAGATGCATTTAAATAATCCTCGTTGAGTCCCCTTAAAATGCATGATTCTGCCATACATTTTTTAGGCATCTTCTTTATGGTGAGTTGTGGGTTTCTAGTTGCTTCCCAAATTTTTCTAGCCTCGATCAGATCAGGTAATACATGTTCTTGATTTGATAAAATCAACTCGCAAGCAGTTTCATAATCTCCTAAAAGAATTTGTTTACCAATTTCATGGGTAGAAATTGAAAATGTACCAAATCTTTGCATACCGTAGTAATTGATGAATCCATTCTGCTTTAATGCATTAAAATTTCTCTCCGCAATATGTTTCAACTTTTCGAAATCACTGACTCCCTCACTAGCTTCTTTTTTATCTAATTGCACATCTCTAATAGTAATAACAAATTCGTTACCTTTGAGATCTCCCAAATTTAGTCCCGTATCTTTATACTTAAACTCACCCAACTTAACACCTCTCAAGCTCTTATTCAAATTATTCAACCGGTAAGCATCAGTTCTAGATACACACATTCTCTGTACGGTAATACCTCTGCGGTCTTTAGTACCTGCGTACCTAATAGTTTTAGGATTAAGACGAGTAAACTTAGCAATTAAGTTTGCGGCTTCCATGGTATCCTTGTTTTGCTTGTACATGACAAAATGTAAAAATTCTTTCTTTTTACCAAATAATAAATCATCTTGTTTTTGTTTCTCAGTCTTACCTTTGTTGTTTGGTTTTCTTGTTTTGTTATTAGAGATACAGATCTTTATGGAATTGTCTGAATTAGTAATAGATTCTAAGTTATTTTGGAACACATTTCTCAAAAATTGATGGATCTCTGTTCTTTCAGACTTATCACTGAATTTTTTCTCAGTGGTAAACACTTTGCTGTTTCTGAGAACGTTTTCCTGGAATTCTTTGAATTGCTGCTCACTTCCTAAAATACCAACAAGTTTCAAACGCTCTACAACGGTTATTGGGAATTTTTCAACTTTTTCAGCAGCAAGCTTTTCCTGCTTCGCTGCTTCTTGTTTCGGTTCTTCTTGTTTCGGTTCTTCTTGTTTCGGTTCTTCTTGTTTCGGTTCTTCTTGTTTCGGTTCTTCTTGTTTCGGTTCTTCTTGTTTCGGTTCTTCTTGTTTCGGTTCTTCTTGTTTCGGTTCTTCTTGTTTCGATTCTTCTTGCTTCGGTTCTTCCATTTCTTTATTTCCTCTCTTTGGTCTTTCCACGCCCGTATCTAAAAGATGAACGACGTCGCCATTCATATCAATTTCATTGACAAGAAAATCGATGTATCTTTGCTTCAAGATTCCACAGAAACCTTGTCCTTCAGCATCAACAATAAACTTCGAGAGCCCAACATCATCTTCACTAACTGGTCTGTCAAATTTGGCAATGCGTGGGTGTACTGTGACCATCCCATTCTCGTGAAATATCTTTAATTTATCAGGGATTCTTTTCATGGAAATTTCTAAAGATTTACGTATTTGTTCATCGGAGATATTTTTAATCTCTTCTTTTTGTGGGAAATTTTCATAATTTGCAACTATAAATTCTATAATTTGTTTAATTATATCAACACTGTTTTCAACTCCATTACATAAAACCTTGGATAAGTCAATAATCGAATCAAATCTCAGATCTGGAAGCGTAGAAACATCAATGCTTTCAAATCTATCAATGAATCCTTGCATGACTGCATTGACTTTTTCTGGGTTGTCATTGTTTATACATTGATGGAATTCTCTATTTAGAACTCTCTCAGTAGTAATTTGCTTAACGGAACCCAATGAATTGTGTTCTTCAATTACATTTATTCCTTCAGGAAGAAAATTTAATGCAATCACCTTAACATTTTTTTCAGCTTTATCATCATTATTTTCACCCTTTAAGAATTTCAATAAGTTGGCACGTTCTCTTTTCATATGATTGTTTCTATCAGCAACAAAAACTCTCTTGCTTGGGTTACCTGACATACAACTCACTACAGCTTTTTCAAAAGCATGTGGGCCATCTTTAACATTATCACTCTGTATATATTCCCACTTGAAAAGATCCGAGAGCGTTGAACAAATTGTAGATTTTCCAACACCAATGACACCCACAGTCATGAATACAAACTTTGTATCTCCACCAGTTGAAGAAGCAACGGCGGATGCTTCATTAGAAAGCTTGATTTTCTTTGTAGATTCTGGATCTATAGCTTTAGCAGCTGGTTCAAGACCATGTTTTGCAGATGCCAGCGACATAAACTTTTATTGAATTTACTATTATTTATTTACTCAAACCAAAGAAACGATTATCTTCCCAATATTTTTAAATAAAATGTTGCTGGAAGTATTATATATGGAATATATTTTGCATCTGTAAATTTGAAAATTTTCTTTTTCCTGATTTATTTTTTCATGTTCAAGGGTATCTCATCGAGCAGAAATTATCTAGAGGAAAGAGAAAGAAAATTAAGTGAAGTCATATCACGATCAACGTAAGGATCGCGCGCGCGCGCTCTTCAATCAATACGTTGTTTTCAAGGTAAATAAATAAATGTGTTGATTCATCTATTAACCTTATTTACGTGTTTTCCATTGGTGCGGTAGCAGTAGTGAGGATTGTTATTTCATATGCTCTTTAAGTAAAACCGATAGCTTCGACTCGAACACATAAATCTATGATGGGAAACAAGATCAAACTAGAGCTGACTGTTTATGTGAAAAAGGAAGTACGGCCAGATATTACAAATCAAATACCAAAGACATCACCAAGAGTTAAGGATGGCAAAAAAGTTACCAATCGTAGAAATGCTATAGGTAAATTAGTACAGAAGAAAAAGAAGTCAACGGTGATTTACTTCCCAAAACAGTTGGACTTTGACTTAGAAGAAGAAACAAATGCAGTAGTTAACAAGCCCGTGACTCCATGGACACAGAAGAGCATGGTGAAGTTTCTTGAACTTTTGCCACGCCAAGTGAAACAGACAACGACTAACGGTATTGAAGGCTGTGGACCGCAATTGACTCTAAATTTTAAATATATGAAGATCGGCAGATTGATCGAATTGGCGAATTACACGTTTGGGTTCCACGGGTGGCGAACTGGGTTAGCGAAGCCGGCGGAAGTAGTGCATTATGAGGTGAAATACAAAACTGGGGCCCCAAGCCCTGGACCTAAAACATACACAGACAACTACTTTGAAAGACTAGACAATCTCATCAAATACGAAGAAGAGATCGATAATATAATGGCATACTATGACAATAAACATGGCCTAGAAAACAAGGAACTAAATACCAGAGCTGTAAACACTGGAGATGACATCCTATATCCTAATGGCAGCAGAAGTAGCGGAAACCAAGATAGTGCCGACACTAAAACCACACTAGCGATGTCAAATAGTGACGCCCATGACTGTGGCGACCTCAACTCAGCTGTTCAGACAGAGCCAAAAAAGCAGCTGTATTACACTGTTTCGTGCGCTGCCACAATCGAGATCAGTTTCCGGGATACAACAGTGATCCATGCAGAAGGTATCTCAATGATAGTTGATATGCCAAATAAGGCCATGGCTTTTAATAAGGCTAAGAAAGAGGCCATAAACAACGGCATAAAGAATTGTTTTGGCCAAATCCCTGATTATATATGCCGTAGAGTTACTTAAAATAGAAAGATCTGTGTTTTTATACATAGTAAACGCGTAAAATAGCGAATTAGAGAAGGGGAAAAGAAAAAAAAACAAGGAAGAAAACAAGTTCAAGGCATCGCACTTAACCATATTTCCGGGGCAGCTATGCTTTTTGAACATTCAAGCAACCAATAAAATATTTGTAAAATGTAAACCGTAAACTAACAATAAAAGTAGGCAGAAAAAAAAAAAAGAAAAAAATTTTTGTTCTCGTAGATACAGAGTAAAAAATAGAGCCCAGATTGATATTGAAAAGGAGAGTGGATACTTGTTGTAGATTACCTGATGATAGGATATCTTTATATTTGTTGTCCACATTCCCAAGTACGTCTGCAGTATATTCAATTATAATATATATCCAATATGAGCTTTGTCATTAAGAATTCTCTCCAAAGAATCCCATTAAAAGCTGTTGCTCTTCAAAGATCCGCCATTGTGCCAGCAGCAACTTTGATACAATACCGTTACAATTCCTCTTCTCGTGCAAACCAGTTGACTCCTAGCAAGTTACCAACCAATGATCCATTAGTCTCTGAACTCAAGCCAAATAATGCCTTAGATTATGTGTTAACATCATTGGATGGTATTGCCAACTGGGCCAGAAAATCTTCCTTCTGGCCTGTCACCTTCGGATTAGCTTGTTGTGCCGTCGAGATGATGCATGTCTCCACCCCAAGATACGATCAAGATAGATTAGGTATTATTTTCAGAGCTTCTCCAAGACAGTCCGATATTATGATTGTTGCCGGTACTTTAACAAACAAGATGGCCCCTGCCTTGAGACAAGTCTACGATCAAATGGCCGAACCAAGATGGGTCATTTCTATGGGTTCTTGTGCCAATGGTGGTGGTTACTACCATTACTCGTATGCCGTTGTCAGAGGTTGTGACAGAATTGTCCCAGTCGATGTCTATGTTCCAGGTTGTCCTCCAACCGCTGAAGCTTTAATGTACGGTGTTTTCCAATTACAAAAGAAGATGATGAATACTAGAATCACAAGATTATGGTGGAGAAAATAAATCGTTTTTTTCTGTAGCTACTTCAAGTTTTTCATAGCCAATCATTAATAAAAAAAACATCATCAAAAATAATAAAGCAAAAAAAATATAAGTTAAGCAAGATAAAAGATTGTGGAATTATTCAATCATTTATATTTGAATTATGATATAATAGGATACAGTAGAATAAATCACGAATGACATTTTAAACAAGAAAATAGCACGACGAAACCGCGATGATCTAATGTTCCATATTTCACTAATATTATCTCTTGATAGTCATCATATAGTATAGAAAACACTAATACCTAATTCAATAATCAAAAGGTTTTCCGGAAAAAATCAAAATCAAAATCAGATAGCCAGGCTTAATTTCATTCCATGTTGATTTGATGTTTCCAACCATATTACAGAATGATAGATAAAATAATTACCAATGGCCTTGTTTTTATTTAGTTTAATTTCGGTTAATATTATTAGACTTCTAGTATCATTGTTGCTAGCAAAATCAATACTAAAAGGAATATATGTTTGCACCTCTGATGTATTACATATCCTCAGTAACAAATGAATCAATGAAAAGACAAATAAGCATCAATTATTTATATATATATACATATCTCTTTTTTTTTTGTACTCCAATATATACACATTTACTATTTTTAAAATCATAGTTGCTGTAGCATTTGACTTATACGCTTTTCAAAAACAATGAATAGATTAAATGTATAATTCAACTAAATGCCCTTTAAATCTTTTCGCACTATTGGTCAATTAACTCGATGCATGTTGGAAAAAAAGGGTTTTCTCTGTAACCTAACAGTCAGTCTGATTATATTTATCATTTTTACAGTTTGAAGCAATTTTGTATGAACCATGCTTGCATGTATATTAACTTCTTCACATAAATTATCATTGAATAAAATTTATTAAAAGTAAATAAACTAGAATTACAATAAACGAGTATCAAACTTATTGTTGAGAGAAGTAGTCTAATAAGACGTTTCTTTCTTCAGTTTCAGCACCCCATTTTTTGACAACAACAACGGAAGCACCAACGACCTTTCTGGCGTTACCTTCTTGATCTAATTGGCACAAACCAGCCCATTCACCTAATTGCTTAGCGTCAGAAACCTTGATTAATGGAATCTTTTGTTCTGGTTCGTTACATAAGGCTTCAACAAGCTTAATGATGGCACCTTCAGTAACAGAGTCACATAAGACAGCCATTTGAGCCTTACCTTGAGCTAAAGCCTTAGTGGATTCTCTCAAACCTCTGGCCAAACCATCGTGAACTAAAGAGGTTCTTAAGACGGCCTTTAAAGCATCTTCAATGGTAATGGAACCAGCAGTTTCTTCGATAACAACTTCTTCAACTTGTTCAACTTGCTCAACGTCAGACATTTTTTCTTTATAGATAGTGATTTAATATAATTTAAATAGACTTCTTCGACAGGGAAATTACTGCTCAGTACTATGGTTTTCTAAATTACGAAAGAAAAATTATGACCAATACAGTATTCAATATTGAAAAAAGGGAAGAGTTTCAAAATTTATCTCATATTTAGGCAATCCTTTTTTTTTTTCATCTGCGCATCCTCCTTTTTTTTCTTATTAAATTTGGGCATACAATTCTTATTTCTGCAGCCCTATACTGTTAAATCTACTATTAAATCCACCTAACCAGTGGTAAAGAAATACACCTTTAAACCTTAAGAGCGATTATTTACCAACTCCGTACATAGATGGATTAAATATCTTCAAAGATAAGGGTGAAATAATGTTACACATTAGCATGCGCGTAGACTTGAAAAAAGGGATATCTATAAAAAACATTCAAAATCTGTTTAATTTTCAAGGTATCGTAATTTTCATTGATTTGTATTTCTAAAGCACGTGCATTGTGCCCTTGTATATTTCACGTGTAAAATTCTACGCAGAAGGTTTATTTTTTCAAACCCAGTTTCAAGAGAAATTAAAATTACTCAAGTTGCAAAATTAAGAGTGTTAAAACTAATAAAAAGAACTAGATAGTACGATATAAATGTCACGCCAAGAACCATTGCCATTCATAGATATCGAACAATTTGATTCAAAATCTGATTTATTTCGAATTATTTTAGTTGATTAATTATCCTTTTTTATTGTATGGAGATAGACACGTTTCGTTTAATACAAGCTGTGAACCATGTCAGAAGAAATAGTAGATATTTTATCCATAATTGAATCAGCAAATGAATCTCAGCTGGAAGTCAGTGAAATCGAAAATGAAGAGATAAATGAATTGTTGTCAGATCAATTCTTGAAACCAAGCAAGAATTTGTCTTGGGATATATTAAATTTAATTCAGAACAAGCTAAATCTTACGAATCAATCCACGTACTCCAGCTTATTAGCTATCCCCGAACCAACTGATAATATAATAGTAAAATTTAGGCGTGTGGGTATAAAGGGTGAAATTACGAGCTATTCAGAGAGACTTGATCCAGTGGCTGTAACTTCTGGTGACGCTACCAATTCTTTATCTTTAAACAGAGCTTTTGGGTCAAAATCGGTCAACGGCAATAATGCTTTCTTGCCATTCATGCCTGGTGGTATGAATTTGGAAGAAACCGCATCTAATTTCTCAAATAATAAAAGATCTTTGAATGTACTTAAACTTTTGCCAAAGGATGAAAATGGTCTATATTATAAACCTGAAGGCTTATCTAGGGGTATTAAAGTTGATTCCATTACTGGGTTGAAGAATTTAGTCCTGTTTGAAAGTGAACTTGCTGAGCAACAGCAAGCTGAAGCCGTCGCAAAGAAAAAACAAGAAACAGAATCTAATATTGAAGATGCTGTGAATAAACTAGCTATCAATGAAGAGCCTTCACATGCAAAACCTGAAAAACAAAACGAAGTCGATGATCTTTTACCTGATAACATCATAATCACAAAAAGTAATATCAATAAATCGGCAAAGAAAAGAATAGAATGGGCTCATATGGTTGATTTGAATCATACAATTGATAATTTTGAAGACTTGGTACCAAACATGGCACGAAGATGGCCGTTCGAATTAGACACTTTCCAAAAGGAAGCGGTTTATCATTTAGAACAAAATGATTCTGTCTTCATTGCTGCCCACACTTCGGCTGGAAAAACTGTTGTGGCGGAATATGCAATCGCTATGGCTCACAGAAATATGACAAAGGCAATTTATACTTCCCCAATCAAGGCCCTCTCGAATCAAAAATTCAGAGATTTTAAAGACGACTTTCAAGAAATTGAAATAGGTTTATTAACAGGTGATGTTCAGATCAACCCCAATGCTGATTGTTTAATTATGACAACTGAAATTTTAAGATCAATGCTTTATAAAGGTGCAGACTTAATCAGAGATGTTGAATTTGTGATTTTTGATGAAGTTCATTACATCAATGATGCTGAAAGAGGTGTTGTTTGGGAAGAAGTCATTATTATGTTACCGCCGCATGTTAAATTTATTTTACTTTCTGCAACTGTTCCAAATACTTTTGAATTTGCTGATTGGATAGGTAGAACTAAACAAAAAGATATTTACGTCATTAGTACTGCTAAGAGACCTACCCCATTAGAAATATTCATTTGGGCAAAACAGGATCTTTTCAAAATTATAGATGGCGCTAGAAATTTCCTGGAATCAGAATTCAAGAAACATGCTCTTAAATTAGAAGGTAAGAAAGCAGCACCAGCAGGCAACCAAGTATCTCGTGGTGGTATGCGTGGTGGAATGCGTGGTGGACGTGGCACTATGCGTGGTGGGCGTGGCGGCTACAACACTAATAACGGTAATTCAAGGCAAAGATTCATGAATAGAGATGGCCCAAATAAGAGATCTTGGTTAGAATTGGTTCAATTTCTTAAAAAAAACGATCTTCTTCCTGCTGTTGTTTTCGTATTTAGTAAAAAGAGATGTGAGGAATACGTGGATACATTGTCGTCTGTTGATTACACAACTGCTAAAGAAAAATCAGAGATTCATAGATTTATTCAAAGTGCAGTTTCAAGATTAACGAAGGAAGATCGTGATCTTCCTCAGATTTTAAAGATTAGTGAAATGGTTAAAAGAGGTATAGCGGTTCATCATGGTGGTTTATTGCCTATAATTAAGGAAATCATCGAAATTTTGTTTGCAAAATCATTGGTGAAAGTTTTATTCGCTACAGAAACATTTGCTATGGGTTTGAATTTACCAACTAGAACCGTTGTCTTCTCTGAGTTGAGAAAGCATGATGGTGTTAATTTTAGAAACTTGCTTCCAGGTGAGTTCACTCAAATGTCTGGTAGAGCTGGTAGAAGAGGTTTGGATAAAACAGGTACAGTTATTGTTATGTCATACAATACGCCATTAGAACAGCTTGCGTTCAAAGAAGTAACTTTGGGAACACCAACAAAATTGTCATCTCAGTTCAGATTAACATATAATATGATTCTTAATTTGTTGAGAGTTGAAGCTTTACGTGTCGAAGAAATGATGAAGAGATCTTTTGGTGAAAGTAGTACACAATCTGTAATGCACACTTTTGTTGAGAATGCCAAACTGATACAACAGAAAATTGATGAAATCGCCTTCCCAGAATCCGAAGAATTTGACTTTCCACTCCTTGAAGATTTCTACTCTAAAATTGCGGAATACAGGACTCTTACTACCAGTATAATCCAACAAATTATCGATAATCCTGCAATGAAAAAGAAATTATCTATCGGTAGACTTATTGTATATAGGGATAGTCAGGATAAATTGAGACCTGGTTTCATTGTAACGGTCTCTAACAAAAATGTTTCGGTTTTAACATTTGATTTAGGAAAAGAAAAGGAAGCATTTGATGAAAAGGATTATACTGTTCCATTTTTATCTATGATTCCAGGATTTATGTCTAAATCACCATTGCCAAAAATGCATTTTGGTGCTTCGTTGAAGAAACTGGTGGTTCCATTTGAGAAAATAGATCTTATCACGTCAGATTCAGCAACAAGCAATGGTGGTGATCAAGAAGAATTTAGCGAAAAAGTCTCAAAATTACTCCAATGTCAAGACAAATGGAAAGAAATTTCTTGGGATGGTATGAAGAACATAACAATTCATGAATTAGTTCAAAGAAAATTACTAATCACTAAACAAATTGCTGAGACTTCTGAATATCTTCATTTGTTGACTCACAAAGATTTCTTGAAATATTTCAAAATCTTAAATACGAGAGAGAATTTGAAGAAACAATTAAACAATATTCAAAAGACAATCTCGGATGAAAGTTTAGAATTATTACCTGAATACAATGCTAGATTAGAAGTTTTGAAAGACTTGGCATATGTCGATACCAATTTGAATGTTCAATTAAAGGGTAGGGTTGCTTGTGAAATTAGTAGCGGATGGGAATTAATCATCACGGAATTAGTTATGGATAACTTCTTAGGTGATTTCAGCCCTGAAGAAGTTGTGGCTTTGATGTCTTGTTTTGTTTATGATGGCAGCAATACTAAAGAAGATGATCCTGTTCCATTAACACCCAAGTTAGAATTAGGCCAACAGAGAATTAAGGAAATTATTGAAAAAGTCTTAACATCATTTGAAAAACACCAAGTCTCGTTAACATCTGAAGAAGAAAACTTTTTGCAGAGACATAGATTTGCTCTTGTTAATGTTGTTTATGAATGGTCTAGCGGAATGAGTTTCGGCGAAATTATGAAGATCAGTCCTGAATCAGAAGGTACTATTGTTAGAGTGATTACTAGACTTGATGAAGTATGTAGACAGGTAAAGAATGCTTCTTCAATTATTGGTGATTCTGAATTACATGCCAAAATGACTGAATCTCAGGAGAAAATCCAAAGAAATATCGTTTTTTGTGCAAGTTTATACTTATGAATTATTTATGTACTAATATAGGATTAATGTTATAATAAGTCATACAAATAAAAAAAAATAGATTTCATTCAATAATCAATATTGTAAACTTTGTAGTTTTATTATATAGCCACGTTTTTCTCCAATTCTGAAAAATCAAATACTATATTGACATTATTAAGGATGACGCTGTCGATACCACCAACTTGACGATACTTTGCTTTATCAAAAAGTTTGAGTTTTGTCTTCTCGTCAATTTTTTTATTTTCTTCATCTTGTTTCTGTTTATGCTTTTCAGCTGCTTCCTTTTGAACACTTTGGTAGTATAACCTAACATTTGTCTTTAATCTGCTGAAAGGATTAGATGTTGAACCACCTTCTGCTGTTGCAATCATATCTTTTCTTCTCTTTTCAGATGCTATAATTTCAGCTTTTCTGATAGCATCAATATTTCTCTTTCTATTACGCTCATTAACTATATCCAAAGCATTCAATTTATCATGTCTGCTGAGTTTTTCCGATTCACGTTGTCTAGCGGATTGATATTTAGATAATGCACTCTCTATTCTCGCAATTTCAGCAGTATCATTATGTTGCTTTGCGATTTCTAATCTACCAGTTAACTCTACTCTTCTGATGACAGCATTTGCACCAGTATAATCCCTATTCAATACTTGTTTTACTAGAGCAATTTTCTTAATTTCATCGTTTGTCAATATTCTGTTAGCCATGTCTTTCAACTCCGAGTATTTCTTCATTATCTTTTTGACAGATGGCAAAGAATTGTCTGCTTTGTATTTCTCTAATTCTTCCACAGTTAACGGAGAATCACTAAAGAAACTCATACTAATTTTTTTAGTATCACCATCCTTTACCGAACAAACAGCGTACAAATCAACATTGGATTTTTCTAATCTATATGGTTTTCTTCCTCTTTCAATTGAGATAATTTTTACCATACGATAAGTTGGGCGGCTCGTAATTTTATTAATGCCAACATTAAATCTTGCATAGCAATCTTTAACCACATCTTTAAATTCAGGATAGTACAAGAATTTAGCAGCTTGCAGTCTTCCCAAACGAATCTTATTAATGTCTGATAAATTTGTCTCGCGAACCGGTTCTTCATGTCTTCTTGAAGATGCCCATTCAACTTTTTCTGGGTCATAATCATCATCATCTTCTTCTACTTCGTCATCATATCCATATTCATCAGCCTCTGGAACAACATAATCATCTTCCTCCTCTTCTTCCATATCCTCATCAGAATAATCTTCACCAGTATCTTTTCTTGCTTTTCTATCTCTTTGCTTCTTTAATTCCGATAATTTTTTTGACTTTGCATTTCCCCTATTTGATGTCGCTGTAGAAGATCTTGTAGAGCGTTCTTGCTGTAAATTGTTGCGCTTTTCTTTAGCTGCTCTCTGAGCTAAATAAAGTCTTTCATTGTAATCTATCATTTCCTGAGTTCTGGAATACAATAATTGTTCTCTCTCTATTTCATCCATTGATTCAATCCTTTCTTTATCATCTTCATCTATATACTTCCCTTCTAATGGATAAGGGTTCTTTTCAGACAATTCTCCACTACTGGATGTACTTTTCTTTGTACTTCTTTTGTTACTTTTCTTTGGTATTATTTCTTCCTCTTCATCACTTCCACCTGCACCAGCAAGTGCTAATAAATCTTCTTCTAAATCAATATCAGACATTTTAAGTTTATATTATCAACACTATTATAACCAATAAACAAATGAAGTTAAATATATACAATCCGATTTGAAAATCAAATTATTTATCTTTGAATTGTCATGCTAAAATTCACAAATGGATATATTAGCAACTGAGTTCAGTATTTGATAATTTCAATTCAACAACTTAAACAACGAACGCTAGAAATCAACACAGAAAACCTGAAAAAAAAACTAGCAGAAAAAAAAAATTAAACTAAGACTGTTGCTACACGCACGGTCAGTTTAGTTTACTGGTTATTTATAGTAGAAACGAAATCGAGATATTTCGTAGGCTTATATTCATCATCTGCAAATCGAAAGATTATCATAATTAAATAGTTATACTGAAGGTGTATGCCATTAGAAAAGTAATTGCTAAGTAAGGTATATTATTGTTATTGAATATGTCTTATATTCTGGATTTAAGCCTATGCACAGTGTGTGCATCTAATCAAAATAGGTATGTGATTCTCTTGTTCACTTTCATTTGGATATAATTCTGATTTAATGTTTTAGAAGTTATTCATTATTAATTAATAGAAATATTGAAAATGCTAACGGTTTATCTATAGATCGATGGAGGCTCATAAAGTTCTTAAAGATGCAGGTTACAAAGTGAGCTCATATGGTACCGGTTCTGCGGTAAGACTTCCTGGTCCATCTGCCAGCCAGCCAAACACATATACGTTTGGTACTCCATATGACAAAATATATAAGGAGTTAGAAACACAAGACCCAAAATTGTACAAGAATAATGGTGTTTTGGATATGCTTGATAGAAATAGACATGTCAAAGATGCTCCAGAAAAATTCCAGCTTAATTTTAAAGTGTTTGATTTTATTTTTTGTTGTGAAGAACGTTGTTTTGATGCAGTGATAGATGACTTATATTTGAGAGGTGGCGTTTTAAATAGAATTGTTCATGTGATAAATGTGGATATTAAGGATGACACACAGAATGCAGCCATTGGTGGTCAAGCTATTTTGAAACTAGCTAATATGTTGTCGGAAAGAAAAAAAGAATGTGATGCTAAAAATGAAATATTTGAAGACAGTATCTTGGAAATATTAACAAAATGGCAGCTCAAGCATCCATCCTTATTATTGTTGTATAATGTTGCATATTATTGATGAAATGCGATAGCTCTGCTTATTATTGATGCAATACCATAACGCAGCTACATATAGACGTATAATAATTAATACATTATCTAACTTACACTAATTCAAAGTCATGTCTATATTGATAATATCCAATAGTCGGTACTAGAGGGGAAAAAATTGTTTAACACATCAACTACTATAAAAAAAATTCTATTTGAGAAGATACGACATAAAATCTTCATCTTTAGAACTCTTATTAGTATCAACTTTTCTATGAAGTAAGTTCAAAAGATCATGTGAACCATTGCTATCTTTGTTATCTACAGTACTAAATTCATCATTTAGTGCTCTCTGAAAATTCTTTGAAGTACCATTCGAACTATCTTGAGTACTGTGAAACGAATTCATCAATGGATTTTGATCCAGAATATTGTTATTGGCTGGATGCTGATTTTTCTTCAATAATCCCAACAAATAATTACTATCGCTACTACCATAATTGCTTTTGATAGGTTGAGATTCCAAAATTGGTGCCTTATTTGATGAATCACAGCCAGAACTAAAAATTTGATTACCAATTTCATCACTTTTATTGTAGGATTTAGAATTACCGCCGTGCAAAATATTCAATAAACTCTTACCTGAATCCGCTGGATTTGAATTTTCAATATCTTTAGGGCGCTTCAAAACTTGAAATCTCATATCATGCATATTTGGTTCGGGCAACTGTTGATCAGCATTCCCTTTTTTGTTAGATCCTGATCTAGAACTGTTCCTCGATTTTGAGGAACTTGAACTATTTTTAGAACTGGACATTGTAGTACTTGAACTAGCAGTGGAAATAACTCTTGGGAGTGTAGAAGAAGAATTTTGACGTTTTGGTCTCTTTAATATCTTTAAAATTGTATTAGCTCCATTAATAGATGGCGATCCTAATCCATCATGAAACGGTATTGATGAATTAACGCCACTCTTGTCGTTATATTGATATAATGTATTTATCAAAGTATCAGTTGCTTTTTCCGAATCACCTAATTCATTTCCAATGTTTGAATGCAGTTGTTGCTGCTGCAGCTGGAACAATGAATTGTTAGCACTAGAATGATGCTGCAATGGAGATGAAAAGTTGACTGGTGATTCGGATGATAACGATGGCAGGGTTATGTTAGAAGCTCCATGGAGAATATTCAAAAATTCGTTATTAGAATGATTTTGACTTTGAGACATGACTTGCAATGGTGTACTATTGCTATTGTTGGTGTTCTTATTGCTTCCAAGTGCGGAACCACCCTGTAAAATACTTAATAATTCGCTATTACTGTTATTGCTGCAACTATTCATATTCATATGATTATTATTATGATGCTGTTGTTTGGAATCCGATGATGCAAAGGTAGTTCCAGGACCGGTTGGTGTGAAATCACCGATAATACTAGATAAGACGCTTGAAGGAATTCGTTCTTCTTCATTTGATAATATAGAATTTTCATCTTCAATAGTAGGATCTGCAGCTTGCGATTTTCCTTTGAAGAAGTCTGATAATTGAACCTTACCATCCATTGAATCTACACAAGAAGATATATCATTTGATGCCGATTTGGAAAACGATTTACGTTGCTTTAGTAACTTCAATAATGGATTTTCGTCATTTGATGAAAGTAATTTTTCGTGAGATGACAGTAAAATGTTATCATATGAAGTTCCCAGAACGTTATTAGAATTTATTTCTGAAGACCTTTCTTTTGATGATTTATTTTTCTTGGGTCTAGTCAAAATAGATAATAATTCTTTCTTTGATGAATCATCTTGATTCTTTTTCTTGGCAATTTCTGTGAAATCAAAAGATGGTTTTGAGAATTTCTCAGGGTCAGGTACGGATCCTCCATGACTCTGTAATTGATAATAGTATTGCTTTTGATCAGAATCATCATCATCTATTTCTTTCTTGCTTGATAAATGCTCCTGATTATTAACAGTTGGTGAGCTGTTAACATTTTTAACTGCAATATCCAAAGGTATACGCTCGTTTGGATTAGGAATCGCACCTGAGAACATCGGTAAAGGAGATGGGAAACCTTGAATTTGCTGAGGAGGGGCTTGATAGAACTGAGGCATTGGATGGCCAACCATTTGCTTTTGATTATAAACAGGAAGTGGAAATGGTGGAATAAAATTATTGAAAGGAGGTGCGATCTGAGACTGAATACCCATTTGTTGTGGCTGTTGAATACTAACATTTTGTAGCATTGGCGTCTGTGTAATATTTGACATTGGTTGTTGATGTGGCTGCTTGTACCCAAATAACTGCTGAAATAAATCCGGGATATCCTTTTTAATGGTATCATCACTATGTTCATTTTTATGTAATAGATCAAGAAGCTCTCTACCTCTGTCAATTTGTAATTTGGCATCATCGCCATGCTTTTTGCTTTCACCAATACCCAATAATATTTTCAATTGAGATTCAGCATATTCTTTCATTTGTTCTTCATCCAAAACACCAATTTGTCTTTGAACCCAATTATTAATAGGTTGATACATCGATTCAACCAAGAAATAGCGAGACTTTTTAGCTTTATTCTTTTTATCAGAATTTTCAGAAAATCTTCGATCTAATTTTTTATAAAGTTTTTTCCAACTTCTCCATTCAATATTTTTGATTTCATTTCTGACTTCTGGCTTAAATTCGAAATCTTCAGGAACATTTTTAATTAAATAAATCTTATAATTTTTACCCCTGATTGTTCTTTCAACTACATCATTTTCATTGATGTAATCAGTTGCATTAAATCCAATTTCTTCCTTACATTCTCTAACAGCGCATTCCCAATCTTCTTCATCTTTATTAATTTTACCTCTTGGGAAACTCCATGAATCAGATTCAGTACCTTGAATCAACAAAACTTTCTTAACAGATTCATTGAATAATGCAACGCCTCTAACAGGAATTGTACTTTTATATTTGCCAAATCTAGCTAATGCTTCTCCTGAATTTCCCCATTTCCAAATCACAGGACATGTATCTATCATTTGCTTAGAAAAAGTCTTCATGGACATTGAAGGTAATGATGGATTTATATTTCTGATAAAATCTAAATAAAACCAATGAGCTTCTTCTATCTGGAAAAAAACTCTTTCTATTGATGCAAGGTCTTCACTTGGACAGTTGATAACAAACCGAGTAACTAAATCTTCTAAAACATTTTCTAAAGGAACGTTGACAAACCCTTCTCGTAACGCTATCGACATTTGCGTTTGTTATTATATTGATTATTATAATTACACTAACCTAGTGAATAGATACTTATTAGTCTTGATCGTATGCAATTGTATTTAACTGTTTGATTTGTAAAAAATTTATTGAAGTATTCTCTAACTTAACTCTACATGCTGATTGACTATCGTTCATTCATTCGTCTTGTTGAAGTTTTTTTTTCTTTTCTTTCATAGAAATTCTGGTTTTGCGGTTCGTTGTTTCTTTTGCTTTATCTTTTTGTGTGGAAGGCAATGAATCGAACTGCAGCAGAAATCTTGAAAATGCGTGGAGCATAACCATCAAGGCCGAACATTCAACATGAGGATTCTTTTACAAATTCTTATTGTTAACGATCAGTGAATAAATAGAATTATTAAAAAGCAGGTAGTCTCTATTATGGTATTATTATTTCCTTATCTTGTATAATGTATATATGTGTATATATATATATATATTTCTATTTTCATTTGCTTACTTAATTATTACTGGACCTTCTCAATTTCAGAGTCATCTTCGCCTTTCTCAGATATCCTCCTAATCTATTGTCACCACCTCCCATTTTCAAATTAATACCAGCAGGAGACAAAAGTCCATCAATATTGCTACCATTATTACTATTATCCTTATTTTCAGTTTGAACTATCAATGTTGGCGGTTTTCCCAAGGAAGAATCATTGGATGCAACCAAAGTATCACTAGAAGTTGTAGAAAGCTTCAATTTCGAAGATTTACCTGGTACAGTCGAATTCTTAATAAAGCCACTGTTGCTATTGCTATCAGTTGAAGTAAATTTCTGTTTAAATTTCATCGCGTTATTGTTTCCAGTGCCATGCAATTCAAAAGATTCTTTAAAGGGTGAAGATAATGAAAGTTCTGAAGTAGTTGCTGTACTTGGATTGCACTCAGTGTTTGTAATTACAGATCTATCACTATTCGTAGATGATTCAAGAGTAGATGAATCATTTCCATCATTTATTTGTATCACATTGGAAGAAATAGGATTCGCTGGGGGTGATGAGTTTACATTGCTTGGACTGTTTGTAGCAGATGGTGAATTTGGAGCATTATTGTTATGATTTACTTCTGGGGATCGATTTCCAATGAATCTGTTACTCAAATATGGTGGATAGATTCCCACCGGAGTGATAGGAGTTAATGGGTCAGTAACGAAATCTGCATGGGTTCTATTTGAAGTAGGGTTTGGTATTGGGCCACCCATTGATGAAAATAATACATTATTGAAATTGGTACAATTATTGTTAGCATTATTATTGCTGCCTGTACTGTTGGCAAAATATGTATCGTCATTGGTTAACAGAGGTAGCAAAATATTATTGCCATTATTATTATCCTGAGCAACAGGAAATCTGCTATTAGGATTATTATTGAACACCGTAGTGATTGGTGAGAAAGTCTGTGAAACTGGGGAAAACATAGGAGATCTAAATTGATTTGACTGATTATTATTATTGTTCGTACTGATAATTAGATTCTTGTTCAATGATAATTTTGAAAGAGATCCCTCAACATTATTATTAGTAGTAATAATACCACCTTGTAACGAATTCAAAGATGCAACGGATGAGTTTCTAAGATTGATACTACTTCCATTGTTATTATAACCCGAAACAGGATCTATTCCATTTGAACACAATTCGATCAAACGATGTCTTACTTGGCCCATCAAGGCAGAATAATCAAATGACGAAATATTCATAGCTGTAAATTTGGAATTGTCTAATGCATTCAATTCAATTATCACGCTTTTCTCTAATGCTATTCTTAAAGATTCTTTCGCTACCACTGAAACAACGCCTGACGGAGGGTATCTTCCACTGAATGGCGTTATTTGGGGATTAGAAATATAAGTTTGATAGTTATTGTATAAGAGGATATCAAAGATTCTACTAAATCTTATCCTCTCCACTGACTTATCATCATTTTCGTTTAAGGTATCAACGTCAGCTAGACTGGATTGCGAATACAAAGATAAATCATGTTCAGAATCGCCATCTTCATTTTCATTTCCGTTAGTGGATTCTCTAGTTTTTCCATAAAGAGCATTTGTTGCATTGTTTGCGCCAATATTATTTCTACTGTCATCAGCAGCATCAAAATCATCATCCTCCACAGTACTGGTGATGCTCACTTTCGAATCATTTCTCTGAAAAGCAGCCGGAGTGTTGGGAGGATGTAATTGGAAGTATGATGGGGAAGATGTGGATCCGTGACTATTATTTCTTGCAAAGGGAGTAACTGGCGTAATCGGATTTTGATGCATGTTGGCAAAAGTGGCTGCTGTTGTTGGATTCGTAACTGCAGCAGCGTTTGGTGTCTGAAGGGAGGACCCACCAAGTTGATACAAGCCGAAATTTGAAGTTGATGCATGAGGTGTCTGATAAGGGTTTCTACCGCCACCCGGGGTTATCGCTGGGGGAGCAGGAACATTTGCTGCCTTTTTAGAATTAATGGTTAAAGAAGGCCTTTGTCTTTGGTTCTGCATTTCGTCAAAACCGTATGATATTCTATTTCTGTGAAAAAGTATTTGATCAAAATGAATGCGAATTGTTTCGTCGTATATATGTGGAGTCAATTTATCTTCCGCGTTCGCTTGCGCACTTGTAAAGAGGAAGGAACTGAGTCTGCTAGATATAAAAACCAAACAGTATATATAAAATTCGGGAAGAGTGATAAGTTAATAGCCAGGGTAAACTAAATATTGGCTATTTTAAATGAAAGAATGTCTTATTAGAAGAGTTTGGTTGAATAATACGTAAGCTCCACTCTGTACTTTTTTCTCATATCCCTTTTTTTTTTCTATTTTTCTGATTTTTTTTTTTTTCTTGCTGTGTTTTTTGTCATAATGAATCTAATATCCAACTCGTGGTTAACAAGAAGAAAAAAAAAAAGACAGATCAGAAAAAAAAAAAAAAAAAAGTACAGTTAGCAGCTTTATGGTATTTTTAGGGTTATAGAGGTCTGAAGTGCGATCGCGAACTAATCCATAAAGAAGCGAATAAGTAATAATTCTCAAAATTACATGGATTGACTATATAAACGATATTAGATTGTTTCAGCTAAAGTATATTTTCAGGCTATTAAATTATTAGTAGGTATGCTTTATTTGTAACCTTTTCTTTGTTGTTTAATTATTAAATTGTGATATTGAAATTACCCTTTTTTAAAAAAGAAAATAATAATAATAATTCGAATATTTAATAAACCACAATTTCTATGTAGTATAATATATTCGACTTCTTGATATATCTTTAAAACCTCATTTTATTTAAAAAAATATAAAAGAATTTCAAGCCAAAGCTCGCTTTTCCTTTATTTTAAACGTTAAATTTTGTATTTCATTTATTTCATCAATAAGTTACATATAAAACAGAAAAACGAGATTAGACTATATTATAAAAAATTTTCAATTAGAATTTTGGTCACTTGTAAACCTATCATTTAGCAACTTCAACTTATGGAAATGATTATTTAAACTATTCGCATCTACTTTTAAATCAAAATTCAACAAAAACAACATTATAGTTTCCAATTTAAGTAACCATTTCTTATCGATTCCCACGATCTGGCAAAAGTATCTAGAATTGTAATTCATATCTTCAATTAATTTTCCAGAGATTCTAAAAGCAGTCAAGATTATTCTATGTACATTTAGTTCTGTTAGATCCAAATATAACTTCAAATGATGGAAATCGGCTTCATCTTCTTCTTTTTCTTCTTCTTCGATTTCAGAATCGTTTCTTTTCCATGGATGTTTTTCATGAGGAAAATAAATCAACTTATAAATGTAGAAAGATGCTGTTACTATTACTGTCGTCGAAGCCTTCAAGTATTTAACTAATCTTTTAATGTAACCATGTACGGAGATTGGTGGCTTCTTTTTCAAATTAAATCGTTTAAATAATGAATTGATTTTTTCATGAGTATATCTTTCATCTTCTTCTTTTTGAAGTTCAGTATTATCTTCTTCATTGTTGTTTTGAGTCTCATCTATTTTAAATTTTACTTTAAATTCATCATCATCATTATTATGGCGTGACTCATTATTATGGACTTCTTGTTCTTTTTCTTTTTCTTCTGCATTGCTCTCATGGTCCTTTAAATGATCTTCAAAATCGTAACCTTGTTGAAGCTTTACCTTTTTAAAAGTGATATCTTTGTAGTTATTCACAAGCGTTTCATATGCATTGACATCAAGTGTAGAGTTGTCTATACTTTCATTGCTTTTAAGTTTCGTTAAATCCGGAAGATCTTCATTGGAATTATCCTGTACTTGATCCTGTTCTACTATTTGATCCTGCTGTTGTTGTTCTTGATTCAGTTGTTTTTTCTGCTTTTCAATCATTGAATTTCTGAACTCTACATAGTCAAACAAGTCTAGTATTGTATTAGCTAACAAATTTGTGGACTGATCTAAACTGATGGAATTTATATCCAATGAAGAATAATCCAAACTTGATTTCATAGCATCAGACCCCACTGCATTTCTTTGTTCTTGCAACATAATAAATCGTTTATATTCGCTTTGAGGTAATTTTGGAATATAAAAATGTTTACGCGATAAGGAGATGTTATTGATAGTGACTGTCAAAAAGAATGAATGGATAGTCAAAGAAAGATCTCATACGTAAATAGAGAGAGAAATCTTATATATATATATATATATATATATATATATGCTTGCTGGCTATGCTGATTCTGAATGTTTGTAGTCTGGTACTTTATATATGCAGGCTATATATATGATATATTTGAATTATTCTAATAGTTATTGCTTCATTCAGCTTGAGATAATAATAATATTTCCTTGGTCCAAAGGAAAGGGGTTCTTTCTTCGCCCGCAGCACGCACGGCAGATATCCGGTAAGCCTTAAATTATTGCCATCCTTCTATTCTATATAAAGACCGGCCTATGTGAATTTAACTTCATGCAAGTGTGCAAAATGCATTTCTGGCCGAGCACTTTAATATTTGTAAATCTGCTTCTAAACGGACTAAACATCCGAACAATAGTGGCAGAATTAATTCACAAGCTTCAAATACATATATATATATATCTATATGTATATATCATCAGAAGAAAGCCAATTTTGTAAAAGACTGAACCTCATTTTTCAAGTATCTTTTTGTTTTATTATTTTCTTTAAACCAATAAACAGCATATATCAATCAAATAAACATGTTTCGACTTGTAATACCGGAAAGATTAATTTCATATAATTGTGACACTTTTTTAAATATTTGTTTTCTGTCAAAGTCCTATCATGTGCACCGAGTCATCCAAAATACAGCTGTTGAAACTCATGCGAAAAAAAAAAGTAAATGAGCACAAAAAAATAATAAAAATGGGTTAAAAGGGAAAAATAAAAGGAAACTTATGGTTCCTTGCAACAACACAACAAAAGTCATCTCTGGTTATTTATGATATAAATATATCATTCGCATTGATACTACCGCCAACTATCTTTATACATCCATTATGAGAATATTCAGTCGCTTTCTTCCTTACTTGGCCTCGTTTGATATCGGCTATGGTCACTACAAGAAGCTATTTCTAAACAGAGAATCCGGAATAGAGCAAAGTGAGTATAATGAACAAACATATCTTTTTGATGTCGCTAGATGCAAACCGAATTTTCCTCTGTCTTTTATGAGTGATCCAAGTGAGTTAGAGGTAATGATGTCTAATCAAGATGCTCGAGTCACTACTACTTTGGGTAGCATATATACAAATAATGCTAATGGAACTACGCGTTATTCAACCCCTCGCCCTTTGATAGTATGGCATGGTTTTGGTGATTCATACAATTCAAGTTCTATGCAAAAAGTATTTGAATTAGTTAGATCTGTACATCCTGATACTTATATTTATTCAATTAGTCTTGGTGAATCAAATGATATGGAAAAATCTATAATTGCTGATATGCACGAAGAAATAAAAAATATATGTGATAGAATTTCTATCGATATCGAAATATTGGATGCCATAGATAAAGGAATAGGTGTCAATATCATGGGCTTCTCGCAAGGTGGATTATTTGCTCGTTCCTTAATAGAGACTTGCGATATTTTTGACACCCCTAATTCCGTTCATTCGTTGATCACTTTCGGCTCTCCTCATAATGGGATCCTGCAATTACCTAAATGTGCTCCAAACGACTATCTTTGTGAAAACAGAAATAAATTAATCATGAAAACTATCTGGTCCAATTCTGTTCAAAAAAGATTAGTCTTTGCCCAATATTTCAGAATTTCTCCTTACCTGAATGATTATCATAAATATTTGAAAAATTCAAACTTCTTATCTTTTATGAATAACGAAGCTTCTCCTAATATCACTTATAAACATAGACTTTCGTCATCTATTAGAAAAACTTTCTTAATGGTTAAATTCGACCAGGATACTGTTGTTTTACCAAAAGAAACAGCTTGGTTCTGGGATTGGTTCACTGATGACAAAGAACCAGACAATTATTTCAGTATTCCATTTCAATTAACTAATAATTTCAGAAGTGATTTAATCGGATTGAAAACCTTGTTTAATGAAAATAAAGTTAAGTTTGATATCATTGATGATGAGCATATGAAAATTCCTGATTCGTACCTTACGAATGTGATCATCCAATTTTTCTAGAAAGAATAAGGTTGTTTTTTTATTTTTGTTTACAAATGTCTAATGTTTTACTCATATTCTTTTTTTTTTATCTTAACAATTTCTCTCCTTATTTATGACCCCTCTTTTATTTATACTTTCCTTTAATTATTTCTTTCTACGTTTTTTTTTTTTTTTTTTTTTTTTTTGATGTCAATACGGTTTATTTTATTTCACACATGATTTGTTTACAAATATAAGAGAGAAAAAATGTAATTATCGTTTTTCTCCTTTTGCGCCCAATATTTTTTAATACAAAAACTTAAAAGATTAAACCAACAATATACATTTCCAGTAATTTAAATGAAGTATTAACAGCAAAAAATCTCTCATTTTCTCAATATTTTAGTTGTAGTTATATATCTCAACATTTCAATAACCAAGAGAATCATTTGTACGCTTCAGAAAAATTGGCTATATTCCAATTGATGAAAAAAGAAACAAAAATAATGTTCAGCGCTAACAAGTATAATTTCTATTTAATCTTTTTAATTCTTTTAAGAAGCATTTTTGCCAATATTTTAATAAATGATAAACTTTGTGATCCAAGTGGATCTAGCTATTTACCATATAGTGGTTTACGTTTCTATAAAAAAAATGAACTAACTGTGATGTATAAAAATATCGGTCATAATGATGATCATTTGGGTTTGAATGAAGGTAAGAAAATTCAGAAATCGCCACTCTATGATTCTAATATTTTGATGAGCATATGTTCCAATGGAAAAAATTTGTTTAATATAAATAATCATTTACATGATAAGGAAACCAATATGAATTGGAATTCAACTATTTGTTTCAAATTTAATCGCGTCAATCATGTTAAAGGACAGACTAGTAGCTCAAATTTGTTTCATCAGGTTTTCAATAAACAGCTGTTAAAAAAGATAAATTCAGTAAAAAATTATCAAGTCAAAGAATTATTTGATTTCGGATCAATAAGTCAGACTGATACAGCAACTGTAAATAATAGTACGGAAGGAACATCTGATTTTGAAGAAACTTATAATTCTTTAATTGAAAGTGACATAAAATGTTTTAAATTCGCAAGAAATGAAAAATATCACAATAGAAAACTTCAAATATTCAAACCATATTCCCTAATTGGTGGAATTTTCCAATGTCATCTAAGTAAGCTTACGCATTCTTATATTAATAATCTATTTACCTCAGACGCTAAAATTTCCAAATTAAATAATGAGGCTACTAGTGATATTGATTTAATTGAAATGAAAAATTTTGATTGTAATATGAATATACCAATTTCACCTTTATATTCGGATAATGTTTATTACCAGTGGTTGAAATTGAAATTTACTCCATTTTTCTTGACAAAAAAAAATAAAACACGATTGAAATTTCAATATTTTATTCCGTTATTATACACTCCTAATGATATAAATAATAATTTTTTGTTTGCGCAAGTTTGGCAATTCTTTAAACAATTTAAAAATACTATTATTAGAAATAAAAATTCCAATAAATGGTATTCCAAGATAGATATAAATGAACAATATTTTGGCATTGGAAACGAGGACTTGAATAAATTCCAAACAGTTGTAAAAAGATGGAGTAGAAAAGTAAATTCAGCGCTTAATAATTTTGATAAAATTGTAAACGATGTAATAAATTCTACAAAGAACTTAGTTAAACCAGTTTCCAATTCAGTTAACAAATTTGAAAATACAGAAAGCAAATTAAAAACAGAATATGGGATGGTTGATTTCATTAACAGTGTGAAAAGTCAAGAAGTTTCTATTAAAGATGCAAAGGACTTCAAGACTGAAACTTTGAAAAATAGCGACTTAGTCTCTGAGGTTTTAAGAAAATTATGTAATAAAATTGAGTTGGATTACGATTCAGTCGATGATCAAATAGAGAATCAGGATCAAACCGAGGAGAAAAATAAGAAAACATCCAGGTATCTAGATGACAGTAAAAAAGAGAAAAAACTTAAAGAGTTTAACATTCGAACTAATAAATTTAAACCTATTGAAAATAAAGAGATATCATCAGAAATAAATACAGGATCTGAAAGTATGCCGAAAGATGAAGTAGAATCCATTGAGGAAGAAGAAAAGGACGAGGACGAGGACGAGGAAAAGAAAGAAGAAGAAGAAGAAGAAGAAGAAGAAGAAGAAGAAGAAGAAGAAGAAAATGAAAACAATGATGATGCTCAAGAAAACGCGTGGAGAAAACAAGAAGATAAAGATGGTAAGCCTACTGATTTAGATCTGAGTTTAAGAAAACGAACCCCAAGAGTTTTGAAACCTAAAAAACGCTTGTTCAAAAATAATAAGCAAAGTAATAAACATATAAAATTACCTGAAATGAAGTTCATTAAAGAAAATATTACAAAAGAAACGTTGTCTTTCTTTTATAATAATTTGAATTTAGTCGAAAGGTTAATGTTCTTCTTGTGTCTTGTTAAAAAAAAAAAATTGCTAGGTGTTAATTTAGAATTATTTTATCAACAATTAATTAATAGTTGATAATCAATATATTGCATCCTATATTTTCAGCACAATCCCCATAGGAGAAAGCTTACAGCTTACAAATAATTTTTCTTTGCAAAAAAAAACCTGTTCATACGATTTCTTTTTTCATTCATTACTATATATATTTAACGTTTTTAGTTAAGATTTAAAGCAGCAAAATACTTAGTAAATTCTGAAAACTGGACCCATAGAAGATTTAATGTGCAAAGAACCAACGTTTTGCCAGTTCTTCTTCAACAAAGATACCAAGAAGTTAGAAGCCATCATAATTTGGTTAACTAAAACATCTTCTTCCATTTCAACATTACCAACGGCAACAGCTAAACATAAAACCTTCTTCAATTGGAATTTAATAGTAGCTCTGACATCAGAAACCTTAGCAAATAAATCATCGTTGTGGGAAACAGGAGTTGGGAACTTACCAGCCTTGGATAATTGAGGACCCAATAATCTTGGAACTTGTTTAATCAAAACTTCAGAAGCAACGAAAGCGTTGTATTTCTTAGCTAATTTCTTGATTAATTTCTTGTTCTTGTTCAATTTCTTTAAATCTTCAACAGACATAGCGTCAATGCCTAAAGACTTAGCTCTGTCAACATCAAAAGCATCACCAAAAATACAAATGGTCATGTTTGGTCTTGGGACTTGTGGCAATCTTAAGGTACCAGAGAAACGCTTGTCTCTTTGAGGGTCGTAGTTCTTTAAACCAACTTGTAATTCAACGGTTTCCAAAAAGTTTCTCTTCTTGGTTTCGCTGGAGTAGGTCAAGATCTTTTGAACAGATTCTCTGACTTGAGAAGAAGTAATTTTAGACATCTTTAGTTAATATTATTCGTCTTCCAAAAAATAAAGATATTATTGGTAGGCCTGGAGGTTTTGCGACGGGTGATGATAATAAAACTTACTGTATTTAAAAGTAAAATACTTTGGATATTTCATTGGTCTTCTTTTTCTTTTTCTATTTTTTTTTTTTTTTTTTTTCATAAGTATTCTTCTTACTGTTGACCTACATCGAGTGCATTTATTTTTCCATTTTTTTTTTGTTATCGTGAAGTAGATTTGAAGCCCCGAAAATGGTGTTTAGATGTTTTAAATATATCTTATGCCTTAGAGCATGATAAATATAGGTAATATTAGTATGCGATTAAATCTTGCGGTCTCTTACAGGATTCAATTTGTCGCCAAAGTGAAATTTGAGATAAAAGCATAAATTTCATTTTTTCGAATTTTAAAGCCTCTTGATATGTCATGTGATCAAATGCCCTGTTTATATGCACATGATAATATTTTTATATTTTTTTTATGTATTTATTGACTTAGATTATTTAGATGATGGCTTTTACACTTCTTACAGTTTACGCAATTTAAAGATAAATACATGATTTAATTATTTAAATTTACAGATTGGAATTCTGAAAAGTTATTGTCCACTTGAAGTAACTAATCCATCAATAATATTTGTTTGCAGAAATTAGAATTTGCTTAAGAAGACAGGAAAATGCAAATAACTTCAGAGCTTTTATCACAACCCAAAGTGTCACATTTGAATGCTATTGGAGAATTTACATTATCATTAAAGGGGTTTTCTATAGATTTTATTGAGAACCTTGAACTAACATCAGATAAATATGAATGTATTGATCTATCTTCTAATAAATTGAAATATTTAGACAATTTCCCAAAACTATGTTTTTTGAAAACTCTCATATTGGCAAACAATTACATTTTCAGAATTGATACAATTAGACTTCCAAATCTTGAGAATTTATCACTTTATCAGAATGACATTAATTCATTCAAAGAACTATATAATTTAAGAAACTTGAAAAGCTTAAAAAACCTAATTGTTGATTCAAATCCGATTTCAAAACATAAATTTTATCGATTGTTTCTCATAAGTATACTCCCTGATTTAGAAGTTTTAGATTCTCAAAGAATAAGACAAAGAGAGAAACAAGAAGCCAAGGAGAAAATAAGGAATATTGATGAATTTCTTAATGAGAGTGATAATCTTCTTACGAAAAATGATGGTGGTGACTCATTAGCAGGGGATAATAAGAGAATTACCGAATCTAATGAATTTCTGAAAATTGATGTGAACATAAGTAAACAAACACAGAATGTCGTCAAGATGTTGTCTGATTATGATAAAAAGAAACTCAAGCAACAGTTACTTGAAGCCTCAAGTTTAAACGAAATACGTGCAATTCAAGCGAAGTTGGATGCGGGGTATCTTTAAAGTACAAGTCTAAGCAAGGAACAGATGAAAGCAGTTCTATCCAATTGATTGAATTTATATAACAATATCATACACATTTTATTCTCATTGAATATGCTGGCTATTTAATGTTTGATTCACAACCAGGACAATTATGTAAAGTTTCATGTATAAAAACATTACAATCTATACAATAAACCTTCTCACAGTCTTTGCAACGATATCTAGAACTTCCTTTAACTATGTTAGGATCTATAATCGTTCCATTAACAATAGGGAACTCATAATGACATGAATAACAATAATCTTCATTAAAATGTGCGATATTTTGTTCATCTATATTCAATGGAATTTCTTCATATATTTTCAATGGGAATAAATGATGGTAAGATCTAGCCAAATGAGTTGAGCTAATCAACATTAAATTACAGGTAGGACAAATAGTTGGTAATGAACAAATTTTAGCTTTGCAAAATGGACAAATATAACCGCCATAATTCAAATTAGAATGACATGAACAAAAAGTGGGAGATTCTTCAGAGATTCTTTTTGGAAATCCCATTTTAATTAAATTGAAAGTTTTCTTTGTCGAAATTGATGAATCTTCTTTCACTGAATCGTTGGATAGAGCACTTGAATCTTTAATTGTTTTCGTTACTTTTTTAATGGCAGGCAACGGAGTAACACAATCATTCATTAAATCTTTAAAATGTTGTTCATTCAAAACAATCCCATAATTCTGCTTGATTTGCCCAAAATTTGTCTTTTCTACAATTTTGGAACAAATACTAACTTCTGCATTAAGGCCAACTATTCTCACTCTAATTTTTTCAGCTACTAAATGATTTATAGTTTTAAAAATATCTCCCGGATCACTAGTGAATAAAGTACCAAATATTATCAATATTTCTTTAGTTGAGTGTTGTGATGTATGTAATAAAAGTCCTCTTGACATTTCCAAAGCATTTTGCAAGGATGGATCTCCTTTGGCTTCAGTGTTATTAATTTTGAATGACTTAAGATTATTTATATGGTCAATAGGATTCCCACTAAGATCACTTATCACTGTGGCAATACCATTTCTCATAGCCACTATACCTAATTGGGAGATAGGATTTTGATCAAAGAATTCTGAAACAAATTCAGCCACATATTGAAAAGTCAAGCTGTATCTATTTGGTCTTAAATCTTTTTCTGTCATGGCTTGAGAACAGTCAATGACTAAAATTAAAGATCTGATAATACCTCTTTGGAAAGGTGTGACATCTTTATATATTTTTTTCAATTTATTTGCTTCTACTAATCCACTCACGATAGAACTTAGCTGATTGTTATTGTCTTCTTTAACAATATCCCAAGAACGTTTGATTTCATCCTCCCATGCATAACCACCATTGACACCCATCAATTTTTCATCAATTGCAGGCTTCTTGTTTTTCACTTTCGCCAACTTTTTGTTATTACTAGAAGCAAATTCATCATCATCATCATCATCATCATCGTCGTCATCATGGATCAGTAGACGCTGTTTCTTCACAATTTTTTCATCTTTTTCATCATCCAGCGAATAATTGGCTAATTCTATAAGATTATTCTTATTGTTGCTATGTCTTGTTCTTTTAGTGATTGATGATGTGGTTGCTTGAACTATAGGTGTAACTTCTTTAGATTCTATGTAGTCATCATCCTCCGAGTCTTTGACCATACTTTATTGTATACGATTGTTAAATAGTTTTTTTTAGGTAATATTCTAAGAATACATAACATGTGTAATGATTGATAACATCTGAAACATATAAGCCGTTCAGCCTTGGTTTCCTACTTTTTTTTTTTTTTTAAAGCATTTTACTTTGAATATTTCATTTTGTGACATACATTTGGTAGTGCGCGCATGCATGTTGAAAAAGAAAACAAGATAAATCAAAAGTATTAAAGAATTTGAATCATGGTGTCTCAAATCAAGTGTGAACATAAAAATATACAAACCAGATAAAAGTAATAAGGCTTAGACTACTATCAATAATAATGGGAAAAGCGGAATTTGGAACTCCGAAATATATATCAAAGCAGATCAAATCCAAAGGACTTCAGAAAGTGAAATTCTATTGTCAAATCTGTGAAAAGCAATGCCGAGATGCTAATGGATTTAAGAATCATATATTATCTGCTTCACATGTTGGACGAATGCAGAATTTAGGAAATTCAAAACAATCCATTGAGAAAAAAGTCAATGAATATAGTATTCTGTTCGAACAAGATTTTTTAAGATTGTTAAAAGCTGCTCATGGATATAAGAAAGTCAATGCCAATAAATATTATCAGGAATATATACTAAATGATAAGGATCATATTCATTTGAATGCTACAAGGTATAGCTCGCTTCTGATATTTATTATTAAGATGGTTCAGCAGGGAAAGATTGCCATTGAAGGAGCTGATTTGGATAAGTTGGGAAATAGTTACCAAGGTGCCGGTGATGGCGAGGATGTGTTGAATATGCAGTATACTATGATTTACATTCCAGAAAAGAACGCAAAAGATGATAATAAAAGGATCAAGGAGGATCAGGATGAGAAAAGTGACGATCAAGTGTACATGAAGATGTTGCAGAGGAAAATTGAGGATGATTCAAAGAAATTTACTGAGAAAGAAGATGATCAGAAGAAGAAGAATATTGGCAGAAGTAGTGAAGGAGAATATGAAACGAATGTAGTGAACAAAGCACCAATTAAGATCAGTATTATGAAAAATAGTGATACTAGTAAGAAGAAATCGATGAAGGAACGCAGAGTGGCACTTGGATTTAAAAAGAGATAATGGATAAATATTTAATGTACGACATTGATAATATTTCAAAAATTTTTTAAATAAAAAGAAGATGAATAAACAACAAAAACTTAAATACCTAGATCGTTGTTTTGGTCATAGTAAATCTGCGTAAGAATTGTGAGAGACCACATAGAAATAACCACGATTCAATTTCAAAGTTATGAGGTAAATAACAAGAGGCAGTACTGCCAGGGAACCGACTCAAGGAGAATTCAGAACAGATGGTGCGAATTTCTTGCCAAGCATGTCGCAATATTGAATAGTAGCCGCGAATCAGGGAGCTTTGGCGAATCTTTACTGGATCAAAAATGGAAGGCAATTATAATTTTCAATATATATTTCTAACTTACTTACCAACATACACAGTGTATGTATCATGAATTTCTACTTTGTTCCAACGAATCAATCTTCCTCAATTGACACCAAGATTCTCTTTTACTCTTGTTTTCTTTGTTTACATTTGGCTGCTTAAGGTATTTATAAATTTCCCAATTAGGAAAGCGCCGACTGTTTGCACAACGCGTAGCTTTTGCCGACAGTAAAATTTTTTTTTCTACTAATAATTTTTATTAGGTAGAAATCTTGTTGTTATTTTTTCACATTGAGACCCAGGAGCATGTATTAAGAACAAGAAGGTCTTAGGATTTATGATAATAATAAAATTCCCACTTTCTCTTTATTTCCCTTTTGAATATTGATTTTTTACGGTTTATTTTATTTAGCTTCTCAATTTGTTAAAATTTAATCCTAATCTATTTCTTGTTGTTCCTTGAATGTTAGAATCCCTGGGCGTTATTAAGATTTCTTATTTAGTGATCTTTGTTTAGTTTTATCTATTATTAATTTTTGTTTTACTTCATTTTCAGATTTCAAGACTGGCTGACTGATACAAAAATATTCATATTCATAGCAGATTAAATATTGATAATAAGCAGCTATTCATTTATTTTCAATTTTGTATTCCATAATTTATCACCAACACGCTCATTATATTGCCAACAGTAATTAGCTCATAACATTAAAAATGCCAGTATGTATTCATTCTCTATTTATATTTACAACTTATTAATCTTCCAATGTTTTTTCTTATTAATTATTTCTATCATTTGTACTAACGATTCTAATTTAGAGAAAGTCTCTCGCGAATACAGCCTTAGATGAGAATGCAATTGCTTCTATTACTTCAAGAAATAAAGATATACTGTCCAAAAATGAATCCATTTCCATCAATAATAATAAAAGATCAAGAAGAGGCGCTTTAATAAATATAAATAATAATAATAATAACGGTGCCGCCACATCTGACAAACCTGCTATTCCGGTAGCTAATAATAATAACTCGGAACCTCGTCCTCCTTTACAACCAATCAAAGTATCTTCTGCTTCAAATGCCTCTATCTATCCAACCGCTGAGGGTAAAACTTCCACAACAAAGAGAAGCGTCGCCATTAAAGCTGCCGCTGTTCAGCTCCTAGACGACACATCCTTAAATCCTGCAACATCCAGCAATAGTAAAATAGAACGCGTGGACATCAATAGACCTAAGACGGAATCAAGCACACAGCAGCAGCAGCAGCAGCAGCAGCAACAGTCAACTACATTAACTACTACAAATACATCAAGTACATCAACTGCTGCATCTGCTACCTCCAATGATAGAAAAGTTCAAATCAGAAGAGATGAAATGCCTGGCGATACTACCATTTCTGAAAGATTCACTGAAGCCGTAGTCGTCACTTCCAATAAAAGAACCGCAGAAACTGCAGAAACTTCTAATAGGCTTCACAAGCGCCAAAGAGTCAATATTGAGCACGACGATTTGGACGTAGATGATTGGAATGATCCATTGATGGCCAGTGAATATGTAGAAGATATCTTTGATTACCTTCATAATTTGGAATCTAAAGCTTTGCCTGATTCGGAATATCTTACGTGGCAACCGAATTTGCAACCTAGAATGAGATCAATTTTAGTAGATTGGATAATAGAAATCCATTTGAGATTCAGGCTAAACCCAGAAACGTTATTTTTATCTATAAATCTAATGGATCGTTTCTTATCTATAGAGCAAGTGGACTTACAAAAATTACAATTATTAGCAGTCAGTAGTCTTTTCATTGCATCTAAATATGAAGAAGTTCATTCCCTTTCAGTTAGAAGTTGTTCAGCAGTCACCGATGGTGGTTGTAGCGAAGAAGAGATTATTGTGGCAGAAAAAGAAATCATTCGTGTCTTGGAGTTTAATGTTGCATATGCTAATCCCATGAATTTCCTTAGAAGAATCTCAAAAGCCGATGATTATGATATAGAGAATAGAACAATGGGTAAATATCTTTTAGAAATAACTATAGCTGACCATAGATTCATTGGTATGTTGCCAAGTTTATGTTCTGCTGCGGCAATGCATTTAGCAAGAAAAATCTCTAATAGTGGAGATTGGAATAATAATTTGGTTTACTATTCCGGTGGTTATACAGAAACAGATCTAGAGGAGGTTTGTAATATGATTATAGAATATTTGGTTTCCCCAATTGTTCATGCAGAGTTTTTTAGAAAATACGCCTCTAGAAGGTTTTTAAGAGTGTCAATTATTGCAAGAAGATGGGCAAAAGCTTTGGTTCGCGAAGAAGGCGAGTAAATTTTTTTTGTCTTCTTCAACTGTGAAATGGTTGGCTGCACTCTGTTTTTTATTCTGTCATATATCTAAACCTTAGCTGATTGGTTATTTTCCAATATTAAAAAAAATTAGAAGCAGAAGAAAGAGAGAAAACAAGCGAATAATAAGGAGAATTATATATCCCAATATTGATAACCTAAAATTTTTGGTTCAATTTTTTTTATATATTCCTTTAACATTTTTTTCTTTCTTTATATTTAACCTTTTTTAGACTCCACTTTCCATCTTGTTTGTTTTCAGTTTTTTTTTTCTTTTTAGTTTCTTATTAATCACCAACTACCAACTGTCTTTCTCTTATTATATCATTTGTTTCATTTCAAGAAGCCTCATTATTATTATTATTATTATTTTCTAAATAATTAAGAAAAATTGATTCTTACCCATAAATTGCGCGTAGTTTGTGCAAACAGTTTACTGTGATAGGCATAAACTAAGTTGGCAAAGTCATTCGTACTAGATAGAAAATTAGCAAGCTATTTTAATAGAATATTGTAAAACAGGTGTAGATTGGGGAAATAAAAATATAATACTCAAAATAATTTATTTTTAGTAGTACTTATGAATTAGTTACTATTATTGACTGAACATACCAGAGCTGGTTATAATCAACACTATTGGCCTACATGCATCTGGTTACTATAACTAATGGAGTGTCAAATTTCTCTATATTTACTGATTTTATTAATTCTCCTTTTAACTATTTTCATACCTAAGGTAGTTCGAAATATTCTAACAAATTATTATTCTAGTCTTTTGGTAAAAGTGTTCCCAGTATGCACTTGTCATATGTTATCCTCTTTTTTGCTTTCCATGTTGAAACAAAAAAAATCAAAAACGAATATACCTTTTAGCAGTGCTCATGATATATTTTATATTTAGAAATGAAAATTGCAATTTAGTGACTAAACGCTTAGAAAAAAACAGCACCACAAAAAGAAAGCGACGAACGAGAAAGAAAAAGACAAAAAAAAAGTGTATGAAAACGAAAGATGAAACTAAGACCAAAAAAAAAAGATAAGATTTGATTCAGGAGGTTCTTACCTACTAACTATTATTATCAAAACACAATAAATTGAATTTTATTTTTTAAAATTAATTAAGTTTTCTACAAATAATAACAAATAAGAAACAAAAATGTGGGTTTTTGACTGGTTTCAAAACGTTTTATCTTACTTAGGTTTATACAACAAGAATGCCAAATTATTGTTTTTAGGCTTAGATAATGCTGGTAAAACCACATTATTACATATGTTAAAAAATGACAGATTAGCCACATTACAACCAACATTACATCCTACATCTGAAGAGTTATCCATTGGTAATGTCAAATTCACAACTTTTGATCTTGGTGGTCACGAGTTAGCTAGAAGATTATGGAAAGATTATTTCCCGGAAGTTGATGGAATTGTTTATTTAGTCGATGCTGCTGACCCTGAAAGATTTGCAGAGAGTAAAGTTGAGTTGGATCATTTATTGGCAATTGAAGAGTTGAAAAAAGTTCCATTTTTAGTCTTGGGTAACAAAATTGATTCTCCTCGTGCTGTCCATGAAAACGAATTAAGACAAGCTTTAGGATTATACAACACCACCGGTAGAGACACTACTAATCTTAATGAAGGTGTCAGACCTCTTGAGCTTTTTATGGTCTCTGTCGTCATGAGACAAGGATATGGTGAAGGTATCAAGTGGTTGTCTAATTTCATTTAATCCCGTCTCTTTTCTGACCTTACTTTCCATTTGTCATATAATATAATATAATTTTTCTTTCTTTTTCTCGTCTTCATTAATTTGATTTATCTTGTTGAATATTTAGTCAAAGAAAGTAAAATACAAAGATGTTCATAAATATATGTTATGTGTAATCAATTGTTATTGCAAGATGTACTCTATGATTTGTAATAATTAACTTTGTGTTCAATCGTAGCGCCACCAAATTGCTTCGTGCGCGATATATACCAAGAGTTTAAATAATTTTGCAATATTTAGATCAAAAACCATAAATTGTAATAGCCATTTATAATTTGATTAGTATGTTATCAGTACCTAGGATTATGTAATTCGTTTATCATAATCTCTTTAGCAGCTTTGCAAGTTCAATTTCTATCTCTTATGTTGTAAAAGGTTTCACGTGCAGCTCGACTTTGTGGTTAATTCTATCGAAGTTGCCATCAAAGAAAAAAAACTAACATGAAATATCAAAACATTCGCGAGGATAATTATTCATCTAAATACCACCTGAATTTTCATGGATATAAGAGTAAACAGACATGTCGCAAAACTCGTTGCAAGCCTTACTAAGCTGGGCAACTGAAAATGGTACATTTATTCATCCTCATATAACTTTTGAATCTAATGAGCAGGAAGGTGTGTGCGCCATTAAAAGTAATGCAGATGCTATCATGTTAAATGGTGATCATAAAGATATATCAAAAGTTGAAAATTATTATCATTTGAAAATTCCATCGAGGATTATAATCACCCCGGAAATCTCATCTGAGTTTTTCAAAGAGAAGTTCCCCAGTTTCAATTCTGAGTTTATATCAAAAATTAATAATTTTAAATTCTCGAATTGGAACTCATTGACCAAACTATACATCGCATATTATAGATTTAACGATGTATCCGAAAAATGCTTTTATCAAACTTATATTGATAGTTTACCACCAGGGGAACAAACAATATTTCCGGACATTCCATTTTTATGGTCTAAAAATGATCAGAAATTATTTTATGGTACTAATTTACGAGGTAATTATCTTAAAGATAAATTAATTGTTATAATGAAAGAATGGAACGAAATTGTGTCGTTGCTAGTATGTTGTACAACTGAAAATAGAGAAACGTCTTTCGAGGAATCATATGTGAAGACATTTGATAAATACATGAAAAATACCACAGAACTTTTGAAAGATTGTTTTATTGCATCACTAAGGATTCCTGAAATTTCAAATGCAGGTTCAAGATTTTCTTGGCTATCTTTCCAAGCATATTTATGGGCTCATATAATTATGACCTCAAGATCATTCCCATTTAGAATAATAAATCAAAATGGTGAACAATCCAAATTCTCTGGAGAAGAAGGTATGCTAGTCCCGGTGTTAGATTTATTAAATCATAATCCGGGTGAAAAAGTTACCTGGTCATCAAATAAGAGCAATAATATTTCAGAATTTATGTTTTACACTAATGGAAATTTTGATGCAGTCTCTAATGGGGATGAAATTTTTAATAATTATGGGTTGAAAATCAATGAAGAGTTATTATTAGGATATGGATTTATAATTAATGATAATGAACATGATGCTTGTTCTTTAAGAATAGCAAACAGTAGTGTTCTTAATATTGTAAAGAAAGAATTGATAAACTATCCTATGGTTAAGTTACCGACTCTTGATACTTATAGCAACAAATTACTGAATAACGATGATGTGTATAAGGATGGATTACTTTATTTTATTTCTAAAAATAGTGATTTTAATGAAGATATCATTCAGGTATTTTCGATATTCAGTAAGACTTATCTTGACGAATTTTTGCTAGATCAATATATCAAAGATAAGAATTTCAAAGATACAGATCCATTCTATTGTACGTTAAAAATGAGATTAGAAGGAATTAAATTTTTTCTTCATGCTTTGGAGTCAAAAGCGGAGGATTTTTTGGATAATAGTAACTATAATGAGAACTATGTTGAAAAAGATAAATTTGGAAACTCACAGCCCATAGTAAAACCTGATGTAAAAAATCATGAGGATATTGCTCTCTCTTATATAAAATTACAAAATGACATCATTCAGAGTCAAATCAAAAAGGGTGATAAATTAATTAAACAGTTATTGAAAGCTAGTGAAAAATCTGGCCATATTTTAACTTATAAAAAAATTGTTAACCGTGATAGTGATTTCAGGGAGGCCATTAGGATTTTTTTTGATTTAGATGAGGAGACTTACAGTTTAAAAAATAATAATTTTTTTCACGATGATTTCTATCTTGAATCAATTATTATTATTTTATGGTTGATTCGTTGTGGTAATAAAAATCATTATCCAGCATATAAGAGGTTAGATGAGTCGTTTGATCGTGTACTACCTGATTATTTTTTCCAAATTTATCTTCATTTTAAAATTAATTATGTGAAATTTACTGACGGCGATCTGTTACATCCTGAAAGTTTAGAAGCTTATAAACAAATGAAAAAAGCATTGGATGACAGATATGATCAACTCAAAGAAGTTGGAAATGAAACAGAATTGGCGATAGTAAAAAATGTTTTCAACATTGACCAGTGGAGGTTAATAGATTTTATTATTGGAGGAGAAATTGAAGATAAATTATGTTTTAATCGTATTGGTAAAAAGGAATGTTTCTTGATACTCGATGAAGTTATGACATTTTGAAATAGTAAGTAATAGTTATATATATATATATATTTCTTTTTTTTTGTATATAGGTACATATTTGAAATAATCTCAACTTTCGTTAGATTTGAAGTTTTAATTTATGTGACATTGCAACTTAAAATGTCAATTGCTAGTATTCTTGATTAATAAAAGAAGACCGATTCATTTGTTCTCGTTTCATCGCTTCGTCTTTTCATTTTATTTTCTTTCTTGCTGCCAGTATAAAAAGTACTAACAATCAACTTTTACATTTATTCTGAACTTTAGATACTAGAGGCCAATTCACACTTATAGAGCAGTAGTAAATAAATTACAGAACAAACAATTCGATACATATAATGGATAGCCTAATATCTGAATTAAATGAGCTCCTTCCTTTAGATAAAGAATCATTAACACAATGCTTAAATTATGGTTTTTCTTTAAGATCAAATGATGAAGTACATGACTATTTTTCGGGGTTAGTTGGTGAATCTGATTTATTTTTCAAATTTTTAGAACATTTTCTATCCTTGAAAGAAATGAGATGTAATAACAAAAAGACAAAGCAAACATATTTATCCGCTACCAAGAATACAATGAAGGAATTACCTATATCAAATTCGAAAAAGCAAAATGCTGATTTGATAAATATTCAAAAAAACAGTAACAGTGATAGGTCCTCAGTAATAACAATTGCAAACCATCATGATAGGAATTCCAAAGAAAATGAACAGAAATCAAAAGAGAAGATGGAAAACACTAATATGAAAAAAAAAAAAAAAGAAGCTATTCAACAAACAACTAATATAGAAGATTTGGATGAACTTATAAAAAGATTGGAGGCTCGAAAGGAAACCTCAGATCAAACCAAGTGCGATTGTATGGCTGCAAGACATCCACTAAATTCAGTTATTCCTAATTGTTTAAACTGTGGGAAAATAATATGTGTTAAAGAAAGAAACAGAGTGACATGCTCTTTTTGTAAGGAGCCATTAATCTCTTTGGCCGAAAAACTAGAAATGATTCGTTTATTACAAAAAGAGAAAGAAGAAATCTCTGAGAATGAAAAAAAGAAGAAAATGGTGGCACAAAAGAATAAGGGAAAGAAAAAACAACAGAAGATAACTATAAGTATGGGATCTGTAGGTAATAAAAATTTTTATAAAGAACAAGATAATTTATTTGCCAAAATTGAAAAGAAGGCAAAAGAAGGTAATAGTCTAGATATGGAGAAAATTGATAAAGATTTAAATAGAGCTGAAGATACGTTACACCAGCTTTTGGATTTCCAAGATAACGCTGTTCAAAGAACTAAAATTATTGACCAAGTTTCCGATTATGATATTTCAAATGAATCAAGTATATGGAGCAAGTCTTCATTACACAGATTATTGGCCCTCAAAAAACAACAAAGAAATTTTAAAAAATTGGAAAAACAAAACTTGGAAAGAAGTGGTAGAGGTAAACAAGTTTTGGAATTAAATATCAAAAATGGTAAAGCTGTTATGAAATCAAAAAATACAAGGACATCTAACTTGGATATGAATGATACGTACGATGATGCTCTCAATAATGAATCAGATTCCAGTGATATGGTAGTGGATTCAGAAGACGAGGAAATTAAAAAAGAGATCAGTATTGTTGAAGACAAAATCAGAGAAAAAGAACAATTAAGTCAAGAAGAAATGATTAAAAAGAAGTGGGATTATCAAAAGGAAATGGAATTATGGAAATCAAGAAGACCCAAATATATGGGAGCTTTAACAGATAATACCACCTCGCCTAAGGATAAATCGAAGTTAGAATACGATAGAATCCAAGATTTGAACGAGAGAGTGTCTGTTGAACAATTAGTCTTGAATTTATAGATCGCCCGATATATATAGTTAGGAATCAAATTTTTTACTTCTATTAATTCTCTTTTGTTTTATTCTCTTTTTATCTTGTAACCTGTATTCGTTAGTTTTCTTTTTAACTTTACTCCATCTAACTTCGCTTTCTTTTGCGTTCTCTAGATCTTGGAATTTAACACAGTTTGAAAGTTCTTTTTCTAACTTTAGAAAGCAATCACTTGCATTGGAAACCCTTGATCTTTCCGAATCTGATTGAATAACCAATTTATTCTTCTCTTTTACTAAGTATAAAAAATTGCTTGAAAATAATTGTTTCGATATATATTTTGGAAGGTATGAATTAAGAAAATCTTTGTTGAAGCTTAGTGTTGCCTTAGTTGATAGTTTATTTACATTTTGGCCACCTGGACCACTAGATCGACTAAAACTCAAACTGTAAAACATTTTAGGAATTTTGTCTTGTTTTAAGCTTGTTTGTAGGAAATGTTTTGCTGAATCGATTTCTTCTTTGAGTTTCTGTTCCCCCTTAGACAATAAAAGTGTTTTGCTTGGTAGTTTGCTCGATGTAGAATATATACGCTTATTGAAGAAACCTAATATATATACTCTTATTACTGAAGGATGCGGCCGCATTTTCAACAACTTGGGCTTTCCAACATTAGTCGGATTTTGAATTGATTTGATTAGTTAATGATCAATATTTGATGTTAGTTTCATTTTTTCATTCACTCCTTTTTTTTTTATGTTTTTGGAGAGGAATACTGCATGAAAAGTTGATTTTTGTATGCTTTTGATAATTCTTAGATTTGCTACCTAACTACAAGTTAGAATATTAATAACTACATTTTTATTTCAAGCTTACTGCTTAACAATATATATATATATACAGATATAAATTACGCATGAAAGATCCTTTTTGTTTTGATATCAGCTTGCTTGGATTTAACCAACCTATATAACTCAAAAATAGTAGCAGCCGTCACACCTTCTGTTCTTCTTGCTTGCCCTATAGTTTCAGGCTGAACAGTATTCAATGCTTCTGTAGCTTCAAAACCTAATTTCAAGGAGGAGTAATCAAATTTAGGAGGTAATAGCAAGGTTTCATCAGCCAAAAATGCATTCAAATAAGATGCTTCTTTCTTTAAATAAGGCGAATGCTTTCCTTGGATGGTGATTTTATCATATATTCTTTTAGGTAATTCATCTGGAATCTTTGGTATAAGATTCTTTTCTTGCAATACATTCAAAACTTTCTCTGAATCCACATCTTTATGAACCAACATCTTGAACCCAGTAATATGATCAACACCTAGTCTAGGATTATCAGGAAATATTACTTTCCATTCAGCTGCGCTCAACTTAGCGTTAGATAAATAATCAACAGTTTCCTGAACAATACGAGTATCATTTATGTATTTGGACCATCTTTCATCACTACAGAACCCTTTTTGTCTTGCTATTGGTGTCAATCTGCTATCAGCGTTATCACATCTCACACTTAATCTGAACTCAGATCGAGAGGTAAACATCCGGTAAGGTTCAGATACACCTTTAGTAGTTAAATCATCAATTACAACACCAATGAATGCCTGTGATCTCAGGATTTTCAATGGTTCTTTCTTTTGATATTTCAAACCTGCATTCAAACCTGCGACTATACCTTGAGCAGCGGCTTCTTCGTAACCAGTAGTCCCATTTATCTGGCCTGCCATGTATAAACCATCTACCAATTTTGTTTCTAACGTTTGACTCAATTGTCTTGGGTCAATATAGTCGTACTCCACGCCATAGCCTGGCTGCAAAACTTCTACATTCTCCAAACCTGCAATCATATGGATCATTTGTTCCTGAATTTCTTCAGGCATAGTATTGGAAATACCATTTGGATAAATAACTTCACTATCCAACCCTTCTGGTTCAAGCCAGAGGACATGAGAGTCTTTGTGAGAGAATTTTTTTAATTTTGCTTCGAATGATGGACAATATCTGGGACCTTTAACATCTTCTTTGATGTGTATGGATCTGTGAAGATTAGATGTTACCAAATCATGGACAGATTTATTAGTTCTTGTTTGATAACACAATATTTGGTTGTCAGCACCAATTGGAATTGTATCATTTAAATAACTAATAGGTATAGGTGGAGAGTCAGGTAACTGTGGTACTATTTTATCATAATTAATTCCTTTTTTAGACAAGCGAGGAGGGGTTCCAGTCTTTAATCTACCAAGAGTGAAACCTGCATCTTTCAAGGTATTACTTATTCCATATGTTGGCTTTTCACCAATTCTACCTGCAGGATATGACTTCAAACCGATATGAATTTCGGCGCTCAAAAATGTTCCTGTTGTAATAACCACTTCCGATGTTTTTATGATCTTTCCATCTTCTAGTATCACTCCTTTGACTGACTTATTTATGCCATTAAAATCTATGATTATGTCTTGAACACTACCTTCAATCACCGATAAGTTTTCATACTTACGAATCACATCTTGCATAGATTTCAAATAGAGTTTTCTGTCTATTTGTGTTCTAGGACCCCAAGCTGCGGCTCCTCTAGATGAATTTAAAAGCTTATAGTGAATACCGGCCATGTCACTGACTTTGGCTGCTAAACCATCCAAAGCATCGATTTCTCTCAATAAAGTACCTTTCCCCACACCTCCCATTGCTGGGTTACAGGAACAGGTACCCAACTTGTCAAACAGAGGAGATACTAAAAAAGTATTTACACCAGTTCTAGCAGATGCAGCAGCAGCTTCACAACCAGCATGGCCACCACCCACAACAACAACCGGATGATCTGGAAGTGTTGATAGGATCTGTTTGAAATTTGCATTATATGAAATTCCACGGCTATATTGTTTGAATAAATTTTTCAGAAATAAATTTCTTGCCACAGAGTATTGCATATTATATTATAGATGCCAGAGGAATCGTGAGGGTAGGTATCAATATCTTTGCTACTTTGGCTATTGAGAGGTTAAAATATGTCACACTGTTTACCCATGATGATCTTCATGAGATGGATTCATTTTTCTTGTGAAAAAAAATTTCAAGAGTTGCATCACGTGACAAGCATGAACTAGCGTTGGTGGCTTACTATTTGGTTTGTTTAACAAATACGTCAATTTTTGAAAAGTCGAATATCTCATTTAGATAAACCCTTTTGTTAATTAGAGCTCTATTTATTGAGTTTGAGTTTGAGTTTTGAATAAATCGTGGTAATATTTTTAAGCTAAAAACAATTGGAGGACACCTGAAATAAAGATGGCTGGCTGGTTTCTGCATGTAAAATAAACCTGGCATATCCCGGGCACACGTTCCACTTTTTTCATTTATTTCAAAAGTAGGATCTAATTTACCGAATAATAAAGAAACACCTTATAAATGATTTGTGGTGTTATGGAGTAGAAATGAAAGTACAAATATATTGGTACAATTTCTCAAAGATCAACTAAGGATAATGAAGCTGGTTAATAAATATATATACCTATAATTTCAAATGAGAAATACAAAAATATTAAAGACTCAATTAAAGTTTCTCAAATAGATACTGCAGAAATATCTGCATATTGATAAGGGTTAACCAACGCGATGGTTTTCTCATTTTTTATTTTTTTTTGTGAAATAATTCTTTTATGGTTTTTTTTGGAAGTTTCTTATAAAACTGAAGATAGAAATAATTCTATTAGAAATTCTTCTCTTTTTCTTCTTTTTTTATCTTTCTATGTTAATTTCACAGATCTTCATCCTTTGTACTGGACTACTGGAATATATCTCATTTTATTATAATACAGCTGAAATTTCATCGCATATGGGAGAAGTTTCATCTAGTGTTAGAACTCAGATAAAGGAGTTCATTAGAAACATATATGTCAATTGGATTAAAAATGGGCAATTTTTGAAGATGTTAAAGACGAAAACTAAAAACGGGCTTGCGAAACTTCATCCGGGGCATGTGAGAGATGTATTATCCTTGATTTTTCGTAAAGCGAAAGATGGGATTATAAAATTTGCCAAAAAACTATTGAGTGCCCCGATGAACTTTATTAGACAATTTGTCAGTTTTTTGATTAGTGATCTTGTTAACAGCGAAGCATTACATAAGAGTAAGTTCAGATTTTTAGAATATGTTGAAAGCTGGTTTAGTACTTTTAGAAATATCGTTTTACTAACTTTTATTTCTATAGAATTGCTTGATGGATTTACTAGAAATAAATCAGTGTCATATTAATATTTCGTGTCCAAAGATAAATATTGCTTTTAATCTTATAAAATTATACTATTTTCTTTTCTGCACAGATTTCCCGCATCTATAGACTAATTACATTCATCTACTACATTATTAATAAATTAACATTTCATTTGGTTTTCGATATTAAGGGTGACACTATTACTAATCTTCATAGTCATAATCATCATCTGCATCTTCTTCGTAATCAAAAAACTCACCCCCATCATTGAGTTTTTTAGCTTTTTTATCATCATGACCATCACTATCATCATCATCACTTTCATCTGAACCTGCACTGGTCCTTTTCCGCGTCTTGTATTTTCTTCCTCTTCTATCATTCCCTCTGTCATCCTTATCTTCATACGCGTCAGCGATATTCTTCAAATTTGTCTTATTACTGGTTTTTCCTGATTCGAATAATTTTTTATTTTCATGGAACTTGTTCCAACCTTTCTGCATATAATCAGAACGGTATAATCTAACTGGATCATTCCTCAAAGCTGCCTTGATATCATCAAACTTTATCTTAGATCTTCCACGTAATTGTGAAAGTCGTATGGATTCGTTCAAGACATCAATCATGTAATTCATTAGTAAATCTTCGATAGTTCGTATTGTCTCTGGAAGCGCGATTTCAAAACCCATGACATCCATGATTCCAATAATATCATTATGATACAGGTTCTTTTTTGGAATATATTTCTTGGCGGTACTCTTCTTCTTCTTCTTCTTCTTCTTTTCATACTTTTTTCTTACTTTATCTTGAGTCTTCGGTTTCTTTGGCCCTTTTTCTTTAGCTAAGTTGGTTTCCTTTGAAGATACCCATTTGTCTTGTATCAACGCCTCATTTCGAACATTTTTTGTAGATATTGAATTATCTGTATCCATTTTTTCAGTGCTTTGAATATTTAACTTATCAACTCGAAAACAGATTGATTGTTTCTAAATGGTTGACAATTTATACATCAATGAAGGAAGGTTCTAGACTTCTCTCCAGAAGCACTTTTCTTATTTTATGAGATCTTCTTTTTGTTTTCGCCTTTGTTAAAAGTAGTACCAAGAGCGAATGCTCATAACCAGAACTCTCTGCTGGCTAAATTTAGTTCAGTTGAATCATTCGCAAACATACCCGATTTGAGCATTTGAGCAAAATACGAAGCTGAAATTATCGGAATTACCTTTTTAATAATACTATAATGTATAAACTTGTTGAAAGCAAATATAAGAGCACGAGCCAAATTTACGTCATTGTTGGTTAGCAATAGACGCGTGCTCTTCACGGGGCTTATTACTCTTCATCTTGAGATGAATCCCATGATATGTCACTAGCGTATAAATAATCGATGAATTTTTGATAAATTTTTAAAGCAAATTCTTTGGTCAACACTTGATCATCGTCATCCATATATAGCTTAGCAAAATCAATAAAGTATAATACGTTGAACTCGCATAAATCGTCCAATAACGGAGGGGAATTTTGTAATTCTTTATCAACTTTATGGATATTAAATATTTCAAGGTCTTTTTTGTTGATATTATATCTTTCCATAATATAGGTCTTATATCTGCATAAATTATACAATGATAGGGCAACGTTTGCAATCTTCTTGAACACCCTATCATTACCAATGCGCGGTTTTGGTTCTCCATTGTTGGATAATATAATTTGGTGTTCATATTGCAAATTCAGACCTTCTTTTATAACAAACTTGTCAATACTTTGCAATAATATATAATATTCTTCCAAACTGCTGAGTTCCATTTTACCTAACCTAGACAAAATGAACTCAACAAAATTACTATAGGAAATACATGATTTCAAATCATCATCTTTAGAAGAAACACTGCAAAGGGACCTAGATAATGATGTGATAAATTTTTTTTTTGAACTTCTGCTATTATTGATTATTTCATAAAACCCGCTGAAGGCATAGACTTGCTCAGATGAAATACTGTGTTGTCTTCCTGCTTTTTCTGACGCAATTTTGAGACCATCAATATACTTACTTTCCACCAAAGACTCATACCTATTGTGCAACTCAATATGCAAGTCTCTAGCTATTGATCTAATGGTGCTAGCTGGAGAAAGCTCTAAAGCTATAATGACACCTATAACTAGTCTTGGATTTGCAAAACCCTGTTTAACGAAAGTTTCCAAAAATTTAACGCAAGTAATAACTATAGAGTAATTCGAAGTGACATCAATTACACACAATTCTAAAATTTTATTCATATACCTTTGGGCTAGAGAAGCCAAAACACCATCCTTTTCTTTAGATGAATATTTTCCATGAAAGACATCCACATCCAAGGTAATATCAGTAGATATAGAAATGCCCAATCCTACTTGCTTTACACTTTTCTCTTCTTCATCCTTCAAAAATGTGTTGATGCCTTCCAATATTGTTTCAACAATGTCCAAATTTTGATCAATAGGTGGATACAATACTTCTCTATCTATGATCTTAAGAATGTATTCCGACATAAACAAGTTTGCATGACTGCCGCAAAGATTAATTAAATTTTTAATAGCTATTCTCTTGACTTGATGAAAAACTTTGTTTTGGCAAAAAGCAAGAATATATTTGGTGATAAGACTAGTAATACTTTCTTCAGGCTGAAGCCCTATATTCGCCTTCAAGAATAGTTCTCTATTATTTTCAAAGTTACAATACTTCCCTATGAAACCAATTAAGTATAATAATCTGATCACAGTTGGATCGCTTTTGTCAATCGTTTTATTTAAGTACGGTTTTATAAGCTTCAAACAGGATATGCAGGCATTTGAGACTTGACTTATATCTCTATTAATATTTGAGATAATCCAAATACAGGGAATAGCTTCATCCAACTCTTTTGAGTTGAATCGGGTTAGTCTTTTCAAAAGATACCTTTGGGACTCTTGAATAAATGTAGGTCTTAAGGACAGGGCGCATGGCAAAGCATTCTTGAAAATATTCAATGTGAATAAACAAATACTATTACCAGTGGAGCTATCATCGTTCAAATATGGCAGCAAAAGCATTAATTGATCTTGATTAATTAATTTTCCACAGCCTTTAATTAATATAGATAAGAGACCAAAAAGCTTTTCAGTAGGTAATCCGTTCCTATTTAAGCTATTATGATTTTCGATTATATTATCCACTATCTTGTCAGCGTATATTTCCAATATTGATATCAAATCATCATGACAAAGTGCAAAATTAATCTTTCTTCTATGATTTTTGCCGCGGATACCATTAAAGAAAACATATTTATCAATAAACTCTTGAAATAATTGCCAAACTTTTCTATTACTATTGAAAATAACGTAAGATAATATCTCAGCATTTTTAAGAACTACCGATGTTATTTTCAAATCATTAAGATCTTTTTTATGGGTTTCATCATATACTGGAACAAATAGTATATCAATTAAGGTTTTGGCTGCGGTATCAATTATAGAAGCATCTTCATGGTACATTATTTTTAATAAATTAAACACAAATAATACTTTCAACTCTCTCAGCTTTAAAATTGAATAAATTGGTTGTGCCAATTTCAATACTCTCCTTTGTACTGCTAGTGATTGATCTGTGACTTTATTTATTATAAGTTTAAGATAATCATAATTAGCTTCACTTTCAGTATTATTATCATCAGATAGAATGAAATTGCAAACTAAATCAATAGTAGCATCTCTAACTAAAGATGATCTATCGTTTATTCTGTCAAATATTATTTTTTTAATTCTTGCGTTTGATAATATCAACTTATCTTTCTTGATTATCGAAGAAAGGTTCTTGACGGCTCTAGTTCTTGACTTAATCTTTTGATGGTTAAGTGATGCAATCACAAGTTTTAGGAATTGATCATATGAATTCAATAGTGGTTGTGAGACCAAAAGATGGAGGTATTGAAGATGTATGTCTGGCTTCATGCTTGTTTCCTTTGAATTTTCACAGGCTTCTTGACTATTAGTTGAAATCATATTGACTGATATATCAGAATTCTGAAATTTCTTAGTACCTATCAATGATAAATATTTATAATACTCGCTAATTACAGATCTGAACAATTCAGATTGCTGTAGGAGCTTTTTCTCTATATTCCTTTGTATTTTTATATTAGTCAAATCCTCAGTCAAATCATTATTTTTATCGTTATCCATCTCTGTTAAGTTATTTTGATTCATTTCTAGTGATAATCCATCTCTTATCATTTGCTGCTTCAACAGTTCTAGCGTCTGCACCCATTTGAAAAGCAAAAAATTGAAGTTTGATAAAAAAAACAGATTTTCGTCAGCTAATTCCTTAACGTATTGCAAGCATAGATCAAATGTTTGCGAAAGTTTTTTAAAATCAGACGATGAAATGCTAGGAGAAGGTATCCAAATTTCAGATGATGAAACGCTATTCTTCAAGCCAGCCAATTTGCAACCAATGAGTCCAACCATTTCTAAAGAGAATGTCTCAATATTGGCGTGATACTTTGATGAAGTGAAAACATACATAAATGTATTCATTATCGTCAAAAGCAATGTTTCCGATCCAGGCCATTCTGGAAACTCTAGCAAATTTAGCAAATCATCTATAAAAGCTTCAATAAGTATCTTACTGGAAGCCTCGAAATTGTTTGATAGCTTATTTACTATAAATGAGGAAATATTATTGCAAATAGTATTCAACGATGATTTCTCTGCGAAAAGATAGTTTTGATAATCCAAGATAATCTTATACAATTTTGGCTTTTCAAGAGAGTTGAGCTTTATTTTTCCTAGGTGAATATCTGGGATAAATAAACTAGTATTTAAGCTTTCATGAAATGATGCTTTAAAAATGAATTCGTTGTGCTTCCAAATCGGAATGCATAATGAAACATTATTCACGTTATAAGTTTGCACCAATCCAAGAATCAAAATTGTAAATGTTTGAACATTAATTCCGCGTTTGCTCAATTTAAACTGCCTAGGTGGATATCGGTTATTGAAAATTTTGTTATGCCCAAAGTTATTTAATATTTCATCCAAAATAAAGGTTCTCTGGTTATGATATTTTCTGAATATCGATAAAAGAATATTCATTGAACTATTTCGTATTGACTGTGAGAAAGTATGAATAAATATTTTAATGAATTCTGGTAATGACTTACCACGGGTTTCAATGTCAGAAAATATAGAGTTGATACAAATATATTCCAACTTTGTAAGAATGTAGTCGTTTAGCAATGAGGTAAATTTCCTGTTGGGAAATATGGAATCAACATTGACATAATTATCAAGCTTTTTTAGGCATTGAATAACTAAGTTACCTATAATTTGAAGTTTATTACTCATATCTTTAGGGCATTCACCATTAATTTCTATCATTTCCGAGTGACCTATCATTGGCACCACCAAATCTCCAATTATTTTCGATACGAATCCGACTACTGATGTAATATATTCCTCGAGATAAATAATTTTATCTTCTCTACCAGAGAGAAAAATCATTAACATAATCAAACAACATCTTAATGAGCTTTCACAAATTTTAAGCTTTTGCGTTACATCCAAATCACAATCTGCAATATTATTAATTATATGAGACCAATCTATTATTAAGCCATACTTTATTGAGCTCATACAAAGACTTTGGATTTTTGAAACATATTGGATATTGAAAATACTGTTATCGTAAATCTCTTTATCAAAGTTAAAGTCATTAAAATTTCCAAATAATCTGGTAAAAGAGTCTTCCAACTTGCATATTATCTCACTATTCAAGATAACTGGCGTCTCAAAATCATCAACTAAATCAAAATATTTGAGCTCAACATCACCTAAAGTAATTTTCTCTTCTTCAACTATTTCATTGACCAAAGAGACTATCTGCTTCAAGGAATTTAGTTTTAACTCGTCGGGATTAATATAAATTATAGTGCTCTTTAACTCAGTTAGAAATAGAACCGATTTTTCTCTTTTTTTGTTAATTGGTAATACTTTTCTTTTCTTTAATGAAGGCATTATAGCTAAATCATAAAAGGATTCCATTTGAGATACGTCTCTACTGCAAGAATGTGAAGGTGTAGTTTTTTGAGAAACGTTATTATCACATAATATCTCAAATTTGGATTGGGAATCATAGTTTTTACCATCATCACTTATTTCAATGTTACCAATCCCACCTAAAATAGTTTTTAAAATAGCTTGTGATATAGCTGATTCTTTATTTCTTTGAAGTATATCTTCACCAATCTTTGACCTGATTCCTGCATTATTCGGCACTATATCCAGGATATTATCTTTCTCTAATGATTTAATAAAACTCGTATCATCTGACTTAAACTTCACGTCTTGTAAATTAATGGACTCATCGCTTTCTATTAAATCTTTCATAAAATTAACTACTGGATGATTGACATTAGCCTTACTCTCCAATGCCATTCGCGCGTTGTGTAAAGATTCCGAACTAGAATTATGAAGTACCTTTGTATCATCCAAAGATATATTATAAGAAGAACAAATAGTAGAAACTTTAATTGGCTGGTTAGTATCCTCTTTTTGTATCAGCTAAGTTTCACAAACAGGCAAAAACAGATCAGTATAACGAATTAGAATTATATTTGCCGACCTGACTCAAATACATACTATCACTTTGTGGAATAAGGTATTTTAAGGGTGTTATTCCTAGTACATCCTCCAAAGTCTGAATATTATCAGAAACCTTGGATTGGCTCATTTTCAATATGATAATTTGATATTTGCTTATATAGATCTCAAATACGATATCAGATCATCAAGTGGGAAGGAATCAAAGGTAATATTTTGATGTGACCTTGATTTTAATTGCCTCTTATTTTAGAAAGATGCGCTTCTTTCCGTTTTTTTTTAATTTTTTTTTGGCAGCACCATGTTAAAAACACTTACATGTATCTACTGAAATCTACATTTTCAATATATTAACACATACTTTGTGAGTTCTTATCTTTTGTTCTTCTTTATTAATGATAAACTATATATATATATATGTAAGTAATTAGAGCGGTTGTATCTAATATTGATTCATTTTTCTACCATATTATTTTTTGCTTCTTGAGCCGTATGGTTTCTTTCCTGATATCAGTTTTTTGGAACTCTTCGGATGGGTAGTTTGATTAAGTGAGTCACGCTTATTATAAAAAGTATTGTCATTATTTTTATTTTTACTATTCTTCATTTTGTAATGGCTGCTACTAGGATTCGTATCCCGCTCCGCAAAGATAAGGTTACTTTGTAGTCCTTTACTTTCGACTGGTTTCTGATTTGTATAATTGTTATTCATTAGTAGGTTTGTGGTTCTGCCTATATCGTTCAACTTACCTAGATTATTATTATTTATTAGTGGATTTTCTCTATCCGAATCATTCAATCTAGGCGAATCATCTTTATGAGAAACAACACTTTCTGCTCTAGGAATATTTGACCGTATCTTAAAATGTTTGTCTACTAAATCTTTATGGTTAAGCATGGCATCTTTCGCCGCTTCTCTTCTAGCTAATTTGGCATTTGAACCAACACCACGACCTAATATATCACCTCTTAATGTAACGATGCAATGCACCTTAAAATGTTGGTTCACTTTTTCTTTTTTTACAATTTCATATTCAGGAGGGCAAGCTGCCATTCCCACTAAAGCATATAAATTTTTAATGTAATTTGTACCTTCATCTTTCACAATATTTTTTGATTTTAAATCAGACTCACTCGTCTGTTTGGTGTCTTCCTCACCTCTGTCTTCCTTTTTACTAGTCAAATTCTTCATAGAAATATGTGCTTCAACAATAGGAAATATCAATCGCTTTAGGAAAAATAAAATTTCTTCATATGAGCTATCATTCTCAATTACTAAAGCTCCGATATATGCTTCAAATACGTCTGCCAATACTTTACTTTCATTATCTAATGCATTGCTTCCATAATCATACATCAATCTTTCATCTAATTTATACATCAAACTCCATTTATTCAACTGGGCATTTAATACTAAGCTTGCTCTTAAGTTGGTCATATCGCCTTCATCATAGCTCGGAAACCAAAAAAATAAAATGTTACTAATGAGAAAGTATAAAGCGGAATCACCCAAGAATTCTAATTTCTCATTACTACCCAAACTGGATGATAAAGTATTAGTGACTGATTTATGAGTAAACACTCTTTGTCTTAACTCATCATTTTTAATACGAATAAGAGGCGGTGTACTATTACTATTCTGCATAAAATGAGAAAATTCCATGAAATCCTCACAGCTCAATCCATTTATAGAACTACCAGTACTATTTTGCCTTTTTTCTAATAAGTTTTGGCCAATCTCTAATTTTATGTTCTTCTCTATATTTCTATCAATGAGCGATCTATAATCAAGAAGCTGATCAAAGATGTCTAATTTAGACAGGTTGTACAAATTTTTTAATAATATTGCAAGTTTCATTTGATCAGTATTCACTAAAGCATTTCGCAAATCTGATTCACCAAATTGCTTTTTAATATTCTCAAATTCATTTAAATCTGGGGTAATTTCTAATAAATTCTTGATGCATCCTTGCAAAGAATTGATAGTATGTAGAATAGAGTTCACACTTGATATCTCTAATGAATTCACTTCGTACTTTTTGTTATTAGCATTCATATTATTTTATGATCGTGAAACGTAGTATACTTTATATTGACTTGAAATATAATTTATACGATCTTGTACTTTGAATATTGATTGATTTGCAATGGCAAGCTGATTATTAATCTGAAAGATATAATTACATGGCTTATTACACGTTATTTTGGTTCTTTTTCTCAAGATGCTTGATTTTTTTTTTTTTTTTTTTTTTTTTGGGGATGAGAGAGCGAAATGCAATAAGTAGAATCAACCTATATTGACTGCAAACGGAAGAAAGCACATCAAACTCCCAAGATGAAAGGGAAAAATAACTCAATCTATTTAAATTTTGAATGTAGAATATTTGAATAAATTAATTATATATAATGTATTAAGAATTTGCTAAAATATGAGAAAATGATATTTATGAAAGTGCAAAGTAGACACAAGCCATTAGTTTCTCGGTACATTTTCGTCCAATTCAATATCTTCAACCTGAGGGACGTCTGAATATTGGCCTTTACCTGAACCATTTCTGTTGAGCCCAAAAGTCTCTAAGAACAAATTAAATCTTGAAGTTGCCGCACCATTAATATTTACATTAGCAACAGAATCACCCTGTACATTGCTGTCATCCATATGTTGTTCACTTTCTTCTTGTTGCAAATCAGCCCATTGTACTGTTTTCTTTCTGTGGCTTGTCTGTCTTCCTGTTCGTTCATGTACAGTACTTCCGTCATGATCATTTTCATTTTTCCTATTGGCAAGAATAGAGTGAAGTTGATTATTATCGATTAGTTGCATGTTATAGTAATAAATACCATATAATATAATGACTAAAATTATGACATAAACAACATATCTAAAATGAAATCCATCTATTTTAGATTTTAAATGGTGCATATAGCTACTACCTGAAGAGTTGATTTCATAAATTGGAGTCTCTATTAGATTTTCATCATCAAGGTTTGTAAGAATATTATCTGTGAGAATATCAAAGATTCCCCTAGAAATGTCTGGGCTATCAAAAGGAACCATATGTGAGGTATTAAAGACTCTGATATATGTTAAATTTCTTTCAGTTTGAACAGTCCCGACTTGTGAATTATTATAAATCCAATCAAGCTTATGAGAATTCTCACTGAATCCCTTCTCATTGTTCCATTTTAATTCCGAAATGAATTCTTCTGTACCAATGTAGTTACATACTATGTCCTTATCACCATTAAAAAGTAAAATAGGAAATTGACTTAATAAATCGGGTAATAGTTCCTCAGAAGATGGCGAGTTTTCATTTCTTAACGCCAGATGAACTCTATTATTACATTCATTCCAATAGGTACTACCTTTATTAGGATTCAAAGGACTAGATTTTTGTCTTTCTATATAGTCTTCTTTAACATTTAATTTTCTTTGATTATTAACATCTCCCAAAAATGGCTTGATAAATTTTAAATCAGGTGGCCAGTTCATACCGCAACTTGGAAATGTGTCATTAAGACGGTAATCATATTGATTGATACATACAGCATTGCTAGCACTGTAATATCTGAGAAATGCTATAAGGATATTATCACACTGGTTATCGGCTTCATTTTTCTCTGCTTGGCTTGATGCTTCATTCAATTTATTCACTAAATTTTGGCATTTTTCCTGTTCTTTAAGGACTGAATGGATATAATCTTCCTTTCCTGTTATAACCCCATTTTCAATAGCATATGGAATATAGGACATGCCTGTGTACTTAGCAGAAATCCAACCATTACCTATCATTGCAGCTTTAAGCTTATAATTAGATGATTTATCTTCAAGAATATATTTAGCGAAATATGGGATATATTGACCAGCATAACTTTCCCCAGCAAGATATAATTCTTTTTCTAAATCATTTGGAAATAATTCAAAATATTTTTGCAAGAAAACCATAAAATCGGCGGAGATATCGGTTAATTCATTTCTGTAGATATTACCATAACTGAAACCTGTTCCTATCGGTTGATCAACAAATAATAACGAACCCAGTTCAAGCCAAGTACCATTATTATAGTAAACATTTAAATCTGGATCAACTCTTAGTGGTCCAATTTCCATAAATGCCCCATCCATAGAAGAACAGCCAGGACCACCATTCAACCATATTATTAATTTGTCATTATTCTCATTATTTGGCTTATCATATTTTAAAAAATAATAATTGGTCGCATTTTCTGCATGCAATTCCAAATGACCTGAGAAAATTGTAGGTCTTAAGAGCTCGGATATGTTCTTCAAACCAGGAAGATCATCAACCAAATATTGCTGAGCTGCTAATGTAGCCTTTGTTGGACTCGAATTCGTTGTGGAGACAAAATATAACGCAGCGTACAAAAATATACGAGTAAGTCCCACAAGTAAATTCATTATAACTTACTCTTTATCTATAAATTAAGTTGAATTATTTATGTTTTATTATTGAACTAAGAAACACAATTTTTAAAAAGTCAATAAACAAGCATGTTTTCGAAGACAGTTTTAGTTATTATTATACAATTATCTCCTTTTTTCTTTTTTTTTCCTGCTTTGATTTATAAGCTGCCTTTTTTTATTCTTGTGTAACCGGCCACAGACCTTGAAATTTGTGATTCTTATTAAGCAACAAAGAAATTCAATAAATATGGACTCAATTAAGCCTGCATATAAGAACGTCATGCATAAAATTCATATTACTTGAAAAATTTCAACATGGGGACTTTAAAAAAAAATATTACCTCGTTTATGGACCAAAAATATGGATGCTACCAAAGTACCTGTAATGTTTCATAAGCCACAATATCTACTAAAATACTATCAAGGAAAATGAATTACTAAATTGATTATTTAAAGTATATAATTGTGTATGTATGAGGTATTAGATTATTAGTGTTAAGAAAAAAAAAAGTCAAGCATAAAAACTAATAACTAAAATTAATTTTAAAAAAATAATAATACTTATGATGAAAAAGATCCAAATAAGCCAAAGTTAAATACAAAAAGCTCTATTTCAAAAAGAGTAAGCAATCATAATAAAGCTTAATTCTATTTTATTCAATTTTTCTTGTTTCTTTCTTTCTTTCATCCAGTGAACAAATGCAAAAATGTGGAAATAAATAAAACCAAAACAACAGTGTTAAAAAAACATGAAAATTATTAAAGAAGCAAAAAAACAAAAAAAAAAAAAGAGAAAAAGATGAAGATGAATCAAAAGAAATACTTGAAAACGCGCAAGACCCAATCACAAAACCAATCCAGCGAATCAACAATAATAATGAAGTCATTACTTCTGAACATTCTCGTTAGTTTGAATCAATCCTGATCCAAAAGTATCTTCATTCAACAACCCACCATATCTTGAGCTGATCAATCCATCCAAATTCTCACTACCAGTTAATGCTGCAATGATATCATTTGGATCGGTGGTTTCTCCACCACTGTTTTTGCTATTTGTATCATTAGAAGTAACATTATTATTATTATTATTATTGTTATTATTACTATTATTGATCTTTGAAGGATCCATGATATTAAAATTCAAATCTGGAGAAAGCTCACCAGTACTTGGGCTGAGCAAACTTGCGTTGGAACTCCCAATTCCTTGTCCCATCAACGAATTGAACCCCAAGCTGATACTATTATTTAAATCTGAATCAATATTTGTACCACTATGATTGTTAGCAGTATTATTCATATTACTATTATTATTGGCAATAGTAGTATGATTAGCGGCATTAGTAGCAGTATTATTAGTAGAAGAAATTTCAGTAGCGCCTGGAATTTCTTGTTTATTGCCGAAATTCAAACTGTTAACTCCTAAGAGACCAAAATTTGTACCATCCAAGAGTCCCAAATCTGCACCTCCACTCGCATTAAAACTAGCACTGTTATTGCTATTCATGCTTGTATTTCCCATATTGGGAACAGTGTGAATACTAATATTATGATTATTCGTACCGCTGCTATTTGTTCCATGGGTATTGAGACTCATTCTAGGAACACTTCCTGCATTGGATCCATTATGACTTATGAAACTACTAACTGAATCCTCACTGTTATTTGAGTGATAGTGCCCGTAAATGGTACTGTTATTCGTCGTACCACCATTCACACTGCTGCTGACACGATGTCCTGAAACACTCGGAGATGGTGACCTTACAAGTGAATGCGCACGATGTACACTTCCATGGACATGACCATGATGTGCGTGTCCAAGATATCCGTAACTATGGGAGTGACTGTGTCCGTGACCGGCAGCACCACTACTAGAAGCAGAGTTATGCGCTTGCTGCGCACTGGAAGTCGCTGGAGAGTAAGGATCTGCAGTGGCATGATGATAATGGTGATGAGAATGATGACCGTGATGATGTGCTTGGACATGCGTAGTTGTCAAGGTTGAGGAGGCTGGAGAATGTGCACCATTACCATTATTGGAGATTGAATTATGTGTATTGTCATGAAGAGAGAGTTGTGAAGCTGAAAGGGGAGCTCCACCTGCAGTGAATTGATTAGTACTAACCACAGATGATCTATTGCTTTTGATGCCCTCGTTACTATTGCTAACATGGTTATTACTATTACTGGTAAAGTTTGCTGATGCAGCCATCGACGTAGCGTTGGGAGAGATGAAATGGCTAATCGCAGAAGGAGAAGCAAAAGCAGAACCGTTGGATCCAGTATTGAAGTTATTATTAGAATTATTAATCGCGTTACTGCCTTTATGATTCAAATTGGATGTAGAAGTTGGAGTTGGAATATCAAAGATGGACTCATCCAAGATCCCATGAACATCATTATTGGAACCCAGTAGACCTAAAACAGAAAGAATTTGATCTGAGGTATTTGGGTCGGAGAATGTCATAGAATTGGAATTGTCATTTTTGACAGTATTATCAGAAACGCGCAAATTTCTACTATTATTAGCAGCACTATTCGTGTTTGAAAGTATATCGAAAAGGCCATCATCTTGCTGAACCTCTGATGGCAGCGATGAAGTTCCAACATTCATAGTTATATCATCGCTTGGAGTGTTATGATTAGATGTTGAAGAAATACTGCTAGTTTTCTTTCTCAGTTTCTTTTTTACATCTGAACTATCAACAGCAGCCTCAAATGCAGATTCGCCACCAGTAAAAAGTACATTTTCATTTGCTCCTAAAGAAGATATTACTGACCCTTGACTATGTTGTGCATGGTTATACAGCAGCATATGGTTAAAATGATGTCCTCCATGATGATGCTGCTGCTGTTGATGCTGCTGCTGCTGTTGGAATCTAAGTAATTGCAATTGAAGGTCCTGTTGCAGTTGCAGTTGATGCAATTGCGGATGATGATGATGCTGCTGCAGCTGTTGATCCTGTTTAACCTTTGGAGTCACATATTCTTCTAATGGGACGTTTACCTCACCTACCTTATTCCCATGTGAGAAAGACGGAGAAATATATCTGTCTTTATACCTTGATGAAGCAGAATAGATACTATTAGAATAGCTTTCTGCAGTTCCGCTATTTACGGTATTATTTGGATTGGTATTGCTAGTAGATGGAGTCTGCGGTGGTAGACTGGTGCTTGATGAGTTTAGCGTACTACTCTCAGTATTTATTAAAAGATCATTATTATTATTCATGGCTAGTGAGACACTACTATTGTTTCCACTATTAACTATTCCATCGATAGCACCCAATTGGTTTAACGAAGATGCCATTGAATCTTGTCTGACTAGATTGCTATTGTTATTATTTCCATAGATAGTGAAATTTGTAGTTGCTACGCTACCGCTTGGAATTCCACCATTGATCATCAGCATTCCATTGTTATTGCTGTTGTTAAACGATGAAAGGGAGAAATTGCTGTTGTTGTTTCCGCTGAGAAAAAATGACGAATCAGAATTGCTCACAATTGGCGAATTCAAGTCCCAATCTATGTTATTAACATCACTAGAAATGTTATTTGTATTATTATTGTTGACCGAATTGTTGTTTGTATTGTCCATTAGTGATGGAACAATTCCGTTCGTGGAAGAATTTACGGATGCAGCAAACGTACTGGCATTTGTCATAGGTTGAGACGATATCTGTTGACCTGTGGCAGAGATACTTGAAAGGTCAGGAGACAATGGAGCAGGACCAGAAAAATTTGCAGAGAAATCTGTAGAACCCGGCTGCTGTTGCATCATTAAATGATCCATTAGAGTTAAGGATGATATGTTGTTGTTGGTGGTATCATTGGATAAAAGACTATCTGATAGGTTCATCTGAGGGGCGACAGATATGCTATTGTTATTCATATTAGTGGATATTTGAAGGTCAAGTTTATTATAATTAGAGGAAGCATTTGGGAATTCAAACATGGAAGGGGACGCCGAGGCATTGATGAAATCTGTTTTATTGAGAAGATCTGAATTGCTATTAGCAGACGGAACAGCAATATTCTTAGGAAATGACTTTTTATTTAGAACACCGGACTTGCCAGTTTTTGGGGATGCTGGGGGTTGCTGTGGTTTCTTTTTCGATTTGCAGATGCAAACTTTGGAATCCTCACATTTACAAGCTTTATTTACGCTGCTTGAATTTTTATCTTGAACTTCATTAATGTCTTTATCCTTTGCCTTTGATTTTGAGGATTTTGACTTTGATTTTGACTTCTTCAGTCCACAAGTACATTGAGTATGCAAATTATTATTTTTTCTGGCTTCCTTACAGTGGCCACATTGAGTGGAAGGTCTGCCTTTAGAATTAATTTTGATCAAAGGCTTGTCAGAATGTGTGCAAGCCGAAACACGATGGCCTCGAATGCAACGCTAGAAAGAGTGTTAGTATTTGGTAATGAGTAAGAAATGGGTGTTAAAAAAGCTTTAAACGTACCTCACAAGCATACTTGACGCCGTCAATTAATACCATTCTGTATTGCTTTCTTTTATTCTTTTTTGAAAGCGAGAACGCCTGGAATTAGGACAAATAGAAGGAAGAGAAACCTGATGGCAAATAAAATTGCAGTAACGAGATAAACAAAAGGCACACACACAAAAATCACTGATATGGCAACTAGCAGAAAGTCTGATCTGAAGCTATATGGAGAGGTAAAGTGCGATGTCCAAATACTTTGAGAGATCAGATAAGGGCAACCGCGCTATATTATGCGATCTGAGTCGCTAGTAATAGTTGACTATTACTGGATGTTGGTGAATAGAGTCTACTTATCTGGATGAGAGATAAGAAGTTGTATCCTTTCGTAACAGTGGAATGGGAGGCGGCCGAATGGATAGATGAGGATGAAAAACAAACAGACAATATATTGGGGTTTCTTGTTTATATATCTGTCTGATGATTATTTGATACCAATAACAATAAGAGGTATTTGAAAGCAAGTATCGTGATGCGCTGTCCTATATTATTAATATTGTATTTGCTGATAAACGCTGTGTATGTGTGTGTATATAAGATAAATGTAAGATGTGAATAGTATGTACTGTATATGGTATAAAGTAACAATAAAATTTTTTTTTTTGTATGTATTTTTTTTTTTGTTTGTTTTTGTTTTCCTTGCTTTATTGAAAATCTGGCACTGATATACTGAAATCCAAATTCGTATTCAGCCTGTGTCGCAGGAGGAGAAATAGGGCCTCAGACTAGCTGAACCAGGCCGAAGGGAAGCCCAGGGGTGACAGGAAGCCTACTAGCCTGCACAGCTGGCTGTATAAAAAGAAAGATAATCCGCGTTCCTGGGCGGTTCAGAAAAAAAGGAAGATCACCGCCGCCACCGCTGAGGCGACTGTGCCTAACACATGAAAGAGACTTTTAGAACACTCCGCCCGAAGATTCGACCAAGTTAATGGAAACATGCGCCTGGCCTGGCAGGGTCAAGCCGTTGGGGGCATAAAGAGGATATTTTTTTCGTTTGTTGCCTAGATTAAGAAGAAAAGGCCGACGCCAATATTATAATCTATACGAACAAGTGGGGAATCAAATGGGTGAATATGCATGAGCAAAAAAATAATTTTTTAGGGTATTACTCATATTCTTTCCTGCTAAACATCCTTACAGTAGCCCATTCGGTACTTTGCACAAATTAGCATCTCTACTATATTGCACCCAAAGCCTTACAGCTATAAACCTTTGGGTATAAACAACAATATCCAGTAGAACCCGAACACAAGATAATCTCACGTGATATAGAACACATGCTAAACGCCAATATACACGCTAACAGTATGCACCAAATTTTTTTTTTTTTGTTTTTCGTTTCTTGTTAAGTGAGCAGATTTGTTTTCGCTTTTGGCAAAAAAAAGAAAAAAAAATAGAGCGTATTCTCAAACTGTAAACAAATGAGAGGTCCACAAAAAACAAAATCATAACAAACACTGTCATTGACGCCTAGCAATTATAACTAACTAAGCATATCTAATATTGTATCAATCTTTGACCCTCAGACCCCTTTATCCAAGTGATATGCATACGAGAGTGTACTGAAGTCATAGTAACATACTCAGAAACCATTTTGCGGCCATCATCTATGCTAGAGTGATATTCACAATAATATATTGACCCTCATCCTTCGATTCCTCGGTTTACAACTTGCTGCTCTTTTTGCTACCCATTTGATACCTTCTCACTCTTTTTATTTTTTTGGCTAATTCTTTTTTTTGACTTCCATAATTGTAGATAGTTTCCATTTTGCTAGCTCTCCAAGAACATTCTGTCGTGTATTTGGCATAATCGAAAGAAAAACAAATAGGCCAAAACAAGAATCCCCCAAAACACAATCCAAGAAACGCATATAGGCCATGGGTAACCCCAATAACTCCCCGTCGCCCTCCCAGTATCACGATACCTCCGTGGACAACCTCATAGTTCCAAACGTCTTCAAGTTGTCCCCCGGATCCCGGAACGAGGACACCAAGGTTATCAACGCCAATAACTGCGAATGCGTCACCATGGGCAACCAGGTCGACAACTTCGACGACAAGAGGTCCGGTCAAAAATTTCAGGATAATATCGCCTTGAACTCCCCATTGAACGTGAACAATCTCTTGAATTCAACAACTAACCCGGCAAACTTGTCCATATTCAACTCACCGTACTTCAACAAGTTTGCTTCGCCTACGCGTAACAGCGGCAATCCCCAGCATACTTTTTTGCCCTCAACACTTAGAAAGAACTCTAACTTAGTTGCAAATACTTCCTTGGATATCCATTTTACGCCCTCTGTTAGCAGAATCCTTAAATTAGAAGTTGCCCAAAACGGTAGCAATAACAATAATACCCTGAAATTTCAGAATGTGTCCTCTTTCAATTCCACTCCAGTTCCAAAACACCAATTATCCAAGATCAAAAGCAATTCATTACAGACCAACCAATCTACTCCTAGCATAAATACGAACGCGCTTGATCAAGAAAAATCATTGATGTCTCAATCCTTTTTCTCCAACGGAATCTTTTTCAATCCAGAAAATTCTAATGCTCATAATATGAATAGCAGCAGCAGTATAAACAACCCAAATCTCGATATTATTAAGACTCCACCACCCCCAGCCAAGCGCCATTTACAATACGCGTCAAACGCGATGCTGTTATCTTCAGCTTCTAAGGACCCAGAGTATTTCTCGTTTAATATGAACTCGATTCTTCGTAACACCGCGTCCGCGATTCCTACCATGGCCACCTCAAGCGCCCAAAAAGTCTCTAATGGAATGATGCAACCGCTTCTTACCATTAGAGATCGTAAAAGTATAGTGGTTCCATCAAGCAGTAATGCAACAACTCCAAAATCAAGTATCAGGAACACCAATAAAGCCAATACTGGATCTTCTTTATACCCCGAATTCTTCCCGGGTAATGAAAGTTTTAGTACCGAGTTTCAGAAATACATAGCAACAAATGGAAATTCAACAATCACCAACATTACTACTAACGCAATCATAAATAATAATAATACCAGCAGTAAATCCACAGCACCGCAGGATTTATTAAGAATCACGCCATACAGGCCAACTGATTGTTCGACGGCTAATATTTTGGGAACTACAACCATAGAAAGAATCAAAAGAGAAATTATAGACCAGCATCATTCTGTTGCTATTGGTGATGATCATGGTGGAAATATTGGAGAAGAAGATGCAGGTGTTGTGTGCGGGAAACATGATTCTTCATGCTTTGATTCTCCTACAAGAGTGAAAGTTGGTCGTTATCAGCACCATAATCACATCTCGCAACCTGGTGTTGGACAAATACTTGGAAGTGGAAATAACGGTAATAGTAATGTACACACATTACATAGTCTGCAGAGGGGACGACAAGGAAATAATAGCAACTCTGTTCATCAGATCAAACAAAACGAATGTGAGAACGGGGTTAAAAAACTCAATAATACAATAGCACCATCCTCAATCAGTATTCAATCACATAGATTGAACAGCGAAGATTTGGAAGTAGATATTATAACCTCCCCCTCAAGATATGCAGGGATTTCTTTTGTAGAGAGAATCCGTTCTTATTGTGAGGAGCAGGAATCAAATAGTGGAAGCAGTAATGGTAATGCTAATAACAGCAGAGATAACATAAATGAAAATGGTCTCGTGAGCGCTGTAGATGATGATGATATAATTGACACAGATGCCATTCTAGTTGAGTCTACTCCTACGAAACGCCTGGCCTCTTTCTCATCTATTGGCAATAGTAAGATTGCGTCAAAAAAGATCAGCAAGGCAACTACCAAAAATCAATCTTCTGCTATCACATCTAACACGAACAAGAAATATTCAAAGAACAGTAATGCTGCATCAGTGAATAAAAGTGAATATAAGAAATCTACGAGTTCCATAATTTCCAGAAAGAAAAAAATCAGTTCTTCTGACATGAAAAAACCGCCAGTAGTCAATTCTACCACCAACGATGATGATAAAGATACGGAGTATGAAGATGATGATGAAGATGAGGACGATGAAAAAGACTTAAATGTTGGCGATTCTTTAACGGGGACAGGTCACATTATAGCCGTTGCCAGTAATCAAGTAATAATGAATCTGGCGTACAACTTTACAGATTTCCAAAATTTGCCTCATGTGCATTCTCAGCAACCTCAGCATTTTATTTCAAATAGAAATCTGAACAATATTGATGACTCGCCGTTGACTATAATTCCTCATTCCATGAATATACATAAACCCCAGCAGCTGCAAGTACAGCATACTATGGGGTACTCGCCAATTTTGTATTCTCGCTCTATTTCTGGGTTCGATGATCATGTTAGTACTACACGTAATGACGGTGATGATCATACTCATGCTGATGACCCTGATGGTACATTGTCTCTTCCTAGCAGTCCTATAAGAGATGAAGAATCAACTCTGAGCATTAGTAATGTATCAAATAGTAATTTCAATGTCAGCAGTAGTGCTATCAGATACAGCAGTACTGCTAGTAGCAGTATTATAGAAGATCGTATGGTGGAATCAAAAGAGACTTTCCCCATCCAATCTCAACAATCACATCATACTACTAATAATCATCATAACCATTCACAATTTCATCATTCTAATATATCTATGGCAAATGCTACAACAAGTAGCAATATATCTGATTCATTTCTTGAGCATCATGGAAATCATAGCAATCATAATTCTCTGTCATTTTTGCTGAATAATACCTCCAGTAACAGCAGTACTATTAACATACCACATCCTGCCATCGGAACTTTCCAAACAAAAACCCGCATTAATGATAATCATGAATATAGCAGTATGCCAGTGAAGATACTAAAACTGTCCTATAACAATAATATTAAACCTGCACCATTTTTTAACGATAACATTCAAAGCATGAATCAAATGGTCCACAATGGCATGTCTTCCAAGAAGAAATCTAATAAGAGAAAAAGAGGTAGTGAACTCTCAGTGATCTATTCGAAATACATGAGCAATCCTCAGGATACAATGAAAACAGTTGCTAGTAGTAATAAGAGATTGAAGAGTAAAAGCAGCAAAAAAGCCGCTGTTAGGAAATCTGAACTTATTAATGAGAATGCTTCTGGTTTAATAAATAATTCTGCAAATAAGAAACGTGCTTTTTTTGTTGCCCAAACTGTTGATGACAAAGAAAATACCCCACAATTACAAATGTCAATTATGAATAACAATAAGATTGCTTTAGCAAATGTTAATCATGATAATAGCAAAATATCACCGTTGAAAGATATCGCAGTAAATGTTTCAAATGCCAATGGGAATGAGATCGTCATCAAAAAGGGTGTTGTTAGAGCAAAGGCTACTCCACATTTAATTGCAAATAACAACCGTAGTTGAGGTTTTCTTATCTACTAATCCTTATAATTATGAATCTATGAACCAATCTGCTCGGTTTTTCTGTCTTGCGTATTATCAATTTTTTTCGCACTCTTATTTCATATCTAAACTTCAGTTCATCAACTATTTTGTGTTTTCTTCCTTCGAATTTTTGTGTGTACCATATATAATTGTTTACAATATATATCTTATGTTAAATGATAATAATTATAATAATAATACATATATATGTTGATAATTACAACATTCTATATTTTATGATTCTTTTGATGCTGCTACGTAATTAATAAAATTAGTGTGTATTCACCAATCAAGGTGGTTAATTTGTTAGATCAATAAAAGAGCAAAAGAGCAGACTGACGCGTCTCAAATTAATACTCGTTTTACGCGTGCTTTTTTACTGTAATATTTCTCTGCATGGTTTATTTGCTCTATCATTTTAATTATTCCACATAATTTTACACTTTTTTTTTCTTTTGCTTGATTCTTTAAACTCAACGCGTTAAACTTTTATTATTTGATTTTGTTCAAAATCAAAATCATATGAATGTTTGATTAGCACTAATAGAGAATATATTTAGATGATCTTTCCCATATCATTGAAAAAAAATATTTCTTTTGCCTCATTATTATTTACGAGACCTTTAATTTATCAAAATTATATCCCATTTATTCTTTTTTTGCCCCAAGGAAGACAGTATATAACTTTTTCAGAAAGTCCATCAAGAATTCATCATATGACAAAACAGCAACAGTTCATCTCAAGGTTTTTTTCAAAAAAACTCCCAACAACTACAATACCTACGACCAGTGCCCCACCATCTTCAACTGATTCAAATTCTAAAAAAATAGACAGTAACTCGCCAACTAAGAAGAGATCAAGACCACCAAGTCCAAAAAGTTCACCATATAAAAAGCGAATCATTGAAAATCCCCATTCCAACACTATAACTGCAACACCTGTGGATCCTGAACATACTGAAATTGGATCCACTAGTAAACCAGTAAAAAAAGAAGAATTTAAATTGATCAAAAATAATGCTGCATCCACCAACTTCGAGCCTATTTCTTATAAATCTTTATGCGAAGTCTTTGCAGATGTTGAAAATGAATCATCTCGCTTGAAGATCATAGATATAATATCTGAATTTTTTTCAAAAATTATTAGCTCTGGATCGCTGAACGCCATGAAAACCTTAGTCAAAGTTGTGTACCTTTCTATCAATAGACTCGGCCCTGACTATGAGTCGAATTTAGAGCTTGGTTTAGGTGAAACTTTACTTGTTAAATCAATCAGTGAGAGTACTGGACGTTCCACTGCAAACGTGAAATTGGAATATGTCAAATTAGGCGATCTTGGTAAAATTGCAATGACTTCCCGCTCCAAACAATCTCTAATGTTTAAACCTAAACCATTAACTGTGGATATAGTTTTCTCTAACTTAACAGAAATAGCTAAATCAACGGGAAATAGTTCTCAAAATAAGAAAATTGGTATCATAGTGAAAATGCTAAGTTCATGTAGCTCTGTTGAAGCTAAATTTTTGGTACGGTCCCTTGAAGGCAAGTTGCGAATAGGTTTGGCGGATAAAAGTATATTAACAGCATTAGCTAGATCTATTTTATTATATCAAAATGATAATAAAGCAACTCCTGATTTATTGAGCAAAGCCGAGGATTTATTAAAAGATGCCTTTAATCAAGTTTCCAATTATGAAGTTATTGTTAGCAAAGCTTTAGAGTATGGTATTATGAACTTGAAAGATAATGTTTTTTTAACACCTGGTATACCATTAAAACCAATGTTGGCTAAACCAACAAAGGCAATTACTGAGATCTTAGATAAGTTTAGTGGTACTCTGTTCACTTGTGAGTATAAATATGACGGTGAAAGAGCACAGATTCATTTGCTAAATGATGGTACAATCAAAATCTATTCTAGGAATTCAGAAGATATGACTGAGAGATACCCTGATCTCATGCAAACATTGCAGCATTTCATCAAGCCTGGCGCTAATGTTAAATCATTAATTCTTGATTCGGAAGTGGTAGCTTGGGATAGAGTAGAAAAGAAGATCTTGCCTTTCCAAGTCTTGACCACTCGAAAACGTAAAGATGTCAAACTAGAAGATATCAAAGTTCAAATTTGTATTTTTGCATTTGATATTCTTTGTTTCAATGATGAACCTCTCATTCAAAAACCTTTTAGAGAACGTAGAGATGTCTTATTCAAATGCTTAAATTCCATTCCTGGTCATTTTGACTTTGCAACTCATCGTGATTTAGATAATATCGAAGATATTCAACATCTTTTAGACCAAAGTATCAAAGATTCTTGTGAAGGCTTAATGGTTAAATCATTAGAAGGTACTTACGAGCCAAGTCAAAGATCTAGCAATTGGCTTAAGCTTAAAAAAGATTATTTGCAAGGCATTGGTGATTCAATTGATTTGGTAGTTTTAGGTGGCTATTATGGTAAAGGTAAAAGAACTGGTTTCTATGGTGGGTTCTTACTTGGATGTTACAACACAGATACGGGTGAATATGAAACTACTTGTAAAATCGGTACTGGTTTCTCTGATCAGGATTTGAAAGATTTATATGAAAAGTTATCACAAAAAGTCTTAACGGAACCAAAGACCTATTTTGTTTATGATAAAGATAATTCTAACAGTAAGCCCGATGTCTGGTTTGAACCGGCAATGGTTTTTGAAGTTTTAACAGCCGATTTGTCGTTATCTCCTGTTTACAAAGCTGGTAGTGCAACCATGGAAAGTAGTAAAGGTATTAGTTTAAGATTCCCTCGTTTTCTTAGAGTTAGAGATGATAAAGGTCCAGAAGATTCTACCAGTTCTGATCAAATTATTGAACTTTATGAAAATCAAGTTAATATATAATGACCTATATTTTTTATTTAGTTAATTATCTTGGTATGGTAGAAAAAGTAGTTACTAAAAGTTATAATACAAAGTAGAGCAGAAACTATTGTAATTATGTGATGTTTATGGTGATGTCTTGAGTGATTAATCCATCTATTTGATAGAATTTAATTGTGTATAAAGCCTATCTGCATTTTAAATGTAATGACTTTGTGTTGATATTGTGATAAATAATTGAAATGCCAACTATACAGACTAAATTTATTGAATAATTTATTGATTAATTATGCAGTTCATCTCTCCTTCCCTGGAGTAGTTGGAGGATATTTAGAAAAACAGAATATCGTCTATTTTACAGGAATAAGTTGGTATGCCAAATGTTCCTTAATCAACATGACCTCTTTTAAGAATTGGCCAAGGCATTATTCCATTTATGTAGCCTCTGTCGCATATATATAAAAAAGGGAATACGCATTTTGTATAATGAAATTTCTTCTCTTCTAACATTCATTTCCTCTTTTGGAAATAATTGCGCAAAATAACTCATTTTTGCCTTTCCTGTTCGGGTTAACAAAATGAAAAGTTTGCCCAGTTTAAAAGAATTCGTTTATTTTTCACCCGTTATTTTTCCATTCATATAAAATTAACAGAATATCCGCTTGATCAGAACAAAGCCTTCGGTATTGTTGCTTACTCTATTTATTATTGGCTGTTCTCAACCAAATTTACCCAATTTTAGTTTAAACTTTCCACATAACTGTTAATCAAAATGCAATTCTCCATCCTTCTCTCATTAGCTGCGGTTTCCAATGCCGTTCTCATTGACAAAGATCAAACTCTCGGATATTATACCACTATGGTAATGGATGGCATGACTATGGCAATGACTATGACCACCACTGCCGAAGATTCATTCTCATCTTCTTTGAATGAAGAATTTACTGTCAGTGCCTCTGAATCGTCCTCCATGGAAACTGACAGCAGCTCATCTATGGCCATGGACATGAACATGACCAGTTCGGTTACTGAGGTTTCTTCGTCTTCCCTGTCCATTGATTCTTCTTCTACAGGTGTATCTTCTACCGAATCTTCTACCTCCCAAGCTGGTGCTTCCAGAAATATGATTGGTTCAGCTGCTGTGGGTGCTGTTGCTGCCTTATTATTATTATAATATTTCCAGGTCAGTCTTTTGTGTCAAAATATATTACTTTATGAGCTCCTATTTGTTTTCCCTTGTTCTCTTTCAAAACAAAGCATTTTACCCCATTCATCGTTTCGGTTATATTACATATTCTAACTACCTCAATTTAATACATGCACACATTAATATGCTAACAACGTTGATATCTCTGGAAGAATCATCCTGCTATGAAATAATGTTAACTCATGATATTAGTTAGATGTATTATTCGACTTTATTTTGCAAAGAGTTTGGTCAATAATTATTTCAATAAGAACTGTTTTGCTGAACGAATAGCCTTAGTGCAACTTATAAAAACTTATTTATTACTATTACAAAATGGTAAACAAAGAATTGAATGTTAAACATTAATAAATTTATAAATTGATATCTATAATACAAAAATATATTTGTAAGAATAACCATAACACACATTATAATTATTAGTAGTACTATGTTTCTAGCTCAAAGCAATTTGTTCTTCTTCGGTTTGATCACAACTTGAACTACCAATTTCTTAACGCTTTCCCAAAGAGTAGGATCCAACTCGTTTGGTAGCTTTCTTCCATACAAACACTGATCAACTAACCACATACCTATGACAAATTCGTCTCTGGTTAAGTACCCTTCTTTTCTACTGTCTACCAAATTCCAAATCTTGCTCAATGTAATACTTGACAATTTACTTCTGCGCCAGATATTGCTTACCACAAAAGCGTGTACCATTTGTGAAGGATGATCAAGATCCTGCGAAAATGTAGTTGTTGTATTAGTATTTGGTAAGCCATGGCTGTACGGAAAAATATCTACACCATTACAGTTGTCGCTAGTAACACCATAATTGATACCCGGACCTTCATACTTAGCAGAAGAACCATTAATCACATCTTTATTGCTGGTAGATTTAGTTTTTTCAATGTCTATATGAAATTTTGGAACAGAATTCATGTAGAGACCTTTATTTGCAACCCAAACACCATCATACCGTTTCTTTTCAACTTCTGTAACCACCATGGCATCATTATGATGTTTCCATGGTTTATCTTCATTAAAACCTTTATGCTTTTCTTTTCTCATAGTTTTACGGAATTCAACAGGTCTCTGAGTGGTCACCACTGGAATCTGACTTATATTGGCCTCGTCTAATCCAATTGGGTAATATTTGATCTCATGTGATTTTCCGGATGGCGGCTTTAAGCCTTTGAGTACATTTTTACCATGTTTACGCATTGCTTTCTTTTTATTAACAACAGAATCTTGCAATGCTAACGGATATTGTGGTAAAGTGTCCACAGGGCCATCCCGTGAATCCAGTCCATCAGATTCAATGAACTCTATATGATCCTCTACATTGGTAGGTGTAGCCCTGTTGCGTGGTTTAGCGTGATTCTCGCTATATACTTCCTGAACAGGGGTAGTATCACTATCTGGGAAAGAGCCACCATCAAAATCAGCAAAACTATCATGCAAAGAAAGACCAGGATGCGGCGTAGATGATTTCAGATTTAATTTTTTACTTGATTGTGATGAATCTAAATTGGTGATTGGCTTCCTTGGACTAGCATTGAAATTCATTTCAAGTTTGAGAGGATTGCCGTGATTACCATCCATAGATCTGCTTGTTTCACTATTGTAATTTAATTTACCCAAACTTGCCGTACTTGAATTTTTCCTACTTGCTGAGTTATGCTTTTTCAAAAAATCATAATTATCGTTAGGATCAACCAAATGTTGTGATACCAATGATTCGGTAGAGTTGTATCTTGAGCGTTCAGCAGAATGGCTTCTGGAGGCCAAACCACTACCTGGTGAATACTGTACGTTTGAGGAACTGGAATATAAAGAGCGAGCTGATGGACTGTCTGGATGTTTGTAGGCAGACCTTTCATTGGATACCATTGGTGGCTGGGAAAAAAATGAGGAAGCACTTAGATTTCTATCAAAATTGTCTGTCAACAGAGGAGATGCCAGTTTCTTCGTTGCAGCAGTAGCAGCCATTAGTGCTGTCAAAGAGGCTGATGTAGTACTGGTAGGTGGTATCAAGTTGATATTGCTGTTAGACGGATTTGAATGTATAAGGCCATTTACTGATGGAGTGGAAATGTTTTTGGAGTCCAGGTCATGATCAAGATAAGGTTTCTTTGTGGAAACATCATACGCAGAATGACGCTTAAAATACTTTGGCTGCTTAGCTTCCAATTTGGGGCTATGAGCTGAAAGTGCTAGACTATAATTACCAAGATCAGAGTTTCTCTTGGTCTTCGCTAAAACTGGTTTTGCCAGACTTTGTGGGGTCTTATCTGAGAACTGTGCTTGAATATGCTCTTGCGACTTCAGACCTTGATTATCAAGTATAAAGCTTGGTACCTTAAACTCTTTATGATCTGTGAAGTTCATTGAGGAATCTCGTGGAGATTTCTCCTTCTGATTAGAATTTATCCAGGAATTCTCAGTCGGATTAATTCGAGGTTCCCTTACCACTGGTTGACCATTGTTAATATTATGATAAGCCATTAAGTCTGAACGTCTTACTCCCGGACCTTCATTGTGATCCGTTGCTGATTTATTGAACATAGCCATAGCTGCTTGCGTAGCAAACGTCGAGTTTGTTGTTGTTTGAGGCTTATTAGAGCCAGGAACATGCTTTCGCGATTTTGAAAGTCCCAAATTTGAAAACATTTATATAAGGAAACGGGTGATGTTGTACTAAAATGTAGAATATGGATGGTTGAAACAATCTCTGTTTGGGTATACTGCCTATGACATTACAAAGAAAGGACTTGTGATGATAGAGTTATTTGAATTACTTATTTCCTGTCAGTTTACTTATATTTGTATGCTTGAGATACTCTTTTTTTTAATACAAAAAATCGTCAGCGTTATATGTCAATTTTAGTAAAGAATTTCAGGTGCGACACGAATAATCGAAATTTCTACAATTGCACTTAACCGCAATACATCAAACATGCTTATCTATTGTACTTGGAAATATCATTTTGAAATATTCAGTCATATTTCAATGTTTAATGGAACCGGGTATAAAATTAAGCTACATTTAATGTTGTTGAAATATGCCGGGGATGAATAAAAAGAAAGATGAAATAAGTCAAAAATCTATACACCTAGTCGTACACTTAGAAAATTACGCTTTATGTCGTTTTAAAATGTGTATCTATTTCTAATTTATATACAGCTGCTCCAAAGACTTGAAATTAAATAAAAGCAACCATTTATACTGAATAGTAACGTCCAATACTTTCCCAACTGAATATGTAAATTCGTGGAGTACTCGACTTATATATATATATATATATATATGTAAAGTAAGCTAATAAATGTATTTGAGCATACCCTAATATTATTAACATTATAATACTAATAATATAATAATATAATAATAACAAGGTAAGAATAAGAGCATTAAAGCTCACCAATACTTTCATACGAACGCAACTGATTCAATAGTTCGTATAACTCTTCATCAGTTCTTTTACCAACCAAACTTGGGATTAGCGTCTTCGCTTCATCAGGTTCATCACACGTCAAGGAACCGAGCTGTGCTCTTTCGAACGGATGTAAAGAGACTTCATTATCATCATAGCCCCGAGATGCCAACAAGTTTTCCACAACAGCACATGTTTCTTGATCTTTGAATCTAGCAAAAATATCCAAATATGCAAGCGTATTTTTTAAAACTTCACTTGCATTTGGAGCTAGTGCAACTTTAGAAATCATTTCAATATCGTCTTCATCTTCAGCAAGACCATCTGTCACTCCCGCTCTTGCATCAATAATTTTCTTACGTTCCTTCAAAGCTTCTCTAATTAAAATTCTGGCTTCTGACAAATTAAGCGCTACCAAAGGATGCTCGACACCATCGTGGTCAATTTGAATATCTGTGAATTCAGGACCTAACTGTAATATAGCCGTATTTTCTTGATCTGCCACATTTCCCACATTTCTTCTTTTTCTTTTATTTCCAACAGTCGATGTCGATACGTTCATTGTAATTTATTATTATTAGTATTATTAGTATTATCTGCGATTAATATTGTCAATAAATAAATTTCGAGAAAAAATAAGTTAATAATTTTTCCCTATATGGATGATGGATGAATTTCAATAAACAAAATTATAGTAATATATTGCACCAACAAAAATCAAAAGAACTCCCACACACAACAAACAACTACTTATATCAAATCAAAAGAATTTTAAAGAGTAGATGGTCAGTCTTGTATATTATAAAATGAATCACAATAACATTCAAACTTCTATATATATATATATGTTCATATATATATTCACGCCGTGTTTAACGCAAATAAACAAATATCAGAAGAAAAAGCTGAAAAAAAGCTGAAAAAAAAAACCAAAACAGAAATACTAAAGTGTTTTGCGCACGCCATATATCTCCGGCGACCGGGTAAAGATCTTAACATTCCCCGATCTTTATTTTTTGTTATTATAGTTTACAATTTGATTATATAATTATCATTCAAAGATTAGCATTGATAGTTGACATGAAGATTAACGTAGTCTTTGGTCTTCAACCTCAAGCTGTTGGTTCAAATGGTAGGTGTCTCCAACTTTTAAAATGGATCCTGTGTTGCTGGCCAAATGACCCAGTTCGAGCACTTTCTTCTTGTCAAAGTCAACAATAGTTACAGATGTATTATATACAACACGGATTTCTGAAGCATTTCCTCCATGGATATGATAATTATAATCAGAGACAAGATGCTTCAAAATGTTTCTAATTGCACCTCCATGTGATACTAACACAAAATTTTTAATAGGCTTCGATTCGTCATTATTGGTATTAGCAACTAAGTTGTAAACTAAATCATTGACTTCTTTGTATAATCTTTCACGGAGGGCTGAATGTGATTCTCCCAACTCCCTATAAGATTTACCATTTCCATAAGTCTCCGCCCATTCAATAGCTTTGCTAATAGGCATACCTTCAACAACACCAAAACTTCTCTCTCTGAGATTTGCTGAGACATATATTTCTCCTTGGCTTGCCATTTTTGATATATCTTGTGATTTGTCTTCCAAATATTTGTCCCTTTGGTCGTTTCCTGAAATGTTGATAAAACTATCTAGCTTCGTTACGTCAACATTATTTTCATATTCCCCAGCGTTAATCATATCAGATAAAGTTTGACAGCATCTGCGTAAGTCGCTAGTAGCAAATCCTTCCACATTTACATCCTTGAGAAACCTTCTCCCTAAAAGTTTACTTTGTTCGTGACCTTCTTCATTCAAACTTGTATTCAAGTGTCCCTGTAAAATTTTCTTTTTGTTCTCGCCGGTCTGACCATGTCTTATTAAAAATAACCGGAGAATATTGTCATCGCTATTGTTAAAATGATGTAAGACAGCCATAATGGTAAATATTTCTAAGTTCTTTTGAAAATATCAGGATATTTTTACCTAATATTTGTTTGAAATAATAATAAAACAAAAAAAAAAAAAAAGAGAAAACGAAGGAATGACTTACATCTTGACTACATGCATTTTTTTTTTTTGTGTGTATTTTAATCGAATTTATTATTGCCACTTTTGCTTACTCTCTTTGCATGAGAAATCAACTGAATCACGATTATCTTTTAAATCTTTTATTATCTTGTCTATCGTTACCTGGATATGGACGTGTTCTATCATCAGACTTTTCATATTTATAATTATTTGACTCTTTAACGGACGGCTGCTTTTCAAAATCTTTTTCCTTATAATTATTATTCGAATCCTCCTCATCGTCAGGCGTAATAGGTAAACCTTCTAAATCGTCTCTCATCTTTTCAGTAAGAACCCCTAATCCAATGGCAGTAAAGAAATTAATGCTGAATCTTAATCGCTCTGCGAATTCTGAACTTGCGTCTATTTTCGAATTCGGATTCTGTTTAAGGTATAGTTTGCTATCTGGAAAAACTGTTGATAAATAACGTGCTATAACTTTGTCTTCTTGTAACATCTCTTTTGAATTTGCAATACCAATGGTTTCCACTATAGTTTCAAAGATAACTTTAAGAAATATTCTTTGAGCTGAAGTTGTTGATTCTTCATCAAATACCTGGACGTTTTCTTCAAATACTTTAAAAGATAAAACGTCAGATGCCAACAAGAAACCCCAGAATTTAGCTATGTTCTTCAATTGGTTAGCCTTGAGTAAATGACATGTATCATAATAGGTCTTGAATACCTTCATGAATGAAGCATGCCAACTCTTCGATAATGTACATAATTTAGAACATATGAGAGATTGGTACTTATTATATGACTTTTCTAAAGAAGAAGATTTAATAATAAGGTCAATCAACCTTTCTTGGAATTCAGTATTGTTTTCTTTTTTATCAAACCCAGGGATCTCTAATTTAATCAATTTATGAACAGCTTCATCTGAATTCATAGCTGACATGATCGTCAAGTATACCGCTTTTTGAAAATTGATTAATGTAGTCTCTGTCATATCTTGAATTTTTTCTTTTGTTTTGTTATTAAGACTATTCATTTCCTGATTCTCTGTAACGACAATTTCCTCATCGTAAATTTCATTATTTTCATTATCATCTTCATTTCTTTCCTCGTTTTCACTAGAACTTTCCTCATCATTACCTAAAATTTCTCGTTTTAACTCATTATATTTTGCTTCGTTTTCTTTGAATTCTGGATCGAATTTAAAATCATTTAATTTTGTTTCAGATTTTAATCCCGATTGATCAAGTTCTATTAAATGTGTAATCAAATCTTCGTTTTCAACCAAATCTAATCTATCAGGATGTGGAATCATTGGGAATTCAGAAAAATTGGAACTCTTCATTTTAAAAATTTCATTTATTAAAAATTCATTTTTCTTAGATAATTCTTCAAAAGTCAAAAGTATCTCTCTTAATTTTTCAAAAATTTTTTCTAAGACTTTTCTATTATAAGTTATTAGATAATTTCCTGTATGTTTCAATACTTCAATTGACAATTGTATAGAAGTGTTGGTAATAGTATTTTTATTTAAAAACAATAAAATTATTTGGAATATCAAAACTTCATTTGCAATCTTGAAATTCAACAAATTTGAAATAAAAATCAAAGTACTGATCAAATTCTTTTTATCATTAGACTTATAATATTTTCTAAAATTCAAAATTAATCTTGTCAATAAAAGTTTACCGATAACTGGAATTTTCGAGTTTATCACACATATGAAAGATGTGTAAACCGGTGTATATGAGTTGGATTGTATTTGATGCTTTATTATTTCATCTATCAAGACACCTTTAAATCTAATAAGATTAAGTGAAAATGCTTCCATGATCATCTCTTCTATATTTTCTATCGTTATTTTGTTGATCAAACTGGTGATTTTTCTCTCCGATCTTATAAAGTAATCAAGTTGCATCTTCTCGTCTTTATTCTCATCTTTAATAGTGTTCTGTTTCTGCTCTTCTAATTGACGAAGTTTTGCAGGTGGAATATATTTTGATAGTTTCGTATTGTTCTCCATTTTTAATTATCTGCTTTGCTCTTTTTGTATATGATAATTGTGATATAGATGAGTGTGCTTAATAGATAAACGTTTCGAATTTCTTATACTTTTATCATCCCATCCCATCCATCATATCTCTCTTCTCTTACTTGTGCGCAGAAAAAGAAAAAAAAAAAATAAAATAAAAAAAATAAAAAAAAAATAACGTATTTTGCGGTGAGACTACACAATCCATCAACTTTTTTACAGCATTCCCGCAACAGATTGAATCATCCGGTGTAACTACGAAAGTTTCTAGTTTGTACCAGATTTATAAAGAAAACTTTATTCTAGACAATATATAGAATTAATCAATATTATTTTGACAATAGTCATTATATCAACATCTATTTCTCAGAAGACTCAGTGGTAGGTGGTGAGACATCTTTATCTGTTTTACTGGATTCTAATGTAGCAGTAGTAGAATCGCTTTCTTCAGCAGCCTTTTGCAATAAAAGTTTTTTATTCTCCATTTTATTCTCGATTAAATCATTAAAAGAAATCACTGAATTGATCAATGAACTAATATAAATGATCATTAAATGGTCATTTGTCTTAATTTGCAATGCTTGATTCAAATCAGAGAACTCAGTGATGTTCAAGTTACCTTCAGAGTCTCTCAGTTGATATGGTTGTTGATTCTCATTTACGTGAGATATAGCTTTGAAGTCATCAGTTGAGATCAAATTTGGTAACAAGTTGAACACGTTCTGTAACTTTCCTAATATAACATGATTCACAGGTAATTTGTTCGCAAGCACCTTATTTAAATAATCAGTAATGTTCTTCAATCTATAATTCAAAGCTCTTAAACTTTTCAACTGGTTAGCGATCTTGACAGTTAGTAAACCTTCTGCTTGATTTCTGATTTCTCTTAACAAATGCTCCACTCCAATTTCTTCCGGCTCTTCAGCTTCTATAATACTTGGAACGTGGATGAAAGTCTTTTCGGTCTCTGTACCATCATGCTTGATGTCTTGCACAGATAAGTAGGCATCGGTTGGCAAGCCATTAGACTTATCGTTGACCTTGATAACCAACAAAACAGGATCTGGATGATAGCTCTTGAATAGATCGTTTATTTGCAAATCGTTAGACTTCAATTTAGGACCCGAATGGTACCAGCCAATAACTTTTTCCTTGGCATTAATTTTCTTACACATTTCGCTCATGGACTCGACATAGTTGTGGTCGAGGAAGAAAACTCCAGGGTTTTTGTCGTCTTCTTCGAATGGAATGGCAAATGAGTTGGTTACTCTGATGGTGCTCTTTGAGTTTGGGATGTTTTCGCCCAAAAGTATACCCACACATCTTTTCTTTGTATTTTTAACGGTACGGTTGTAATGGTCCACAACGGATAAAAGTACTAAAGGAGCCACGGTCACCGATCTGGAGGTGTTAGAGTATATATCAGAGGTCATATTGGTTATTTTCACAAATTCAGTAATGCTTGCTTCAAATTCAGAGCCAAATGCACAAGAAACACAATAGATACTCCACAACAATGATAATTAAAATTCTATGGATGTGGTATATATAAGTATATACAAATATATGTTCAATTGCTTTAGGGATCTATATCTACAGCTGCCATTTTGTTTCCTCCAAAGACACAACCACGAACTTATTTTCATGTTGCCACTCCCTCCAGAATAGAAAAAAATAATAGAAATAAAAAAAAAAAAAAACACCCAACAGGAACTAAAGAAAATCCAGAATCCGCGAACCCGTGCCGGGAGATGAACGACGGAATGTATACACCGACATGGCATTACTACGGCCATACTTGTAAAAATATCCAGCACGGCAGAGCCGGACATTTCTAAAAAAATAACATATTAATATGATAAAAACGCTTGGGGAAAGGCCGGTTCAGAAGATAGAAAAAAAAGAGATATGCATATGAGCCTTGTCGTCACTTGGGCATCTGTTAGAGACACATAGAATAGAAGAAAAATAATATGTAATATGTCATTTATTTGCTGTAAGTCGCGCCAAACCGGCCTCTGGGTTATATATATAAAGGCAAGCATGTACCAATACCTTTTTGATTGCTCTTGTTTATGCCATACTTTCCTAATTTATACTTAATGGTAGTACCACATACACATATATATTCAAACTTAGCAGCTTCAATTATAATTGGTGTTTCATATTATCGAAATCCTTTGTACTTCCTTTTAATTTTGTTCTGCTCCGGCTTATAGATTACAATCAGTTCAAGTATAGCCGTAATCCCGGAACATCCTCAGATTAGTGTGTTCTTCATCTCGTGCAACATATTCCATTAAAAAGACTCTTGTTGTCTAGTATCTATTTATTTAGCCAGATAAACATTTATTCTTGTGCTATTTTGTTTTTTGTTTCCAATTAAAGAAGAATTCAATCATAACTTCAGACACAGTACACAATGGTTGAAGGTAACGTATTAGTGGTTTCCAATCGACTTCCGGTGACAATCAAGAGATCCCCAGATGGGTCCTACGAGTACACAATGTCGAGTGGAGGATTGGTGAGTGCTCTAGAGGGCCTCAAGAAATCAACGAGTTTCCAATGGTTTGGATGGCCTGGATTGGAAATTCCTGACCATGAAAAACCGAAGGTCCGCAAAGATTTGCTTGATAAGTTCAATTGTATTCCTATATTCATCAGTGACGAAATCGCAGACTTGCATTACAACGGTTTTTCGAACTCTATCCTTTGGCCGTTGTTCCACTATCATCCAGCTGAGATTAACTTCGATGAAAATTATTGGTTTGCTTATAACGAAGCCAACAAGTTGTTTGCCCAGGAGATCTCTAGTGTCATCAAAGATGGCGACTTGGTTTGGGTCCATGATTATCATTTAATGCTCTTGCCAGAGATGCTAAGAAAGCAGAACTCGTCTAAGTATAAATTAGGCTTCTTTTTGCATACGCCGTTTCCATCATCAGAAATTTATAGGATCTTACCTGTTCGTAAAGAGATTTTGATCGGAACTTTGAATTGTGATCTAATTGGGTTCCATACCTACGATTATGCTAGACATTTCTTGAGTTCTGTCAACAAAGTTTTGAATTTGAACGTTTTGCCGAATGGTGTCGAATTTGAAAATAGATTTGTCACTGTGGGTGCATTTCCTATTGGTATTGACGTTGATAAATTTACAAATGGATTAAAATCTGCAGGTATTCAAGAGAGGATCAGAAAGTTACGAAATAAAATAGGGGAAGATATTAAGGTCATTGTTGGTGTTGATAGATTAGATTACATAAAAGGGGTACCACAAAAATTACACGCTTTCGAAGTATTCTTAAGTGAACATCCAGAAATGGTGGGTAAGGTCATCTTGATCCAATTAGCCATTCCTTCAAGAGGTGATGTTGAAGAATATCAAAACCTTCGTTCAACTGTTAATGAATTGGTTGGAAGAATCAACGGAAAGTTCGGCACCATTGACTTTGTTCCAATTCATTTCATGCACACATCTATTCCTTTCGATGAGTTGGTGGCATTGTACGCCATTTCAGATGTGTGTTTGGTCTCATCTACGCGTGATGGTATGAATTTGGTTTCTTATGAATACATTGCCTGTCAAAGAGAAAAACACGGCGTTCTTATATTGAGTGAATTCGCAGGAGCTGCTCAATCTTTGAACGGTTCTATTATTGTAAATCCATGGAATATTGATGAGCTTAGTGAGTCCATATATGATGCTTTAACATTACCTGCACCAAAGCGAAAGGCAAATCTCGAGAAGTTGTTCAACTATATTAGCAAATACACAAGTGCATATTGGGGTAAGAGCTTTGTTGGCGAGTTATATAAGATTTCACAAAAAGATTTGAAGCAAGATTAAGAAAAGGAAGTCGTTGTATTTTATATATGTTGTTCGTGTTGCCCGTGTATATATAATTTCATTTAATATTACCATGTTTCTCATAAATTGAAAAAAAAAAATAAAAAAGTTAGTAAAACTGTCGCTTGTAACTTGCCAAAGTCAAAAAATATCGTAAATAGTCCCAAATCATTCTAAATTATAGAAACTGACAGCATTCTCAGTCAAGCTTCTTTATATACAATTCAGTGTTAGATAACTTTAATGATACAACATTCATCTTCCATGTCATCAGAGATCCTAAAAGTGACCCTAAGGGAAGGAGTCAAAGGAATGCCAGCAAAGCTTTTGGTTACTTTCGTTGGCTTCGGACCGCTTTTTCATTTAAAAAAAAGAAAGTTTCGTATGACATATTTTTGTTGTTCATTACACGTGATATTAATAAATTATTGTTTGACTCAATCACAATTGTGTCTTTTTCATAGAAAAAAAAGAAAAAGAAAGAACTAAGGCACTACTGAATAAAATTATTATTATAAATACTATCTTGTTTCTTGTTTTTCTATTAATCTCTCGAAATTTATTATTTTTTAGTTTCTAATAAAGAATTAAACAACTTTTAATAGAATACTTATCGCCTCTTTTTCTTGGAAAGACTTCGTTAATAAGTCTGTTGCTATATATTAGAACATACTGCTTTAAAAGAACGAGAAATGCCATCCTACAATATCAATACAGACTTGGTCAGAATAGAACAAGACGACCATTTCAAGTCAAGCATTCCTCCATTATATCAGTCTACTACTTTCAAGCAAGATATATCCTCTGAAGAAAACCCTTACGATTATACTAGGTCAGGTAATCCAACCAGAACCTTCTTGGAAAACCATTTGGCGAAGATCACAAAGTCCCGCAAAGCTTATGCTGTTGCTAGCGGCATGTCTTGCCTTGATATTATTACTAGATTGCTAAAACCGGGTGATTCTGTTATCGCCGGTGATGATTTATATGGCGGTACCAACAGATTATTGACCTTTATCAAGGAAAAAAGTTCAATAGACTTAAAACATATTGATACAAGCGATTTCGAATGCGTCAAGAAAAACATGAACTCTAATATAAAAATAATTTTCTTGGAGAGCCCAACTAACCCTTTAATCAAGATCATTGATTTGCCAAGAATCAGCAAATATATAAAGGCATATTATCCAGAGTGTCTAATAGTGTTCGACAATACTATGATGTCTCCAATATTATGTAACCCTCTTGAACATGGTGCTGATATTGTTTACGAAAGTGCTACCAAGTACTTGAATGGACATCATGATATAATGGCCGGTGTTCTTTACACTAACTGCGACAAACTTGCAAGTGAATTATTTTTTGTTATCAACGCAACTGGTTGTGGTTTAGCACCTTTTGATTGTTGGTTATTATTAAGAGGATTAAAAACATTATCTCTTAGACTAGAAAGACAACAATCTAATGCTTTAAAAATCGCCGAATGGTTGGATTTGAATTATGATTTCAAAACAAATTTTCCAGGTTTGAAAAGTCATCCACAATATGACCTCCATAAAAGTTATAATAGAGGATTTGGTGCAGTATTATCTTTCCAACCAGGTAACATTCAAGTCAGCGAGAATATTATTAAAAATATCAAGCTTTACTCAGTTACAGTGTCTTTCGGTTGTGTCAATTCTTTAATCTCCATGCCTTGTAAGATGTCTCATGCTTCTATTGACCCAGAAACCAGAAAAGAAAGAAACTTTCCTGAAGATTTGATCAGATTATGTGTGGGTATTGAAGATATCGATGATTTAATAGCAGATTTAAAACAATCTTTGGATAAAGCAGGAGTTAAACAAAAATGCAGACCTAAGTTATAATCAATTATGCATATTTGCTTTCACCCTAATATTTCCTATTCCTTTTTATTTGTAAATACTTTTTGACCTTTGAACAAATATTTGAAGAAAGCATTCACCCACCTTTTGTGGTACATAGCCTTTACTTCCGAAACAAGTCAATTTATAGAATTTCCGGGTTTTGCCCTATGACTTGACCGTTTTATTATGATTTATTGTTTCCAACAAACATTGCATTTCTTGATTTATTATTATTATTATTATTATTATTATTATTATTATTATTATTATTATTATTATTATTATTATTATTATTATTATTATTATTATTATTATTATTATTATTATTATTATTATTATTATTATTATTATTATTTATCGTTCATTATTTACTTGATTTTTAGATTGCATCATCCATATGTTTTCAACAAACGCCTCTTTATTTTATCATTACTAATACTATGCCATTTTATTTGCTAAATACCAATTATTAATCTTTACATTCATTCGGATTATTTAGCCTTAAAAAAGCCGATCAAATCGTGCAATGAGAGAACACTAGCATTTTGAATTTGATGATGATTTATTTAACTGCGCATACTAACAAAATATTCAAAAAAAAAAAAAAAATAGTCAAAACATAAGCAAGTAAGCAAACAAATGGGTTTCTTATCCAAAAGCACGCGACTCATCCCTATATTCAGAATGCTATGAGTGCATAGACCTAATATAAAGACTAAATGGAAACTACTCCTAAACACGGATATAATGAAGCCGGTAATGGTTCTGGCAATAGGCTTTCCTTCGGAGGAATTACCCCTAGAAGAAAGATCAATAGTATACCGAGATCGCCTTTTGTTAGAAGAGCAGTTCAGGAACAAGAACTAAGAAGACAAAGTAATAGAAGAAGAAGCTCATACTTGCTTAATAATATAAGGCATGACGAGAATTTTGGGACTCAGATACAGAGTCAGGATCTTCAAAATGGGGTAGAAGAGGATGTTATATCAAACGTGAACCTGTCACAATTCAATTATTTAAAATTACTTAGTAGAACATTAGTTAAGGAAAGGAAAACTATAGAAGCACGTCTATCAAATAATGAGGTAGAGATTCAGAGATTAAAAGATGCTCATTCGTCTTTTGTGGAAAGTATGTCCAAGCTGGCACGCTCTCTGTTTGACCAGAATAGTGATTTAAGTCTTTTAGAAGAAGGTGAGCAGAAAACGACAAGAGAGAGACCCAAAATTATTGAGAATTATAAAAAAAAAGATCATAATGAGAATGAAACAGAAAGTTCTAGTGAGGACGAAGAACAAACCCTTCCGCAGCCTATGAATTTAACTCAAATTTTATTGGAATCTGCCAAATCAGGATCCTCAGAAACATCAACACGGTCATCCGAAAGATCAAACCTTTACAGAAGAAGTATCATGAGCGATTACAAAGACCCATTTATGGAAAAAGAGATTAACAGAATTACCACAAATATAGAGAACAATCATAGCATTTTCAAAAGAGCAAGAAAAAGTAATGCATCATCAATATCATCATCACTGCTGATGAGACAGAGTATTAGTAGTGCAGAACTGTTAAAAAAGCAATTGGATTCGCTACTTAATTTAGACATGCAAAAGCGAATGCAAAATATAGAGAATCAATACGAATATATGAAATTGCAGAGGAGAAGTTCTTCATTTGTGGATATTGGTGCTCACAATGTTAGAGATGATCAGCTTCGAATGTATGACCATATAGAGAATGAACTCCCCAAAGAGCCTAGTGGTACAGCAGAAGTTATTATTCATGATGATTCCAGCGGCAGTTCCACTGATGATGATAATGATATTATAATATTGGACCGATCTTCAATGATGATGGTAAGTGGCAGCGATGCGCATAAGACAGACAAACATGGTTCTTCTATAATGCCTTTACTGTCAACTGATACTGATGAAGATATGAATAATATAGGTGGTAGTAGCAATAAGGTTGATAATAGTATGCTACAGATAGTATCTGACGGATTTAATATAGTTGATCAATCAGATATTTTAGCAAATAATTCCAACCATAAACTGGAGGTGTCGGAGACTGATGACAGTCAAGAAGAGGAAGATATCGGAGAAGAGCATGACAAAGAAGTACTTGCGCAAGATATTTTTGAAGTTGCAGAAGCTGAAAAAGATATGGAAAGTAATATGGTTGCTGCTAGCTCAGATTATATACAAGAGCTAGAAATTGCTAGTTCTACAGATCTCACAGAAATTAACGACTATGATAATGGCCTTCAAATGTTGGATGCATCTCAGTTTTCTTCTCAAAATGAAGAAAATGGTCAAGAAGAAAGTTTGGAGCAGGAAAGTGCATCTCAGACTAACATAAAATCTTCAGCTGAACAGGAAGGAAAAGATGAAGACCCTGAACATGTAAGTCAAGAAGAAAGCACGAATAATGATAATGATGCACATTTGTCATTTGAAGTTGGAAGAGATACACTTCACGAGAAAATAACTGAAGAAAACGAATATATGGATGAAATGGAAATGACAGGTATCATTGCTCCTGAAGATCTTGCTGATTATGATACCTCTCTTTTAAGTAAGAACAACGAGTTTGATATTGGATTGGATGAAGTTATTAGCGACGAGGATAGTGACGAGGGGGCAGATGAATTTGACCATCAAATGGGTGAAAAAGTGCAAGCTGGGTCAATGGAAGATATTTTGATTGATGATCTATTACTTTATGCAGATGACAATTTAACAAATGAGAATGCAAACAAGCTGATAACAGGTCTCGAATCCTCAGAAGGTAGATTTCCTAAAAGATTTATTAAGAGTTTAAGTGAATTTTACCTAGGTCAACCATTATTTGCTCCTGATCAAGTTGAAACATCTTTTTTTGATTCAAACGAGTTGAAATTGTTTTCCAAGTTATCGATTAATTCCATTCTTAAAAATGATTACAAAAAAGCGAAACTTAATGACCATGTTTTAAGGTCAATCGAAGAGATCCTGAATACTTTCTTAGAGAATCAAATTTCAGATTTGATGGATTTTGCAGATTTTGGTAAAAGGAGAACCATAAGAGCTAAAGATATGTTACTCTTAATCAAAAGATCTAGATATTTTAAAGATTTGAAAAAGGATGGAAAACTAGTAGATGGGAACATCTTTAATTATGTGTTCAGTCAGGCTTCTGAATTATTTTCAATTGAAGAATTGAATGAAATCCAAAATGATTGTACGAAATGATTTCAAAATTCTACATGGTTGAATACAAAATTCCAGTCTTTATGAATAATATATTGGTTTTTCGTTTTTCGTTTTTTTTTTTTTTTTTTTTTTTTTTTTTTTGAATTAAGAAACAGAGAGTTCTTTATATCATATAACTAAGGATATTATATAAGTAAAACATGAAAATTGTTTTTTTACTTAAACAATATCATGACATTCCTACCGCATTGAAAAATCCCTACCATGCTAAAAAAACAGAAAAAGAAAAAACAGAATAAAGACATAGGGTAGTGATAGTTCAGTAATTATTAGTAATGCATATATTTGATATAATGGTTTATTTATCTATTTCACTTTTTTTATTTTTTTTCAAAAGTTGCAAACAATCACAAATATCATGTATTATTGAAAAGCCTAATAGAACCAGGATAAGTTGTTTGTGTTATTTTTGTATGTAAAATGCATGAGGGATCAAACTGTTCATGACTTGTCAACTAATTGATTTTTCCTATTATTAACTGTTTTTTATAATCTTATTTGATATTATGGGAGACTTATAAATCAGTTCTAGTAAATTGTCTAACGTCAGTAGCTTCTTCACCTTTTAAAACGTTTTGGCCACCATGTGGTTCAATAGATGTTCTACCACTGACTGGGCCAGGGGTTGGAATATTACCGCTCTTGAAACCTTCCAAGATTTCCAAAGTAGAATCGTAAGTCAAGTCTTCATAGTAATCATCATTAATAGCCATCATTGGAGCGTTAACACAGGCACCTAAACATTCAACTTCTTGGAAGGTGAAAAGCTTGTCCGCAGTGGTATTGCCTGGGTTGACCTTTGTGAAATCTCTGATAGCTCTCATAATCTCGTCTGAACCTCTTAATTGACATGGGGTAGTTGTACAGCATTGTATATTGTATTTACCCATTGGGTGTCTCATGTACATGGTGTAGAAAGTAGCCACCTCGTAAACTCTCATTGGTGGGACTTCCAACAACTTAGCAACGTAGTTCATCACGGAGATGGAGGTGAAACCTAATTGTCTTTGGCCCAAGTCCAACAAAGGCATCATGGCACCTTTTTTATATTGGGGTGGGTATTTGGCAATGATTTCCTTGGCTCTTTCAAGGTTTTCTTTGGTGAATTCAAAAGGGATATCTGGGTTGTCTTCTTTGGAGTCTCTATGGACGGAAATTATAGAGGTTCTCTTTTGACTGACGAATTTATTAGAAGACTGGGCAAAGTTCTTTGGCAACTTGTAAGCAGTGAACGACTTTGGAGGCTTGGCAACCTTTAAAGCATGTGTTATTGGTCTGAAAAGGGAAGACATCTCTAACTAATTATATGGCAATCTTTTGATCAGGGAAAAATATATTTAAGGCAGATTAATTCAAAACAGAAGCTGCGCAAAAAGAATAAGTTTGTTAAGCTAGTATCGTTACCAATACTAATGATTACACTTTTTGATTCTAAGATTACCAATATCAGACACAGCTAAAAACAATAATAATAAAAAAAATTTTCTTGTCTCTTTACTTAATAGGAGGAAGCGCACCCAGATAATATGTGAGTTTTTTGTGAATTGGTTTTTAGAAAACTTTTATTGGCCGACAACAGTCGATTTTTAAGTTAGGAAAAGAAGAAAAAAAAATAAAAAAAAAATGAAAAGCAGTCTTTACGGACATAACAGTGACATATACATATTTATACATTTTTACACATATATAAACATATGAGTACATATGCACATGTATGTTTATTAATGTGAAAAGAAGTATATTAGAGTGTAATGCTGCATTAACCACTCTTATGTAATATGGAATTGAGTCTTACATAAGTTATCTCCCCGCCGTGCTACGTTTTATGGAGAGAACAACAAAAAAATCATTCGTTTGCGTAACATTAATAATACATTATTACCATGTTGCAGCTAAACAGCAATTTAGCCCTATTATTCTAATAGCATCTCTGCCTCAAGTTTACGCTATTTTTCACCTAACAGAATTGAAGCATCAAATAACCGAATTTCGTCATCATAATCATCTTGCCTGCCTTTTGATATATAAGTTTGCACATTCTCTAGGTTTTTTGAGCTATTGAATTTATAGTTATTTCATATATTGCGGTATATATAATATCATACCATACATTTTATATCGTAACCACATAAAATTCCAAGCATATCAATAATCAATTCTTTTACTGTTTTTCACCAATGTCTGAACGTGTTGAGTCTATCAAGCATTTATTGCAGAATGCCAAGTTTGCGCATTTGGCAACTTCTGATCCAGTGACTAACCAGCCTAACGTTTCCTTAATGAACTACGTGTATTTGAACAAAGACGAACTTTTTCCATCCCAGCATTTAGAGTGTTCTGATAGCAAAGAGTGTCCTAAGGATCTCCAATCGTCTTTTATTGTGTTTGCTGTGAATAACACCGCCACAAATTTCCACAATATTAAGCAAAATCCAAAAGTCAGTATTTTGATACATGATTGGGTCACCGCCAAGCTGAATAGTAAAGAACATGGCGATCATTCACCGCTACTCAAAATGTTGCATAGTTTGAATCATAGCGAATTATCTACAATCAGTGTCACTTTGTCTGGTGACGCCGTCATAGTCGACCAAAAAAATGAAGAAATGACAAAGTTTTACAAGCAAAAATTGTTGAAAGACTATCAAGAATCTAAGGTTTTCATTGAAGGTAAAGATAAGGTTATTATTTTAATCAGAGTCAATCATTATAAAGTCGTGGATGTTCAAAATAATACTAAGGCATTTTAAGTTTGAATTTATTTATATCTAACACATACGTATAGGTAGCAATAATACATTATTTGATTTATAAAAAATTGGTGGACTTATAGTTGGCTAAAACAACAAACAATTCATGTAAATTCATCACCATTAATACTTTCAATGGTGTTTTCGTATAATCGTCCAATTTCAAATTTGTAATCATCGTTATCTTCTTCTATAGTTTTTGTGACAACAAGAATTCTTGTTCTTTCTGTTATGCTGCTTATTCTGACTCTTTCAGTAGCATCAAATCCATTTATATCATTCATGATTTTACTGAAAATCAAATCTAGTTTTTTGATGTAGATTATTACGTTTTGCAAATATTGGCTAATTTCGAATTTTGACAAAAAATCTACAAAATCTCCTGCTATCTTGATTAAATATTGACCCAGATAATACAACATATTTGATGAATCAGGTATCTTTATATCTTTAAATTGTGAAGTTTTGATGGTGAACCATAGGAAATCTGTGAGCTTGTTTAGATCTAATAATAAATCTTGTAATGATGCATACCCATTTTCATTAGATACTGAGTCATTAAATGATTGAATTATTCTTCTTTGTATTCGTAGAATTTCAGATTCCGCATAATCTATTACGTCAGATTTCTCTTCAGATGTAAATTCTATAGGATTTTTTCCAAATATAGAATCAGACTTTAGATAAATCTGACCATCATCTGTTTGAATTGTGGGCTCTCCCACGGTGGCACTAGGCTGAATATCTTCATATTGCATGGCTAATTCCAATTTTCTTTTACTACTTCTATCAATCACATCTTCAAATACAACACTTTCATCATCATCACTATCCGACTCATGTGTAGCAATAGTGGGATTTTGATTTATCGGCTGCTGGTGTTGCTTTTTCTCGTGTCCTTGATTACTATTATTATCGCCCTGATTCACATTATTTGTGTCATTTATCATTTTCAGATAATTTTCCGTATCCGTATAGTCATCTGAGAGTTCAGGATTAAGATCAAGTTCAATATCCAGCTGGCTATTTTTCAACCTATCAAGATCAACGCCGTTTTCTAAGAGCTCTTCACCTGCCTCTGGATGCAATGGTGTTCTGGGTTGCATATCATAATCAGTAGACATTTCTAGTTAGTTATTTTCTTAATATACACATAAGTTTGAAGTGGATGCTTTATCAATAACTAATTTCATTTGGAATTCAAAAGGGTATAGGCTACTTTTCAGATTATTGCTTTGGATAATAGAACATATTTATTATTTTTCCCGCGTGTTGAAATCCTGTACAAATTACGTCAACCTAGAACAAAAAATAAAAACAACATAAATTTATTATCCATACATTGCTTCACTAAAATAATTACTATTGTTCTGAAAACAACAAATGGACTCCAACATCAAGGATTTTCTACTTTATTCTACTTATGTAGAGTCAATAAAGTTCTGTTTTTTTTTTTTCCTTTTTTCAGTCATTTTTATAATTTTTCGGTGTTGAACATGGTTGATTTATAGATAACTTTCTATAGAACGAGCAAAATCAAAATTTGCTAAAATAAAGAAACAGCATAAGAAGTAAATAACATTGATGCTAAAGAATATCTATGTATAAGAAAATAACATTTATTGCTGATCTGCTGCTGAATATAAGTGATAAATCATATTTAGTTATATAGGTCATGCAAAACATTACAAAAATCACCATCTGCCATGTGAAACATGCGCGGTTCAAACAAGGAAAGTGATCATTGATTATCGATACTTCAAGTATCAATGCAAATAAGTTGCATCGATCTTTGTCAATGATGGCGGTAAAAATAACTTCAATTTTCTTCTATAACTAGTTCTGTTTTGAAGATGTACTGGATTATTTTCAAAATAAACCGTATCTATCTCTTTACAATTCTTCAATGCATCTGCAATATTATCAAAGGAATCAAGTAAATTAGAAGATGCCCACAAATCAGTTAATTGAACCAATGTTTCTAAGCCTTCCAACTTGGAAATCTTGTTGCCTGTAATATCTAATACGGTTAACTTGGTATTCTTGGTCAACCCTTCAAGTTTAGTCAATCTATTGTGAGAAATGTAAAATTCTTCTAAATTTTCACACAGCTCCAAGCCTTCAATTTTGGAGATTCTATTAGATTGAATAGACAAAATCTTCAAATTCTTCAAATTCATCAAATTTTGTAATTTAGTTATGCGATTCTTACCTAACCATAATTTTTCAATGGTTGGAAGTTTCAATAATTCTTCAGACATCTCAGGAATTTTATTACCACCTAATTCTAAATTCTTAATTTTTTGTAAAGAGGATAGATTTTGGATTTCAGAAATTTTATTTTGGATCAAATAAAGATGTTCCAAATTGACCAATTTATCCAAGTTCTTAATGGTTTTGATTCGGTTGAACGACAAATCTAAACTTTCCAAGTTTATAAGTCCGTTTACATGGGAACTGATATGTGAGATTCTATTATCGTATAAATCTAATTCAACCAATTTTTCCGCATTGTAATGTTTGACATCCGAGATTGACTCAATGAGATTTTGTCTTAGGCAAATAGATTCTGCATTTCTGAACCTACCCAAATCCAAATCTCTCAAAGATATGATCTTCAAATGGATTAATTCTATGTAATCTGTATCAAGTGGAATATCTGCTGTCAAATCTACGTCAGCTTCAATTACATCTGGGTTTTCATCATCGATGATTTGCCCCTTGCTGCTAGACTGAAGCTGTTCATCAATGGCTGGCAAGTTTGGTTGTAAAGGATTTGCGGAATCTTCATCGGAATCTAGTTGGCCATCATCTTCCGTCTCTGAATCTATTTCTTGTTCTTTAGTAGTTACTCTGGTGGTAGTCTGGGATGATTCATTGTTTGATTTTTGCTCTCCGGCTGTTGCAACAGCCTTTCCTGGTTGAGCATTCTCCTCAATTTCAGCCATTTTTACTGTATAAGCTATAGGTAATAAAATAATTGAAGTTTGGTAAACAATAAAAATAAAAAGAGATGAAGAATATCTAAGTATCTTCTTACCCAGCATCAGAAGTAGAAACTTTTGCTTGTTTTGGGGTATGTGTGTCACGCAATACAGAAGTTACATTTAGCGAAGTTCCGGGCACATATGCAATTAAAAAATTCTGTTCTTGCCATGATACTAGATTTTCTTCGCAAACCGTGCTTGCTGTTAGTACTTTATGAAGAATTGAAAGTTTGTTCAGATTGACACAAGCAAAAACCTGCTGGAATCATTTATTGGGATCCATTTTATACTAAGATAATTTATAATTGATCGGTTTATTTCTTAGAATATTCTCCATATAGCTACAATATATTAACTGATAATCAAAAATGAGTCGCGGTTCCTTTTTTAATAATGATGATATGCCTTTTTATTTGTTGGCATTATATTTATCACCAGCTACCATCTATTTCAGAAACGGCAACAATGTCAGAGATCCTCACTTATGGATTAATTTCTTTCTCTATTTCCCTATTTTTTTTTCCTTTTACGGCCACTTGTTGGCTGTTGCCCATGCTTGGTATTTAATCTACAAGACCTCAGATATTACCGGTGCTGCATCTTCTTATATTAACCATTTGTCCATGAATGATGAATTAGATGCTGAATTTGATAGCGATAATGAAGAGCGTGTTATTAACACCCCAGAAAGAAGTACTGGTGGTTTTGCTGATGAACCAAATACTTTGGAATCTCAACCTCCGGTCCCACCAAAAGATAATACAAAATAGTTGATTTATTTCTTTTTTTCATTCAGTTGATTATAATAATAACTGCCAATGAATATTTATGAGGACGGTTTCACATATCTATGATTTTGTTATGGTTGTATAAAGATAATGAAATTCTATTAAAAACCATAAACTGTTCTTGATTACAGTTTCTGTATGGTTTAATGGGTAATTTTAAATATGTAGATGTACAGAGGGTCGAAGGCTATAATTCATGGGACACTTCAGCAATCACTGTAGATTACTGAGTATGTAAAGAATGCATCAAATACTTTGATGAATACTTAGTTATGTTTCTTAAAGTAATGTAAATTAATGCTTTGTATGAAAAATTAATAAGGTAGAATCACGTGCTTCACGTGTTAACTTTAGAATAGGAAACGCGATAAAAAAAAAGACGCGTCATTTTCTTCGTTTCTGATTTCAATTTTCGTATTTTTCTTTTCTTTTTTTTTTTTTTTTTTCAAATATTGAATACTAAAGTAGTTAGTGCTCAGATATAACCATTGAAAACAAATTAACAGCAGTCATCGTAAAATAAAATAGTATTTTCCTTTTATAATTATTATCGAAAAGGTCGAATTCGAAAAAAGAAAAGAAACACCACCAATAATTTTGATCTAAGAAGAACTTAGTGACAATGGAACCTACAGAAGCTGAAACTCATGACGGTGTGACAGTCATAGATCCACCAAACCAAATTGAATATAGCACAATTCCTGAAGATACAAAGAAGAACTATATGATTTGGAAGAAAAATGCCAAACACTTATATGATTACATCCAGACAAGTTCACTCCTATGGCCATCTTTAACATTTCAATGGCTCCCTGATGTTGAGGAGAATCTTGAAGATAAGAGTTACACTTACAGACTTTTAACGGGCTCATTTACTTCCGGAACAGCTGCTGAAAATCTAAAGATATCAAAAGTTACATTAAAAAAAGCCCAAGATTTGAAAGCTTCTGTAGAAAAGTATGACTTGGATTCGCTGGAATTTTTTATATCAGATAGAGATAGATTAGCATTCAAAAAAATATCTGGAATGCAAGAGATCTTGCATGAAGGGGAAATCAATAAAGCAAGATTCATGCCGCAGAAACCAGATTTAATAGCTTCCATAAACAACATGGGCGCAGTATATATCTTTGATAGAACAAAGCATTTATCAAAGACAAGGTTATCCATTTCAAATAATCAATTCAAACCACAGATATCGCTTCCCTATCACAAAGATGAAGGATTTGGGTTATCATGGAATTCAAACAAAGAAGGGTTATTATTATCGGCAGCTATGGATGGAGATGTTGCTCTTTGGGATATCAAAACCTACGATGCCAAAACTAAAGAAATTGAGCCAAAATATACGTGGAGAGATATAAATATAAGCGGCGTCAATGATGTTCAATGGGCGCCATTACACGATTCAATATTTGCTAGTGTAGGTGAAGACAAATCAATGTCAGTAATAGATACAAGAACATATACTCCTGTGTGCAAGAAGTACATTGGTGGAAATCCAATTAATACTTTGGATTTTAATCCAAGTAATATATTCTGCATTGCAATCGCGGATTCTGAAGGACACGTGAATATTCTCGATTTGAGGAATTTGGAGAAATCAGCGAAAAGTATATCGAATGCTCACACGGGTGGAATATCGGCTCTCCAATGGAATCCACATTATTCAAAAGTGCTTGCTACTGGTGGCAATGAAGATAATTTGGTCAAGCTTTGGGATGCATCTTTACAAGAAAATGAGGAGTTGATATTCGTGCATGGTGGTCATATGCTAGGAGTGAATGATATTTGTTGGAATGCCGATGATAAATGGTTAATTGGATCCGTAGCGAATGACAATTCCTTACAAATCTGGAAACCTTCAAAAAACTTAGTTGAGTATTCTCAGTGAACTTGTAATATCCTAATATATAAAATTAGTAGAGAATTAGAATAATTCAGCCGAAGTCAACAGTGATATAGACTACACTATTTTGTTTCTGAAAATAAATAAGATAATAATAATCAAATTCTTTTATTTTGAGTGTATACATGGTACTTATTTAATGAAGATCAACTTTCACTGATATTCCATCTTACCAAATTCTCTTCAGCCTTCTCTTTTCTTCTTTTTGTTCTTTCAATTCACGCTCCAATCTCTGATAATTCAAAGCAATTTTAGATTCTTTGTCTTCTAAGATATTAATGGTATTTTTAAGCTTATTAAGCTTATCCACGTATTGATTATTCTCTTTAGTTATTGCATCTATCTCTTTTTCAGATAATTCAAGCTTAGTTTTTAAATCATTTACAAGTCTCTTCATTATCACAATATTATTATCTTGGTCCTCAGCTTCTTTCAATCTTTTTTGTAAAAGTTCAATTTTCTTGGTATAATATTCTTCTCCAGAATAACTGTTCTCTTTTTTGATTTTATCTTCCTTTAAATGGTTAATATTATCTTGTAAATCTTTAACTAAATTCTCAAGACCTTTATTCTCTTCAAGAATTAACATAAGATTTTGCTTTTCTTCCTGCAATTCTGTTTTAAGCGATTTTTGCAAACTAATACAAGCTTTCATTTCTTCATTGTTTCTTTCAATCTCTTGCTTTTGCTGTTCAACGACAACATTCAAAGCATTCGACGGATCATGTGATTCCAAAATCTCTTCAAGCTTCTCTTCAAGGATCTTCTTATTACTTTGAATAATTTCTCTTTCATTGATCATCTTATCCATTGCTTCATGCAATGTGTTAATCTGCTGCAATAATGAGTTTAGTTTAATTTTATTGTCATGATTAGACGTTTTATAGCGGCTAGCCTTGGATTCCATTTCCTTAAGATTAGCAGACAATTTACTACTTTCTTCTTTAAGCAAAGTCAATTCTTTTTCTTGATTTTCTTTCTCTTTCATGGTTTTATCAAGCATCATCTTAGTTATTTTCAATTCTTTCTTCAAATCTGTTTCTACAATCAAGTTTTCTTTCAATTTCATGGTTAATTCCTCAATTTTACTAGCAGTGGAGTTAGAACTTGACTTGTTCGTGCCACTAATTAATTTGAATCTATAATGTTCTAGTTCATCAGTAAGAGATTGTTGAGCAGCTTTTAACCTTTTAATTTCAGAATCCTTCATTTCAACTTTCGCTTCTATTTGATTGAGCTTCAATTTTAATTTGGCGATGACTAATTCATTTTCTCTTTCTGCCTCCTTGAATTCAGCTAATGTATTTTGACATTCTTCTAATTCTTCTCTATATTTGTTCTCTGTCTTCTTAGAATGTCTGACTGCAATTTCAGCAATTTCTAATTTATTCAAATGATCATCTGAACTGGCTTTATATTTTTTGCTTTGAGCAGTTACTTCTTTCAATTTACTGGCTAAGCTTTCTTGTCTTAACTTAGCGGCAACTAATTCCTGCTGTAACATAAAATCCCTACTTGTGTCAGAATCCATAAACGAGCTAGCAGTATCGTTGGGGGAACTTCTCTCTAAATTAGTCTTAAGTTTCGAATTTTCCTGCTTAAGTGTTTTGTATCTTTTAATAAGGTCAGCATAATCTTCGTCTGTGGCACCAGAGTTTGTACTATCCTTAAAGATACTTCTTGATGATTTCACATCCCTTAATTGCCTTTCAAGCACCTTTATACGTCCTTCAGCGTTTTCGTATTTCATCTTCCAAACATCATTCACATTGTGGTTTGAAGTGTCGCTAAGACTATTAAATCTGCTTATAAGTTCAGAATTATTTCCAGCTCTCTTGACAGCTCTTAGTCTAGCTTGCAAATCAAAAGCATATTCTTCCGCTTTCTTAGCAGCTTCCTTTTCTGCTTTAAGCACAGTCTTCAACGCTTGAATCTCTTCACGTAATCTTTTATTCTTATCTGATAATATGTCTGAGTCTTCTTCATCCAGATCAACTTGATCAATATTTCTTGCATTATTATTTAAGTAATCATTAGAAAAACTAGTTTCTCGATAAGGAATTCTAGAACCTCTTTTCAAATTTCTTAGTTGTGATTGAAGTTTTTGATTGTCAAAAGATTCTGAAGCCAAGCGAGTTTGCAAAACTTTCATATCATTTTCAAGCTTTTCACTAATTTGGACTTGTTGTAATAATTGGGTCGTCTTGGCTTGTAGCGATTCTTTCAATTGATGAAGTTGGCCCTCACCACCGATATCTTTAGAGCCAACATGTTTATCTTGTGATTTAGAGAAAGCTTGGAGTAGTTGCTCATATTTCTCTTTTTCTTTTGTAAGAGATTTTTCAAGTAATTGGTTTTCATGTTTCAAATCCATTAATGATTGGTCAAATTGAGCCTTACCTCTCTTGAACTTAACGTCTTCACTGATTTTCAACTTCAACATATTCTTTGCATCAATGGCGTCTTCTTCTAACTTGGTAAATTTTGATTTAATGTCTTCTGCTTCTACCTGAAGTTTAGAGTAATTAGTCTTAAGAATCTTTAAATTTTCGCTCATTTCATTTTTCTCTTTTGATAAAGAACTATTTTGTGTCTTTAATGATTCAACTTCTTTTGTCAAGTTATCCAAATCCCTAGTCTTAGTGGATTTGGTTAGCTCTAGCTTAGTCGAGCTCTCGGTTAATTTGATAATTTGACTTTTCAAACGAGTATTTTCATTGCTTAACTTTTTAATTTCTAAATTCAATCCAGTAGTTTTACTTTTTACTTGAAGTTCAATCTGTGCAGCAAACTCTTTTTCATGTTGCTGCAAAGTAGTCTCACTTTTAGCAATTTCTTTTTGCATTCTACCCTTTTCATCACTGAATAATTTCTTTTGAGCTTCAAAAGCTGCAATTAATTTGGCATTATCTGATAATTGTGATTTCAAATCTTCAATCAAGCTATCATTATTTGAACTGGTTTCTTTAACTGTAGAAAGATGTTCTTCAAGATCGGATATATTTTTTAGGTGAACCTTTACCTTTTGACTGAGTTCAATCTCACTTTTTTTTGTAGATTCTAACTCAGTTTCTTTCTTTGCAAGTAATGATCTTTCTGCAACTAAAGTACCTTCCAAACTCTTCAATTTAGTTTCCAATTCTTGCTTTTCAGATGACAATTTATCAAAACTTTCTTGTCTGGTTTCTATTTCCGCCTTGTATTTATTAACTTGATCCAATACCAACTTCTTTTGCTCCTGTTGTCTCAGAGAATCTAGCAATGGTTTAAGTTTGATCATCAAATTATACCATTCATTTTGTTTCAAATTTTTGTATATAAGTAGATTCTTCTTGATAAGCAATGCTGCCTGAAGTTTCTTTAATTCTTTCTGAGTGTGTTGTCTTACTAATTTACCCCTAATAACTGCTTGAACACAGCTGAACAATTTTCCAATTGCTTCTTCTCGCTTGATTTCAAGTTGTGCTAAAATACCATTCTTAAAAAATATCTTAGTTAAACCAATCTTATAAACTTCAGTACTTAACTTTAGTTCTTGGATAATAAGCTCACAACTCTTTTTCAAGTTTGATGATGATTCTGTGAATTGTGTCTGTTTGGTCAACAATTTATAACGAATAAAAAACTCTTTGAAAAAAATACGATTTGGATAACCAGCTCTTGCAATTCGAATACCTTCTAAAACACCGTTACACCTAAGTTGTTCTAACACGAGTTTTTTATTAAGATTATGTGCTTGCTTTTTATTATTTGGCAAAATACAACGAACAAAATGTGGATATGTATTTGAAAGTTGAGTCATAAGATCTGTTAATTGTTCCTTATGACGTTGTGCAACAGATCTTAACATATTATTGGAGCTCGAACCAACAGCTTTTATTCTTTTAGAACGATCATTCATAATTTCTGAATGAGTTTCATTTTCAAATAATTTTGCAACATGTGCATCATTTGATCTGATTAAAAGGTCCACTACATTGTGGTTTAATGGATCTCTGTTTTTATCTAACCAACCACTTGTTGTATATTCAACCTCTCCTGCGTAATGCTTGACTGAGAAACCGTTATCAAACCTACATTGTTTATATTTTGAGGCACTTTTAGTAAATCCACTTTTAATATTAATACCATCTTTACTCCAAACAGAATTTAACTTATTAATAAAGGATTTATCTGTGGCTTTCGGAACGATACACTCTTCATTCAATACGGATAAAATGCCAATAGGGGATTTACTCAGTTCTATTAAATCAATAGTATCCTGTAAATCTTGTCCAAAATCTATAAATTCCCATTTAATATTTTCTTTAATATATTCGTTTTGTTCTAAGACAAACATATGGTGGTTGAAAAATTGTTGAAGCTTTTCATTAGTATAATTAATACAAAGTTGCTCAAAAGAATTCTCTTTAAAAATTTCAAAACCCGCAATATCTAATACACCAATGAAATTCGAAGATGTAACAGAACTATCTAATTTATCATTAATCTTATCGACAATATACTTGAACGTTCTTTCATATAAAGATTTGGATATTGCATCAAGAGAAAATTTGGCTTGAGATGATGACTTATGTTGGGTCACAAATTCTCTACCAGCTCTAACTTTTGGAGATAAAATCAGTTGTTTGAACATGCTAACATCAATCCCCAATAACTGACAAACTTCTTTCAACGGTGCTGTATCTGTGAATCTTGCTCTTTCTGCAGTTGGTGAAGTAAATTCTAAATTACCTATCAATAATATCGCAGCGATGGTTTTAAAAATGTCGTAATATTCTGTATTTGAGATATTCATTGTTTCAAAAGCATTTATCAAGTCTTTAAATTCCTTTTTATCATCAACGTTAGGAATTACTGAATTTCCATCCTTCAAATAATTATAAGTTTTGATTGGTATATCTGGAAGCAATAATTTTTTCTTTTCTTCTTTGGACAAGCCAGCCAACATTTGATAAAAAATATGATAATTTCTTTCATTAGGAGATTGATTGATAACTCTGGATTTCTCTAGCAAATACCAATCGATATTTGCACCGGCAATTTTTCCTTTATTTGAAAACTCGATTCTGATGAATTTACCAAATCTTGAAGAATTGTTATTTCTTACAGTTTGAGAGTTACCAAAAGACTCCAAGATCGGATTTGCTTGAATTATTTGATCCTCAAAACTATGACCACGATCGTCTATCGTTTTTTGCATCTTTGATGTAATCGCTGCTAAATATTGTATGATTTTCTTGGTATTTTCTGTTTTTCCTGCACCAGATTCACCAGTAACAAGAATAGATTGGTTTTGTTGTTTTTCAAGCATATACCTATAAGTCATCTCAGTAACTGCAAATATGTGAGGTTGTTTTATATTCAAATCTTTAGTTCCATTAAACATATTAACATAATCTGGGCCGTATAACGGGATATCACAATACGGATTGATGGCTACCAAGAATAAGCCAGAATACGTATAGATTAGATCATTCATGTAACGTTTCTCTAGATTATACAAAACAGACGGTTCATTTAAGTGTGTCAATTCAGCCATATCATTGGCATTATTAAACTTTGGGGGATTTACTGGGTGTACATCAGTTTTTAAAACAATTATGTCTTTTTCGTCTTCTGTACGAATTTTGAGTTTACGGCCACTATCCAAAGCATCATCCACTATAAAACCTTTTATAAAAGTCTTCTCTTTGTCTGATAGCCACACCCACTTATGGGAATTGAATTCCATTTCTTCATCCTCCGTTGTCATATTGATTCTTCTATTGTTTGACTCTTTCGGACGTGGATCCAACTAAATCTATGAGATAAGGATTTAATGACTATTTTTGGAACAATTGACCAATTGTTAGTAAATCTTCGAGTAATTAGCAATAGTTGGTATTAGTACCTCTTAAATTTGTGGACAAGAATAAAGAGAATATATGTCAATGAACTGTTTATATAGATTGAATTCAACTTGACGATCTGAAATAAGTGCAAATCGGTAAATAAGAATTTCAAAATGCATGTGTGTTTTTTTTTTGTTTAGTTTTGATTTGGTTACGTTTTTCAAAAAAAATTTTGTCTCTGTATTTAACTGTTAGAAAATTCAAATGGAAACGAAAACGACAAGTGAGTGGGTGCACGCAGCTGCTGAATGATAACACAGTGCATTCATTCACTTAGAAATGTACCATTTTATTTTAGTTAGAATCTAGTCAGAAGCTACAACAAATCTGATCGTTTGAGTGTTTATTATTGTACTTTAACGTGGATTATACAAGAGAATATAACTATTTAGATTATAATTATAGCAATAATTATCTCCCATATCTTACAACTTTTTTGCGTAATCTGGTGGCTTGTAACAAGGATGGTGGTTTGCTGTATTCCTCAGTTTCCTCATCAGATAAATCAATGGCATTTAGAAGTGCTGTGTTTAATAAAGGTTTGGAATCCAAAGATGCATCACCATCGTCGTCTATCGGAAGCGAGGTGTTGTTGACCTGACTTTTTTTTTGTGACAAATGTGTTTTCAGCATTTGTTTATGTTGTGGGTTTCTAGAATGTGCTTGCGGTTGACATGGAATTTCGGTTTTATATTCTTCAGCGATCAACCTATTTTCGTTATAGTTCTTTCGTTTCTTGTTGCGAAGTACTCGTTTCTTGGAGTCAATTGGCTCCTCTTCTAAAAACTCAATATCACTGGATGACCCTTCGTCTTCTTCATGCTTACGCAGAGAAGTTTTGCTATTCGAACTATTTGTGATTCGCCTCTTCAGTTCACCCCTACTAGCTAGCTTAGAATTAGAATTAGAAGAACTTTTGTAAATTTTATTGAAAGCAAAATTTGTATCTTCAAAAAGCCGTTTGTCATGTTTTAGGATAGCTAAAGGTTCGCTTTCAATAATTTTAAAATCTGGTGATTCTGGTGTTTTGTTTTCTTTAACTGATCTTTTCTTTCTCTTTATTTCAACTTTTGGACCGTCTCTCTTTGGGCGTTTGGGTTCTGAAATAGTTTGAAAGGTGGTTGAGGAACGTTTCCTAATATTTGGAATTTTACTATTAATTATAGTAAGAATGAGATCTTTACTCTTTCCCTTTTTGCCCAGCGATTCAAAATTAGTACTAGATTTATTATTTTCTTCTCTCTTTGCCTTCAGAGACCTTGCATTCACCAACGTAGAAGGCTTTTGACCTTTGTTTTTAATAGGTGCTCCGCTCAGAGATGCTTTAGTTGGGAATCTTAAAGCCAGCTCAGATGAATCTTTTCTCTTGTGGCTAGTCATTCTCTTACGTGATCTAATAGGTTTCTCTGACTTTCTCAATTGTGCATCGTCTTCCATTTCAGTACTGTAAGGTTTCGTCGTCTTTCGACTTCTTGGTGGTAAATAAACATCTTCTTCCAAGAGATCAAAATCATTTTCCTCCTCCTTTTCTTCATGATCTGGATAGTTTAAGTTAATGACATCATTCTTCGATGAATCTTTTACCTCGGTATTATGTTTGAGCGAAGTATCAGAGTCAGCATTTTCTTCAATTAATAGGAATTCTTCAGATGCATCGTGGAACTCATCAGCATCATAGCGTTCATGATTCACAATAGTCACACCACCATCCAAAACTTTACAGTCTTTCTGTAATCTCAAGTTTATCTTATTTGAACTCACATTCTTTTTCTCACCATGCTCAACCTTATCCTCAAAACGTGCCAGGTTCAGGCTACAAGGATCAATGATTTCTTCAGCGCTACGTTCAAGACTATGTTCAAGTTTCTCAACTTCTTTATTGAGTTTGAATACTCGCTTTCCTTCATCTTGGTTCTCTAATTCTTCTACTTTTTCCCCTTGCCCCTCTTGCCCCTCTTGCCCATTTTTTTTTTCTTTTTTATCTTGAGTCTTTAATTCCTTTTCAGTTTTCCTTTCATCTTTCTTATCTTGCCTTTTTTCTGTCTTCTTATTGCTATGCGTTATCCTCTGTTTCTCTTCAACACCTTTTTCCCTTTCGGCCAAATCTGATACTTCAACCTGTTTCGGTATTTCCACCATATTATCTTTTTCTATTGTATTGTTATTCCTTATAACTGTTATCATTTCATCTTCTTCCGTAACCATATCTTCTTTCTCAACCATCGTGTTGCCTATATTAACTATTTCCTTTTCCCCTTTCATTTCTTTCACTTCTCCATCTGCTTTATTATTACAATATTGAGGTTTCTGCGTCCCTTCGTCTTCGATCATAACAGTATCCTTTATTTCAACAACCATGTTGCCTTTATGATTTATTATCTTTTTTTCTTCTTCCATATCTTTCATTTCTTTATCTGTCTTATCATTACAATCTGTTGGCTTCCGTTTTTTGTCAACCTTTTCATCCTTCTCACCCAGAGCTGTATCTTCAATAAGTTTTGATTCTTCCATTATATTCTGTTTTTCTACTACGTTAGTAGGCTTCTTAATCAGAATTATTTCTGTTTCTTCCATACTGATATCATCCAGTTCAACCATGGTGCTGCCTTTATTCTTTATTATTTCCTTTTCTATTCTCTCTTCGACTTTATGTATCTCTACAGTTATTTCAGCTTGTTCACCTAAATCATTACTTATGTGATCTACTTGCTTTTTAGATCCTGATCCTGGAGGTTCTTTATCTGAGTAAGATTCTGTAAAAGAATTGGTAAATTCAGGAGTTAAGTTTTTAAATACATCAAACAAACTATCATTCTTTTTTTTGTTGGAAAAAAATTGAACTGCTGACATCACAGTAGTAGCAGGGTTGAGTTTTTTCTTAACATCAGATTTGGAATTCACATCTGCACTTAAATTGGAGGTTTCAGCAGCAATTAGTTTGGATTTCTCCGCAACGGTTAATTTCTCTTGCTGATCTTCCTCGGTATTTACAGAAAGCAATTCAGATTCATCCCCCACGTTGTCATTATTGTTATTATTATTGATACATACCTCAAACTTTAGTGCATCGCCAGAATTATTGGCAGATTTGCGAACGTATCTCATAGGTTTGATATCAGATATTTTAGGAAGTACTTCTCTGTTGAAATATAATATGAATTCGAAAGGTCTCCCATTATTCAAATTGCCCAAAGCAGGTACATCATTGATAGATTTTTTATAAGCATCCAGTATGATTGTGGTGTAAATTTTTGATTTCTTATTGTTATCATCAATTTCAAATAAATTCAACTTGGAAGCAATTGATATTTCATTATCATTCTGGAAAAACAAAGAATTTGCATACTTTAAATAAAGAATGTAAATATGAGTAATAATAGATAAATCTAAATCAATATCGCCATTTTCCCTTGGTAGCTTGAAAAAAACTGTTGGATACTTCATAATTTTAGATGAAAGAGTTTTTACTATTGGCTTTACAAGCAGATTAATTAGCAATATGTTGGGTTCTAATTGTCTTTTTTCTTCACATGTTTCAGGAGCTAAGCTCATAGAAATAAAGTAGTCTGATGTGTCTGAGAAATCAGGATCCACGTAGTCTATAGACTGGATTTCACCTTGTTTGTCAATTGTGATACAGTTTAATAGCTGCACGTTCACTTGTGTGTTCAATACATTGGATAATCTTGTATCTTCCCTGAGCCCTTTGAAAACCAATAATTCTTTCTTTACACAGAACGTAGAGCTAAGAACATGGCGGAATGTTTCAATGATTTCCGAATCCTTAGGTAAATAATCTGCAACAATTAGCTCAATCGAAGGAATCTGCTGAGACACCAAATTTATTTTAAGGCTCATTATTTCCTTACGGCTACTTTTTTTGTACAAGACCGAAAAAAACAATTGTATCCAGCAAGTATTGTGATTGTATAATGGATGATGATTCCATCAGTATCCCAGCTGATAATGGATGATTACGAATGATATAAAATAAATCATAGAAGGTGCATCAATCGGAGCAACAACGAAAACAAAAACGCATAAACAAACAAAACAAAAACAAAAACAAGAAAATGATACAATAAGGAACAACTTAAAAAAGTAAAAAAAAAAAAGTGAGCAAAAATGATCTGGCGGTGCTCCGTAACCTTTTCTTTAATTAGTAGCCGGGTAACATTGCAAACTAATTGAACAAAAATAGTTGAGAGCGAACAAATTGTAGTGGCAATAGTCAAGAAAACATATTATTTGGAAAATTGCCACACAGGTATTTGAAAGGAGATAGCACTGCAAAGTTGGACATGATTGAATACTCAGTTCCCACTTTGAACAGTAATCCAGCTATTGCACATTAGCATCTAATATATCGCTAAGAAATAATCAGAATATGAGTGGTAAGTCTTATGTCCACCAATTATTTTTGAAAGAGTGGATACACCGAGAATGCGTATCAAATATTTGCGTAAGACATAAGTACTAACAGTCAATCATTATAGGTTTCGATAGACATATCACTATTTTTTCGCCGGAAGGAAGATTGTTCCAGGTAGAATATGCTTTCAAAGCAGTAACAGCAGCAAATATCACAGCAATTGGTATAACCGGTAAAGACAGTGTGGTTTTGATATCCCAAAAGAAAGTCCCAGACAAGTTATTAGATCCAGCCACCGTCAGCTATTTATTCAAGATAAATAAGTCCATTGGTATGTTGGCTACAGGGTCTATTGCTGACGCCAGAGCTTTTGCTGTTAGAGCTAAGAGTGAAGCTGCGGAGTTCAAATACAAATACGGATACCCAATCTCGGCAGATGTTTTGGCTAAGCGTATGGCAAATTACTCTCAAGTGTATACACAAAGAGCTTACATGAGACCATACGGTATAGTCGCAACTTTTGCTGCCCTTGATGATGAAAAAGGGCCATTGTTATACAAAGCTGATCCAGCCGGCTATTTTGCAGGCTCTAAGGCCGTTGCTGTTGGTCCTAAACAAGATGAAGCAACCACCGTTTTAGAAAAGAAATACAAAAACAAAGAATATTTGAAGGGTGATTCTACTAAGTTAGTCGAAAATGCTATCATAACATTGTCGAACATCTTGAACTCCGAATTTAAGAAAGACGACATTGAAATCGGTGTGGCCACTGAAGATGAATTTAGAATTTTGTCTAGCGATGAAATTGAAGAGAGATTAATAGCCATTGCTGAGCAAGATTAAATGAACCAGTTTCATTATATTTTAAAGAAATATAAATAGATTCCTTATAATTTTTTGTATATTCAATACGTCTAATATAATAGAATTATAATGAAATATATATACTCTTATAGTAAGAGCGATTTGTTTTTGTATATAGTTGATAATGATTATTCATTAATTTAACCTTAGAATAAATAATTTTACACAATAAAATGCAAAGCATCTTAGCTCACAATGCGGGAGCATCTATTGAGCCAGCAACATCAGGTCTGTTCATTTCAGCTTTCTCAGATGTCTTTCCGATAGCAGCTGTTTCGCTTAAAGGGTCTCCCTAAATAGCTGGAGATTCTTGTCCCACATATTTTTCTGATGTCTTCTCTGGAGAATTCAGCTTGCTTTTTCTATCAGTTTCTACTATCGAATTTTTCATGGAGTGAGCTGCGCCATTTGAGTCAACACTCTTTCCTAATTTCTCTTCTGTATCATATGACATGTTATTATTAGAATTTTCTTTTTTCAAAATCTGAACTAACCCTTTTTCAACTATCTCTGGGACCTTTTCATGTTTTAAAGGTTCTTTTTCAGATCCAGTTGGTTCTTCATGCTGAACAGACTTCTCTTTTATTATGCCATTACTTGTAGGATGTGTATCATTTTCGTTCGAAACACCCATTATAATTTCTTTCAGGACATTGATTGAATCTCCTTCTATATTATCTTTAGCATCTGAAACATTCTCAACGGAATTCTGGGCAATATTAGCGGTTTCTGAACTTATATATAGTACATCTTTCGCAGTGATCTTGGTTTCTACAAGATTCTCGGAAACTGGAGCTTGACTATCAGCACTAATCTTCTTGTTCTCTGGTATAGCGGTACTACCCTCATTGATAATAATTTCATTATTGTCATTGGTTTGCAAATCTTTATTTCTTTTAAAATCGTTAGAACTAGGTTTGTCATCTTGATTCATATCTTTAGTTGTGTCAGCAAGAACTTCTGATTTCTGCTCATCATCATGTGTAGAAATCTGACTATTTGATTCCATTGCCTTCTTCGCCTTTATTGTAGTTCTAATCAAATCAATAATAACTTTATTATTTTGGAACGTTGGGCTTCTTGCAATAATGTCCACTTGCTGTGGGGACAAATCAGGAAGTTTCAAATCTTTATTCTTTAATAACGACTTCAAAGCAATAGTAAAATCCTCTACTGTAAATTCACCAGTTAAATCATCACTCTTATTTGTAGCATTAGCAGCTCTTTTATCCGATAGAGGAGTACTTGCAGTTGTTTTAAATTTCTTTTGATCTGACTTGTTGGGAGCTTTAGAGCCTGTTGCTGCAAAAATATTAGCATTGGCGGTTGATGCTTCCATCTCTCTCTTTTTATTGTCTGCTTCAAGCTGAAGCCTTGCTTTGTTTCTAGCCTCTGCTTCATGAGCAGCTTTGGCCTTCTGGACTTCTTGTTCACGGATTCTTAACAATTCTCTTTGGCGTAGCTCATGTTTCTGTAAATCCTCCACTTGATATCTTTCGTTATATACCGCTAACGCAATCTCTGCAAGATTATTTGCCGCGGATCCTGATTTTGCCATAGCTGCAAAATTTGTACTATTGAAACTCTTCAAGTTGTTCAAAGAAATACTTTTAATACCATTTAAGAAAACACGACTAATCAAAGTATTCGTGAAATTATTTATCACTTCTTTATTGGATGAAAAATTATCAGATGAGATAAAGGTGTGCTGAAGGAATGGGTTGTTCAATATCGCCTGATTCTGCAACTCCATGTTCTTCTTAGATTTTTTATATCTGGAGGAATGACTGCTTGAACTCTTGTTGGTAGTATTACTGTTATTATTATTGTTATTGTTCGTATTACTGCTTGTCTCACTCTCTACAGGTTTCTTTATTATGTTTTCAACATATCCCCGGTTAGGTGTAGTCGTGGAGTTGATAGCAGAGCTATCAAGTGGAGGCAATTCATAATCAGAGGACACAGAGGAGAATGAGTTCGATCTTTTGCGACCATTTGGTTGGGTACTGTGTATTAGCAGGTCATCACTGGCATTTTCATCGTTATTTGGTTTTTTTACCAAATATTCATGGTCTATTAAATCAACAAAATCTATAGCGTTGCAATACTCCAATAATTCAAGTCCTTCATAGTATGATCCTGTCATAGTTTTTGATATCTTTTGTCAATAAATTCGGAAATATAATAAATATCGCTTTTTTTTTGTCTTCTTTTACTTGATCTTGGAATCTTCGTCAATAAATTATTTTTTTTATTACTCTTAGTGAATATAATCAAACAATTTGCAACATGAAGAGGAAGAACAAAAAAAAAAGAAAATATACATAGGTGCTAATAACAACGAAAATACACAACCATTTTTTTTCCTTTTTTCTTTACAAGGAATGAAAAATATATAGGGCACCAGCAATGGCTACCAGGTAAGGGAAAAAAATATGACGAAACAAAAAATACGTGAGTCATCGCTCATAACACGTTTTGCTATTATGTATCTTAACATAAGAGACAAATGAGGTTCTTCCAAAAAAGGAAAAAAGCAAAGCTACTATTAACTGCATTTTTGATCTGATTTATAATTCATATACAATAATAAGGAACTAAATATTCAACTGGTTCAACTCCCCCCATTTCAAAATATCTTCCATATCATTGAAATCGTGCAAGTTCACGTCTTCTCTAAACCTGCTCTTTCTGTACTCTGAAATTAAATCGCTGTCATCGTATATGGCTCCAAATGGGTCTTTTACGTTATAACCCAGGCTGTAACTCATCTTGGAACTATTCATATTGAAGGGATCTAACGATTTCAATACATATTTCAAAGCTTGGTATGCTTCTATCTCTTTTAAATTATCTGTGTACTGTGGACTGTCGTACATCGGAGATAACACTTTTGATGGAGAGACACTGTTGTTAGCCTCTGGCTTAGTCAACCCCTTGCAGTAAAACAATTTGTATGCAATATAATACAACCAAAGAAAATTGGTCTTCTCGATATGCTTCGACCAATCTTTATGCACAACAAACTCGTTGACCATTTTCTTATAAATGTCATATCTGAGTAAATCATCGTTGCTGCTGAAATTCTTCAAAAGTGATAATAACTCACAACTAACAACTGTATCCTTCTCAACATCTAAAATTCTGGAATATTTAAATCCAGTCAATGTAATTTGCAAAAATGAGATAAAGCTATTTCCTTTACCCCCTGCATCTTCACAGCCATCATTTATTAAAATATTTTCCCAGTTCAAATCTCTATGTTCAAAACTTTTGGATGCCTCTGAACTTTTCAAAATCATCACTAAATTCCAAAAGATTTTGTTTGCTTGTGACCAGCTTTTCAATTTATAGTCTCTGAGAGAAGTGCCTGAGGTGTCGAATGTCAAAACTAAATAAAGCTGATCCTTTTTATAAATGTCTGGTCTAAATTTGTTACTGTTCAATGAAATATTAGAATCCCAGCTGGTCAATAAAGTATCTGAAAATGATCCTTTAACTACATGGGAAGATACCAAATGTGGAAACCCTTGACAATCTTTTAGCATTTTACAAGTTTTCACTTCCTTATATAAGTTTTCAACGCTTTCACATATTAAAATTGATGAATCGTCTTCATGAAATTTTTGATTTCCGTCAAATGGAATAATTTTTAAGAAAGCATTAGTAAATCCTGAATCAATTGATGTCTCGGTAAAATACTCAACACAATTAGAATCTGTTACTTTTTTAAAAATTAAATTATCTCCTTGTGATAATTTCAAATTGATAAAATCTTCAAATTGAAACACTAAATTATTTGAACATTCACATATTTTCATCAATTTATAAAGTTGAACATAATCCATCTTATTCTTTTTGCAAATTTGACCAATTGGTGTACCATTAAACAAAAACAATTCATTTTTACTTAAGTTATCAAATTTCAAATTGTCTTTATAATCTGTGAACCTTATAACAGACTTAATTCCTTTCAGAGATGATGTTGAAGATGAATTAGAAATGGTTGAAGATGAAGAAGTTATTGACAGAGCCATCGTTGGAGATTTCTTGGATATATTTGTATTCGTAACATTACTGGAATTAGTGGTAACATCAGCAACATGGAAATCAAATTCTGCATCCTCAACATCATTAGTCTCATTAGTCATTGCAGTTCCAAAGAAATCTTTGTTGGAAAAACTAGATACCATTTGAGAGACACTACCACCAAGTTTTCCAGAGATTGATCTGTTGGATTTATGACCATATTTTTTGTTCTTATTATTGTTAAAAAACGATTTTACAAAACTTGACTTCTTGAATTTATTTTTCAGTCTTCCTTCTTCTTTGGGAAAACTCTTATCATTGGGAGAACTTTGCGATACGCTATAGCTTTTTGTATGCAGAAAAGCTTTATTGTCACCATGATTTATAATGGGAGTAGTTGCGGAAGAAACGCTCTTTAAGCTGCTAGAGGCATTCTGATTATTTGCCAAAAGCAAAGAGATGCTTGAATTGGAAGAGCCTTGAGAGTACATAGCTCTATTTCCTTGTTTCCTACTATTACCATCGTTTGAAATATTGCTACTTTCAACAGAAAGGAGGTTCAGGGAAGAAAAAGAACTATGTACACGAGTGGTAACATTATTCTTCTTATGATTATTATGATGGTTCTTATCGTTGTTGCTGTTTCTTGAAGTTGAGGGAAGCGAGTTAGCATCTTCATCATTGCAATTATTGTTTTGACAAGACAGATTGCTCATAATTTTAATGAAGGGAACACTTATGTCACTATTCTGTTCAAAATTTTCATCATTTACTTTCGAACTGTGAGCTTGCAGTTCTTCTTCGTTATTGTTTATAAATATACCTTGTCTATTTCTACTAAACAGACGTTCTGAAGAAACAGATGAAGCGCTCTGACCATCCAAGACCACCACACTGGTGCAATCATTATCATTATCAATAATATAATTTTTATTACCATCGTTTACACTATCGTTTTTCAAACTGGAATTATCTGTATCGTAAAAAACCGCATATTTTGCTGTGGTGATACTATCATCGTAAATTACGACATCATCATCATCATGCACAGTTTCAATAATATCAGTTGTTTTATCTGTAATATCTCCATTACTATATTCATCATCTTCTATAACCACAGCTTCTTCTCCTTCATCATCATAATTCAATGAGAATGTATCAAAGTATTGAAATGAAGAATCTGCAATGGTGGTAGAAAAAGACCTTGTAGAATACCTATAGCCAATCAATGAGGATGAGTCTGACATTGTACGTTGGAAGCGACTTCCTGGGTCTCCTAAGCTTGGAGAGCTCGTGTTTCTGCTAAGTGTTGGGCTGTTGCAATTACTATTACAGTTAGAATTTAAATTCACATTCATGTTGGAACATGTATTGCTGACTTCTGGAGAATTGTATATAGTGCTTAAGCTTGATCTATTAGTGAAACTTCTAAACACTGTATTCCTATTGCTATCGTTATCCATGAGTATTTTTCTATAAGAAACAGAGTTCATGGAGAGCCTTCTATTGACGGTTCTTTGAACCACACTAGGAGATCTTTTTTTGATGATTACTTTTTTAGATCCATTGGAAACAACAGAGTATCTTCTGCTAAGGGTAGGATTGCTGTTACTGCCAATACTGAGAGAAGAACTATTTTTATAACTGCGATGTCTCAATACGGGACTTCCATTCTCTAAAGTTGAATAGCGTGTAGAAATACTTGTAGCAGATGATCTATTTTGATTATTGGAAATGGAGGGTCGAGGACTAGAGTTTAAACTGGGTGATGTACTATTATGGAAAAATGAGGGTTTGGGGCTGATGCTAGGATTATTGCCATTATTTTGGATAAAAGAACTGCCGCTTGTGAAGCTTTTTGCGTGTCGTACATGAGACGAATTAACCGTACCTCTGTCTGTACCAATTGTATTATTGATACTCAGTGCAATAGCAATTGTAGAATTATTGTTGCTTGATCTTTGCGATCTTCCACTGGCGGATGTAGCAGTGGAACTAGATGCAGTGGAAATAGCAGAGTATTGCCTATCGTGATGAAACGTGGATATACTACTGTTGTGGGTATTATTTCCAAGTTTTTCATTGATTGATTGAATCAATGCCGCAGAATCAAAGAAATCAGAAGATGTTGACAATCTATTAATTGATTGTGTATCAAGAAAATCATGATCTGTTGATTGAAAGGGGTCTCTCCATTTTTCAGCCGATAAAACGTTGCTTATTGATTTCACTGGGGTAGCGGTTAAATTTTTTGATGAATTCGATAATTTCATGGGACTCGCTCTCTTGGTAGGACTGGTTATCTTTATTGGCGATATTGACATCCTAGGAGTCAGTGGATGAGAACCGTCCATATTTGCAGGCAGAAGAAGGTTACTCATATCAGAAGGAGGGCTCCAATCTGTATCAAAAGCTGACTCCATTATTTTGTTGAGCTCTTTGTTTGTCTCTGCCTGGAAAGACGATTCAAAGACTTCTTCGTTCTTGAGATTGGGCGCCACCAATGGGAGATGATCCGACATTCTATTAACGAGTCTATTGAAAACGCTTAGCTGTGATAATTACAGTTGAAGAGGTAAACGGCTATGAGAAGTGCAATGAAATCAATTTGAGGAATACATATATGTGTATATATATATATCCGTATCATCTGAGCATCGTAATAGTGAGTGACCCATTGGACAGTGTGGTCCTGACAGTTTTATATGAGGCATCTATTTATAGTTGCATCGCTAAATCTGTAAATTTTTTTTGCAGTGGGTGGGCGGACGGACAACAAGGCACCGAGGCGAAATTAGAAGCATAATTGCAACGAAAATAATAAGGTTTGGCACCTATGTTTCTGCAATTACATATATAATCAATCTACAGCGGCAAGCAACAAAACAATCGTTTTGTGATGATATAATTCTGAACGAGCATATATATCTATGTACAATGGTGCGTTTTTAGCGGTTTTCCAATAGTAAGTACGGGGTTTCTGTTAGAGTTCCGTTAGGGCTTACCTACAGATACTTGCCCAGAAACAAAAGCTTATGAATCACAGCCTAGTTCGGCTGCCAAGTTGACATTCGCGCTGCACAAATAAAGAAAATCGACAAGCAATCCCTCTCTATCTGTACAATCTCCAGTTAATGATAAACGGGACATACCCGACGCTTATTTTGCCTTCAATTTAAGGTTCATAGAACCTCAGAGAAAAAATCGAGTTTTCCAAAGAAACAGAAAGAAAAAAAAATACGGTTACTACGGCTACTACTGAAATTATTCAGGCTAAATAAAGTACAGGCGCAGGTCAGCAGCACACAGAAGCATGTTTTCGTTTGTTTTTCACTGATTTTTTTCTGGGAAAATAGGCTGTTTTGGAAATACTTTGGAGAATTATTTGTAGATTATCACACATCATCAGTCTTTTAACGGAATACGAGAATTTTCTGCCTATGGCAATCTTGTTGCCTTCCCTTGAGACTCACTCAGAGAAACCTTGCAAAATGAATAGTAGCAATTTGTCAATTCAGAACTCTCGTCCGCAGCCCATCACATTTATGTGCACTCGGCTTATCCGTATCCGCAAAAAAAAAAGGGAAAAAGCTGTTGAGGCACGGCCAATGTTTCACTATAGTGCATTCAGCCTAATCTGCCCACATATGAGATGTAGGCAAAGCATTACTAGCAGTATCCACAAATCAAAAGCATTCATTCTACGCACTAATCTGGGAAAATACAATAGTGTTTGACCTGTTTAAAGAAGGGTAAAATAAATTTTGTAAAAATATACACAATAAGAATATAATCGTGGCACTTGTATGTCACTGCATAGTGAAAGAAATGTCAACAAGGTGTAAAAAAATAACAATACATTGATATGTAGTTCACAGAATGATAAAAAGGCTTAATCCCAGCTCCAGGTAACTTGGATTACACCAATATCAGGGTCAGCTAATTGCTGGAAAGCAGCTGGAGAGAAGTCCAAGTCTTCTGGGGTGCATGAAGCACAAGCGTCGACAACCTTGACCTTGACGGACTTGCCTTGATAGCTGGCATTGATATATTTGCCACAGTATCCACTGGCGTATTCGTTGCTGAGATTGTTACTTTCATACAATTGTTGACTGATGGCTACAATCATATCTTCGGCAGTTGAAGAGGTACCACATGCATCATCGGACGGTTCGTAGAAAGTACCGCGGCCAGTAAAGGTTTGAGCAGAACTTGAAGCCTCTGCGGTGGCGGAAGAGCTAGAAGAAGCACTAGAAGAAGCACTAGAAGAATCACTAGAGGATGCTGGGACTGGAGCGGCTGAAATGGCAGCAGCAGCGGAAGTAGAGACAGCAACAGAAGTCGAGGCAGCACCAGAAGTAGAGTTGATGCTAGCGGAGTAATTGTGGTGCGAGTCACCATGATGAGAATAAGTGTGGGTATGGTTACTATGGGTGTAGGTAGAGGCTTGGGTAGAAGTTTTTTCATCATCACAGTCATTGAAGAATGGAATGGATGGAATAGGGATAGTTAAAGCATTGCTGAGAGCAAATTGTAAGGTGAGTAAAGTAACAGCGGCGAATTTCATTTTGAGATATTTAAAAAAAGGTTTTATTAAAAGAGTGTGATTGCAATATAAAAGAATGTGATAACAATTTATGTGTTTAATGTTTTTTGTTTGTCAATTGTATAATAAATATAATAATTGAAATATCTTCTGAAAATGAATTTTGGAATAGGAGTTCATCTGTATTTATACTTGAAAATCATAACATTTCTGTTTTGATCCAGCCTGTCTGTTTCTGCGCCATATCTAAGATAGACCACTTTTATTGAACACTCTATTATCATCTTTTTTGGTTGAATCTTTGAGGTTTGAGTTATTGGTAACCTTCATTTTCGGAAAGAAATAGTGATAAAAAAAAAGAAACAACTAAAGTAGTTTCCTTACAAATCATACGTAAAAGAAAAAAGAAATAAGTACATAATTCCACTATTCTGTTATTAGTTTTTAGTAGTTTTGTAAGATATCCCCAAAAGCATAATTGCTGTTTCTTTTTTCATGAATTATAGTAACCATCTCTTCTTTGCCATCCTTGATTTGTATACCATATGTGTGTACTTAGATACATATATCGATGGGTTAAAAACTAATGACCCTCGAATCGAAAACTTAAAAGACCAAATAAGAAGAGAGAAGACGCCTTAAAACACATATATTGCATTTTCTGTGGTAGTTCCTTTAAAAAGAAAGAGTCTTTATCTGGTGTTTCAAAGCTCTAGAAGCTTAAAGCTCAACCCCGATTGTATTTCTTATTGAATTTGCTAAGGCACTATAAAAATTAAGTTGATACTGACAGTACACATATCAGAACATCTCATATCTCCCGATGTCGCATGTCATCCCGATATAGCCAGTGTCAGTAATCACCCCAAGTTTTGTTTCTTTTCTGGTTCTAGATATTCAATGGAAGTGTGGTTAAACTTGACGAAAAAACTCTAGCACGCTCGTATTTATTGCCATTGAGTTAAAAGACGTAGAAGAGGAACCTTATGTGTGTGATTAGCCAAAGAATAGATTAATAGATACCAGTTTTGTAAATAAAGTTCTGATTCAATAGTCACTAAGAAAAAAAAGAAACATAATAAGGTACACAACGATAGGGACTCGACCACTGTGCGCGAAGCTTGGCTCCTGGCTAGGCCCACTCTCTTGATTATGCTCACGAAAAGCATCAATCCGTAGAAGCATCTGTTACGCGGGCACTAACTAAACTTGGGGTCAATGCAATAAATAGAATACTGCAGAACAGTAAAATGTACAAAGATGCATCTGATCTCTTATAAGTCATAATCTGTATAGGTTCATGACAGAAAGGAAATTAGCATCACTAAATTACCGATCTTACAAGGCAATAGAAACAAAAGAAACAGGGGTGTATTGTAATATACACTAGCCTACCCTACTGTTGGAGAAGTAAGGAAATTATTGTTTATTAGTTAAACATTCTGGTAGTTTATCTATAAAGACATAAATGGATTCATAGGATCATACATGTACCGAAAGACTGATTAGTTCAAGATTTCTTTCTTTTCTTTATAGTTTTTCTAGCTCTTTCTGACTATCAAAGCCTAAAATACTTTTGAAGATACGGAACATAAACTTATCTGTTATTTTACCTTGACGTCAGTTTTGTTTCATTTTTTGTCTTTTCAGACAGTGTAAACAACATTCACCTTTTTTTTAATAGTTTTTACTGATTTAGCTTTTACTTCGAATCACATTTTTCAAATTTTATTTCTCGTACTATCCTAGTTGAACTATAACTTGTCGTAGGTTATATGCTTTATAAAATGTTCTAGACTTTTTTTTCATAATTAGTATGTAGATACTATTACGAAGTGATTATTCTTTAACAGGCTTTTATATTTTTACCATTATTTCATTTCCCTTTTTCCTTTCCTTTTAATCTCTATTATTATTTGAATCTTGATTTACTTTTCTAACCGAGTTAAGTTCTTTTCGATCATTTGTAATTTAGATGTTGCGCCATTTGTCTGTTCAAGCAGTAGTTGTCTTAAAAACTTATAAGAGTACAGTTTCATTTCTTTTTATCTATTATTATTACTTCAGATATTTTAATATTCTAATATCTGCAAATTTTGTTTCGTTTTGTATTGATTTGATAACTTAAGTTTACAAATTCAGTAACTGCATTTAACCAATATTGTTCTAGATGTTCTTTTTTTCTTGAATATTGAATATTTTTTTTCTTTTCAAAAAGTTTGGAGAACAGCACAAACTATATATTAAAGCAACAGGAAAACAACTCTACTTATAGACATGAGCTAAAGAGAAAGGAGTCTAAATAAAATATTCAACTGTTTACAATGTGCTCAATAAGTCTTCGAAGTGTTTTGACGAATGAAACAAGAGTGAGCCAGCGATAAAGGCCGCGTGCGCACAGAATTAATTGCACTTTCTGTTTACAAGATAATTATAATGCGGAATATCTTAAAAAAAAGACAAGCATTGGCTTTTATCTGATAGATTGACCACAATAACATGTGTGTAATTCAAGAGTACGGCAAATTATACGATACTGAGAAAGTAGCTATTCAGGTTTAGACACACACGATCTTTTTTTTAGTATATATACGTACATTTATACTTTGGGTAATAAGCAAAGATGCAAAAAGCTAGAAAGCAAAGGCATAATAAACAGAGCTCAAAAACTAATAACCAGCAGTTCAGCAAAGATGGACCACAGCCTCCATCATCGTCTTCCTCAGCAAATTCTGCACACGTTCCAGCACCTCCGACATCGAACTTTCATGATGAGGTCGAGCTTATGAATTTCAAGCATCTCTTAGCTGGTAGATTCGCTCAGAATCAAGACCTTCTTGAAATTTTGTTGGAAAGAAGCATGCCTATCCAAAATATTATTGCTCCTGATTGTTATCCTAGTGCCAAGTTCTATGACCCTAGTAGCCCCTTTAATATTTGGATAGGTAATTTAGAAAAAGTCAAAGAGTTGGCAGAGAAAAATGAAAGGCAGATGATCGCCGATAAACAAAAAACGCAACTAGTGGATGCTAATTTTTTGAAAGTTACAGAATTGATACATGATTTTGATAAAGATATTCGCAGTATAGATGAAGTATCTGAATCCTTGACTGATTTTAAAAAGAATTATTCCAATTTGAAAAAACAAGGCGATCATAGTAAAAGCATCCGACCATATGTTGCAGAAGGAAGATTTATTAAGAAATCCAATAATAAGTTAAAACCCGCTACCTTCAGTAAAGCTCCAGAGAATTGGGCGGTTTTGAAAGTTCAAATAGAAGAGCAGATAGCGAAGAAGAAGCGCGAAGAAGAAGAGGAAAGATTGAAAAAGATTCAAGAGGAGAAAGAAAGATTGGAAAAAGAAAGGAAACAAAAAGAAGAGGAAGAACATCAAAGAAAGAAGAAACAACAAGAAGAACTCCTATTAAAACAAAAGCAAGAAGAAGAGCTCCGAAAAGCTGAAGAAGAAAAACATAGGAAATTGCTCGAAGAGCAGCAAAAACAATTTCTCCAACAGCAACAGCAACAACCCATTGTTCCAATGCAAATGCCAGGCTCAATGCCTGTAGTACCAGATATTATGCTTTCTCCACACCAGGTTGTAAATCAACCGCAACCACAGGTACAACAGGCAGCAGCGGGTGCCTCCTCACAGCATTCATCACACCCACATCAGCAACAGCAACAACAACCGATGTTCAATGGTTTACCAGATTCTGAAGAACCAAACTTTGATAACATGATGATGAGCCAGCCCACTGAAACAAATTTTCTTACGAATAACGACAGTGAATTTTCTCTTGACCCAACAAACACAGGTGATTTGAATGATCTTGGTGGATTCATGCACACTGACAATTTTGGAATGTATTCTACCTTGGATGATAATGATTTCTTAAATCAAATTGATCATAGCATGGACTAAGCTTATATTGAGCTCATTTATTTAAGACTTGTAACTCTCTAATTAATTAATGTATGGTGTTTCATTGTAGTGACTGATGTAGTTGGTATTATTGATGCAGTTTTGAAAAGCGTTGCACCCAATGGATAGTCATTTAGGCAGACAACCTGGTTCATGATGATCTTTTGGTGCTTTACTATCCTAAAATCAGCTCTTGGGCTGCTACCTTTGCACGAATGCGCAGGCAGCCACTTTGGGAAGGCATGGAAAAAAAAAGGAAAATCGTCAGTCAAGTTTGAGATACAGAAAAAAATTAAAGGAAAATCAAACTAAAAAGAGAATTTCATTTCAACCTGAAAGTAGCAGTCGGTACATTATACAATTGATATTAGGAGCAATTAGAAATAAGTCAACCCCTATACTAAATATGTCTGAAGAAACCGCCAAAAGACTTGCCAAGATATTTAACAATGGTGTATTTAGCCAATTACCACCCGAACAGATCTACAAGCTTCATGAAGAATGCAATCAGTTCTTAAAAGCTGCTCTCGGAACCCTGGTTGGATCCAGTTATGTAAAAGAGTTGTACGACATAGCTGAACTCAACTTTCATCTTTCTCTCATAGTGAGCAACACAAGCGAAGCCAAATTAATATTGGGTAGACTCAGCGATAAGTTCGGCGGATATAAAAAGCTGCAACGCATAGCTATTTTGAAATCTATTTACATTGAAGCGACTGAGGGACCTAAAGCTGCAGCTAAATTTTTGGAATCTATTAGTGGGTTTAATAAGAAAACAGATATCATCAGAAGAAGATCATATCTCACAAGCAAGACTAAGCCAGATGCATATATTAACGATTTATTATTGTATTTAGATGTAAAGCCAAGTGACTGCGAAGCCTGGTTTGAACTAAGTGAGCAATATCTTAAGTTGGGCAATTATTCCAAATCTATTTACTCATTGCAGCAAATTTTGATTTATGTTCCTTTTGCTTATAACATATATTATAAATTGGGAACAGTATACCAGTCATATGCTTTCAAGTTGCTATTTGATTTTTCAAGTTCCAGGAAGAATAAGTTTGACTATAATAAGGATACCATAGAGATGTTTTACACCTTATATAATCTCAGTTTGAAGCACTTTTTAAAAAGTGTAGAACTATCGGAGAGTTATCATAAAGGATGGTGTGGTGTTTTCATTTTAACCAATCCTTTAAAATTGAAAAATGCCAACCTTACAAAAAAGTTCGAATCAAAAAAGGAGGAATATGCACAATTGAATAACCTAGCACAGAAAAGACTTTCAAACATAATAAAGGAAAACTTGACAAGCGAAGAAAATGAAGAATTGATTAAAAAAATTATGAGTCAATAGTAAATAGTATGGTCTACTAAGGTATCTTGCGCACATACATGAAGTTAAGGTATATCTATAGATTTACCCATAAAATAGTTTTTTTTTATATCACTTACGTAGTTTATTCAAAATATAATATACAATAATTTATATGTAAATATCAATTTGTAAACCACTTAGTGCTCTTTTTCTCATTATTGATTCTTCATCACTTTCGTCATCTTCATTGTAACTCCCATTAGTTTTCGTGCTTTCGACTGACTCGTTCTTGGTAAACTCATCTAACGTGGTGACTGACATGGTTCTAATCTCAATCTTATGGCCTCGTTGTCTGAAATAATTCGCAACCAATAAAACTTTGGGTATAACTCTTTGTAATCCAAGAATAGTAATGAATTGATTATTAATAGTATTGTTTCCTTTATTTCGCTTGTAGCTCAATTTTATGTTTTTTTCTATATTGGAAAGCTTTTTCAGTATTTGTTTCACACATGACATAAAAGGTGATGACGTCTTAATTCTAAAAAGTTTATCTTTATCAGAGAATTTAAATGCCAGCGGTGGGGTATGCTTCACTATTTTGGCACCTTCTATTGTAATTTGCTTTTTGAGTGGTGCCATTTTTTTATATATTTATCTCATGTTGTTTGAATGATACTTTATTCAGCATTCAATTTAATCATCAGGACCATGTTTCCTGGAAAATTAGATGTGATAATACATACTGTGTGATTTTTTTTGAAATTTTTTTTTTTATAGTCGCTCGAAAAGTACTTTGCTTCTGATTTTCCTGTACAACATTAAATATAGAAAGTCCAGAAGCTTAATCTCCTTAATACATAAGCTACTCTTAGGATTTTAATAATAGCTATATTGAGATTTAATAACATGAATTCTACAGAACAAGAATCTATAAAGAAAACGAAGAAATCTGCAAGAGTACAAGTGGATGCTGCTGTTTTGGATCAAGATGACAGACCTCAACAGACAGGAAATATATTCAACATCTGGTTTCATAATTGGGGTTCCAAAGATAATTATCAGAAAAAATCTCCTTATAAAGTAAATATTAAGAAAGATTCAGGGTACACCAAAGCAGATAAGATACCCAACTCTTTCATTTGTTTATTTTTTGCCCGTGGGTGTTGCCATAAGGGGAAAAAATGCGAGTATTTACATAGGCTTCCTGATATAACTAAAGACTCGTTCCCATCAACAATGGACTGTTTTGGTAGAGACAAATTCAGCGATTATCGAGATGACATGGGTGGTGTTGGGAATTTATTGAAAGAAAATAGGACTTTATACGTCGGGAAGCTACTCATGAGTGAAACTCAAAATATGGAAGTACTACTAAGTGAGGAATTTGGCGAATTTGGAAGAATTGAAAGAATAAGATTGATCATGAATAAAAACTGTGCATTTATCAATTATGAGAATGAATGGAATGCACAATTCGCGAAGGAAGCAATGGCTCACCAATCATTAGTTAAAGATGAAGTTTTAAATCTAAGATGGGCTAATGATGATCCTAATCCACAAGCTAAGGCAAGAAATATGAAGGCCAAACAATATGAGGCTATGAATGCTATCAAGAAAATATTACAGAATTCCAATGACGCAGAAAATTCAAGGCAGGATGGACAAGAATCAATCATTAAAAATAATAGAAAGAGAAGTATTAAGTCAGTGAATGAAGCAATCGATATTTCGCAAATAGAACAGAGAAAAGTACAAATGCCAAATAATATCCCTAAACCAGTTGCTGATTTCAAAAAGAAGCAGAAAGTAGAGCCTGTAAAAAGTATTGGTTTAGTAACCGGGTATGCTAGTGAATCTGAAGAAGATAGTGATTAGAACTGTGTATTATATTATATAGAGAAATTAATGTTTTGCAAAAGGTTGTATTACATATGTAGGCTCATTGATGGGCATCGATCATCCTCGCAATTAAACCAATTTTAACGCGCAGAAGCGTTGTAGAAAAAATAAAAATGTAAAAATGAAAAAAAATAAAAGAGTAAACATCTCTTGAGAAGAACGTCAACAAGTAATTACAGATTACAATGATTCTTTTATTAAATGTAACCTTATACTATCATCGACATCTAATATATTAATAGATAAAATAATTTACTAGATGAGTGACGAAGAGAGCGAATTTAGGATTGTGAAACCAAAGTTTCTCAAGAAATCTAAAAGAGAAAAGCTAATGAAAAAAAAGTTTGAAAGGGAAGCCCAGCTTGAAGTCGAAAGAAAAGAGAAATTGCTAAATGAATTAGAATCGAAAAAACAGAGGAAGATTCATTTTATGGAATCAAATAGATTAGATCCAGATGTTTATGAAGAACCGTCGATTGCAAAAGTGAAAACAGAAAAAGATTCTAAGCAGAAGAAGTTCTTATTTGATTGGTCTCAGAATGAAGATACATCGTCTGATTATAGATCATTAATGGACGAGGGTTTGGAAGATGATAAAAAGGATGGAGGAATGTCCAATTTCTTAGCGAAAAAATTAAATTGGAATGACGTGCATTGGTCAAAAAAACAATTGAAAGACATGACTACCAGGGACTGGAGAATCTTGAAAGAAGACTTTGAAATTCATTCCAAAGGCCAGTTAGCTGAAAACCCTTTGAGAAGTTGGGAAGAGTCACTGATTCCATCAGAGCTTCTAAATATATTGACGTCAAGGCTTCATTACGATCAACCGACTCCTATTCAAAGAGCTGCCATTCCAATTGCGCTACAAGGTAAAGATGTTCTTGGTATAGCTGAGACAGGTTCAGGTAAAACATTAAGTTTCTTAGTTCCATTATTAGCATATCTTCTCAAATTGCCAAGATCAATTAGTATAACGAAAAGTGATGGCCCGTATGCGTTGATTCTTGTACCTACTAGGGAATTGGCGCAACAAATCCAAAATGAAATATTGAAGTTTACCAGATATTTGAATAATATTAATTCGGCAGCTATATATGGTGGTCATCAATTAGAAGCTAATGCTTACGAATTAGAGCGAGGAATAGATATTTTGGTGGCGACACCAGGTAGATTAATAGATGCATTCGAAAGAAAAATTTTGGTATTGAATCAATGCTTTTATCTAGTGATGGATGAAGCTGATAGAATGATAGATTTAGGTTTTGAGAATCAAGTTAACAAAATCCTATCTCTTTTGCCGAATATCAAAGCCAGCCTTTCTGCTAGGGAAAAGGCTTTAGAATTAGGTATAAGAAGAAATACAAATATGATGTTTACAGCTACCATGCCACAGGAAATAGAAAAATTGACTACTAATTATTTGGATAATCCAAGCACAGTAGTTATTGGGAATCCAGAGCAAGCAGCTGATACAGTGGAACAACGAGTTGAATTTGTCAAAGATGAAGATAATAAAAATAAGAAATTATTAAGCTTGCTTAATTCTTATAGATATAGACCTCCTATTATTATTTTTGTAAATTACAAGAAATCAAGTGAGATCTTACAGGAGCTAATCGAAGAAAAGACCAAATTGAGATCTGTAATTATTCATGGTTCCAAGTCTCAAGAAAAGAGGGAATATGCTATTCAAAGCTTGAAGAACGGAGCTTTTGATATCTTGATTGCCACGGATTTGGCTGGAAGAGGTATTGATATTCCTAACGTATCATTAGTGATCAATTACCAAATGAGTAACAAGATAGAAGATTATATTCATAGAATTGGTAGAACAGGTAGAGCTGGAAATAAAGGTACGGCTATCACATATGTAAACACTGATGACGATAAGGACGTATTATACGACTTGAAATATTTATTGATGAATTCTGCCCTTAGCAATTGTCCAGACGAATTGAAAAGACATCCTGCTGCAATGGCGAAATCCAACCTGTTCAAATCTATCAATGATTAAAGTTTTTTTTTTTTTTTTTTTTTTTATATAGCAGTCATCATTGATTGTGCTGATTTATCGGGATTCCTTCTGTTATCGCTCGAAAAAAAATGTGATTAAAAAAAAAGTTGAAGCTATCCATTTTTGGATAATTGAATAATACTTAACAAGTTGCATTTCCTGTTTTTTTTCTTTTTTTTTAATAATTTAATGGGATCTTATATATTCATCTTTCTCAAAAGTAAAAGAAAAAAGCTGGTTTCATCGAAGGTTGTAGAATTTATAAGCAATGAAGTTGGAGAAAAAACATATTCAAGTAGGTTGCTCATTACTTTGGTGTATTGCGGCCGCTGGGATAGTTTTTGGGTTTGCTGCTATCAAGCCTGTTTTGATAGCACAGGGTGTTTACAAAGATAAATGTCCGAATAATACAGATGGCTCCTCAATGTCGAAGCCTTGTACTGAACAAGATTTATCATTAAATTTTCTATTTACTTTGGCCGCTGTTGTGACAAATACTGCTTCCTTAGCTGTTGGTGCTATTCTTGATAAATATGGACCAAAAATAACAGGAATTATTGGATCAATTTTATTATTCGTTGCTGCATTATTGTTATCGTATGCCCAATTCATCAAACTTTTTGATGGATACTTGATAGGATATTCATTTTTGGCACTTGGCGGTCCATTCGTTTTTATCTCATGTTTTCATTTAGCTAATGCTTTCCCAAATAACTCAGGCTTAATTTTGGCCTTGCTAACCGGTGCTTTTGATTCTTCATCAGCATTGTTTCTACTTTATAGATTAAGTTACTTCTCTTCCTGGGGCCACGGGCTAACTCTTCATAAGTTCTTTTTGTGCTATTTAATGGTTCCAGTATTCATTTTTATTTGTCAAATAGCTATTATGGAGAAGAATACTTACCAGGTTGCGGCAATCACCACCCAGGAATTTGTCCCCGAAAATAATACAAACACTATTGATGATATAGAATATGCCGTTGAAACAGAGGTCGAAGAATATTTGCCTGTTCAAAAAACAGCTCCAAAAGCAATTAGCTCGCGCAATAGTAATAGCGGATTATTGGAAGCTATAGATGAAAATTTGTCAAAGTCATTACAAAGTTCGAGCCCTAATCTTGTCACAGATCAGTTTGCAGTGACAAGATCCAATTCTTTTGCCCAAAAGGTTTTAAGATCCAGCGCATCTTCTTTTAATAATGATTTGTCTGAAGAAGAAACAAATTCTAGAATCACTAACATTCGTTCCACCATTAATAATGCCATCACTAATAATTTATCGCAAAGAGATGATGATAGAAGTAGTATTATCAACCAAACTATATCTGACAGTATATCTATTATTGAACAAACAAAAGTGGAGGACGAGCTAACCAACAAATCTGGAATTGATGGTTCGTTGCATTTAAAGCCTCTCAAAGAACAAATTCTAACTCCTTGGTTTGCTTTGATGGCCTTGTTCACATCTATCCAAATGTTGAGAATTAACTATTTTGTTGCTACTATTAGATCCCAAGAAGATTATCTTTTAGGCGATCCAGTTTTATCAAAACAAATAAATGAATTCTTTGATATGGCATTGCCAGTCGGTGGTTTATTATCCATTCCTTTCATTGGATTATTATTAGACAATTTTAAGACAATCACTGTGTTGTTTGTGCTATTCGGTGTTTCTTTAACTATAGGTATTATGGGTATTATTCCAAACATGTTCTGCAACTATGTTGGTATCATGTTGATGGTTTTGTACAGACCTTTCTATTATACTGCTGTTAGCGATTATTGTGTCAAAGTTTTTGGATTCAGCACATTTGGTGTCGTTTACGGTTCAATTATCTGTATAAGCGGTGTTTTTAATTTTGTTCAAACATATCTAGATGACTTGACTCATTTTGCTTTCAATCTTAACCCGATTCCAGTAAATACTTTACTAGTATCTTTGACAGCTCTTATTGGTGGATCATTGTTGATCTTCATACAATCTAAGAGTCCAAAGAAATCATTGTTGAGTTTAGGAGGTCACACTGAATATGGTGCAATTTGAATAATGTGATGATTTATTTATATAGGATAAAAGTCACGCCAATTTTAGTAAATAAACTTACACTTTTAATTTATCAATATTTATATACATTAGCTAAAATACACCCAAGCTTAATTCATTGAATTGTGGCAAAGATTCCCATGATATCCAGTCACTTGTACTATTAGGTATTAAGCCCATTTTATTTAATTTCCAGAGACCGTATAGTAAAGTTACTAAATGAGACATAATAAATGTTAACTTAACCATCATTACTGCCCGTCTGTTCAAAGTTTTATCATTATCAGTGTCAAGGAATCTAAAGGATTCATTAATATTTGCAATTGAGTTTAGAGGACCCGTAAATAAATTCAACGTCATGGATATAGAGATAATCTGAAGTGAGTTACCAGTCATGTAGTTCATAATCAAAGTCATTGGTAATGATTTCAAAGGTGCTGTAGCCATTTCCCATGCTGTGTTCATCTTCAATGTTCCAATATTTTCCTTTGTCGCGCTGTCCTTGGTTTTCGGCTTTGTGAGCTGTAGAGTGGGCTCTACAAAGAATTTTGGTGGCTTGGCCTCTTTGATTGTTGCACTATGATGATTATGTTAGTAAAAATATTAATTAGGAAATAATATATGCAACTTGTTTACTCAAAAACTGTGAAAACATACTAAATAGGCGGGTCTATGAGCTGGTCACCCCACAGAGAAGACATTTTTGATAGGTCTATTGAGAAGTGTTCAAGATAGTGATTGGATATTGGTGAAAGTTCTCCGTATGACATGCTCAGTGGAAAACTTGAAGATTCAATTGTACCTTTTAATGTTTTCCGGGTATATTTCTTAGGGCATTTTTGAAGCGCGCAAGCGAGAGTGCTTTTGGCAATATGAATTTTTTTTTCTCTATCTTTCCGATTGCAACGTAAGATTTATTTTTGAAACACAGATTTGAGCTTCCTATGCTTTAATACTATCTGTTTAAGTAATCTTAACCTTTTTGTTTTTAAATATTTTATACTGGATATAAATTACAGCCTATTTTGCAATTAAACTAACTCACCACTTATATAATTTTGTGAATAATAAAATTAATTTCCTTAAATCATGTCATCTCCGCAATTTGAGGTGAAGGCCTTATACGACTACAGTTCTGAATACGACGACGATTTGAATTTCTCTGCAGGAACCATTATCAATGTTACTAACATTGAAGATGCTGAATGGTATTCTGGTAATTACACAGATCCATCAACTGGCAAAACATTATCTGGTATTTTCCCACAGAATTTTGTAGAGCGTTATGAGGACTCACCAGAGAAAGAAAGCGAAACACCTGAAAAAGAAGATGTACCTAAACAAGAAGAAGCAGTAGAAAAAGAACCAGAGATAAAAAAACCAACTCCTCAAGCTGTTGAACCTAAAATTTCTAATGAAGATGTTGAATCAGCTGAACTGGCTGTTCCAGGGGCTGAAGCAGTGTTAAGTAGCGCACAACATGCCGAAGAAAAATCAAATACAGCTGGAAGACTGGCTATTTTAGATCATGACAGTGCTAGTTCGTTACCTTCGAAACACAAGAATGCCTTATTCAATAAAATTGCAGCCTTTAATACTCCAGAAGCTGCCCCAATTTTACCTAGTTCTAAGAAGCTTGATGACAAAGCAACCAAGAGACAATCCTTTGTAGGCGTTCCATCATCATACATTCCTCCATCATTTGGTCCTAAAAAAACAAGCACTTTTGACTCTATTTCGTCAAATGATATCATTTCTAGTGATGAAGTGCCATTCAAAGAGTCACATGCTTCGCCTGAGCCTGAAGATGTCGGAGAAGAAGTGAAGCCAAAGTTGAGTCTAAAAGAACGTATTGCTCTTTTGCAAAAGACTCAACAAGAAGAAGCCGAAAGAGAGGCTGCTTTGGTGAAAAAGAGAGCAGAAAAGAAAAAACTTAAGAAAAGTCAAGAAGAAGTTGCTCATGCCAATATTTTAAGGTCAACAACGGCCGTTGAGAATGATGTGAAGCAAGCTTACAATGATGAATCATTAAGTAAAGAAGTAAATCCCGAGAAGGAAGAAATTAAACCTGTGTCAAATGATAGTGATGAATATGTTAACATAAAACCCGATAGTCAGGTTGAACGAGAGGAAGATGCATCAGGTGAATTTAATATAGTGGATTCCACAGAAGAGCAACAGGAAAAACCTGATGATGAACATGAGGTAGAAGATGATGGCGATGAGGAGGAGGATGGAGATGAAGATGAATCTGAAGAGGACGAGGAAGAAATGCGCAAAAGACAACTTAGAGAAAGAATGGCCAAATTATCTGGTGGTGCTGGAATGTTTGGCATGATGGGGATGAGCCCATTTGGAGGTGCCTCTTCTGCTCGTAAAAAGAAGTCAAAGCCTAGTCATACAGAACAATTCAAGTCTGAAGAGCCGGATGATGAATTTGCGAATATGCCAAAAGCGGTGCCAATTTTACCTATGGCAGTTAGTTCGCCACTTCCTAAGAGCCTTGAAAATATGGGTTCTTCTGTTGATTCTGTAGGTGAATCTTCATCCCATGTTTCTGAGATCAGGGATGATATTGATATTGAAAGTTTCAATAAAGACTTAGAGAAAGATGCTAAAGAAGAATCTTTTGAGCAGGATTTAAATAAGAGTATAAATATTGGATATAGTGAAGATGATGATGAATCAGAAAATATTACCATTGAGCAAACTGAAGCCAAAAAGTCGCTATCGCCAGAAGATGATGCGGAATTTTTTGATATTGACGATGGATTTAAGCAACAGCAACAACTTGGTGATGAAGTACCTGGTTTTACGGAAGCAAATGTAAGAGATGGTGCTCTTGCTGAGGAAGATCCAGAGGTAACTGGAGATATCAACGACCATATTTCGCTTATTGAAGATCAGCAGCCTATTGATGAACCCCATGAAACTGAGCACATTATGGCTCATAGAAAAGCACCACCACCTGCACCACCCAATGCAAGTACACAGGAGCATTCCAATGAACCCGAAGTTATTCATAGCGCGCCCCCTTTACCTCCTCATCTGTCAGCCCCTCCTCTACCTCGTCAAAACAATGCCCCACCGTTACCTCCACACAGTGTTGCTCCTCCATTGCCTTTATCAGAGCCGGAAATAGATGCACCACATTCTATTCCTCCTTTACCGAACACGGTGGCTCGTGATTCAGAACCATATGATAATTCATCTCCGCCAAAAAACGTGGCACCTCCGTTACCGCCTCATAGTGCTGCTCCACCTGTACCACCACAAAATGTGGCTCCACCATTACCAACTGAGGACGCACCAAACTTTGATGGTTATAATATGGCTGCAGTTGATACAGAAGAACGTCACCATCATCATCATCACCATCATATGCCATCAAATAATGATAACGAATATCACCATTCATCAACCGTAAGAGCTGCTGCACCATCACCAATTTTGATTAGTTCAACAGATGTCATGGACTCTATTGTCCATGTGGATGAGAATAAAGAGTGGTATTTAGATAATAACTTACCACCAAGTTTGCAGGATCAAGTAAACAAGACTCTTATTTATGAAGTTGAAGAAAGGAAACCGGAGACCCGTTCAAGTATCAGTATTATTGAGAAAGATTTTTACATATTAATGGTTGTCAATGATAAATACGTTCAAAAATTAGTATCTGTGAGGTATGATGAAAACAATACTGACAATGCATCATTTCATATCACCAATATTCCAGTAAAGGATGAAGAGCCTAGTGGTAAATATGGTCTTGAGTTATACAGTTTGGCTGTCAAATATAATGGCCACTCAATTGACCCATCAGTTGATTTTGCTACTAAATTGTTTAGTAAAATTCAATCTATTTTACCCAATATTGGTTTAAGCAGCTTTGGTAAACTTATCTATGCAAATGAATCTCACCAAGTGGTTAAGGAAGCTTCTTCCTTCCAACCTGGTGATATCATCAGTATTTATAATGCCAGATTTGTTGGTCATAATAAATTACGTCAAAAGATCACATATGATGTTGGTGTGAATAAACCTATGGTAGCCATTATTAGTGAGTTTGATCCTTCCAAACAAAAGTTTAGAGTGTTGGAGAAAGACTCTAAATGCAAGATCAAGCCTGTTAGTTATAAGGTTACTGATATGCAGATTGGTACTATCAAGGTTTTCCGACCTGTAGGCAGACAGTATGTTGGGTGGTAGATGTCATATTTTTTTTTTCATTTTAAATTTAATTAAATCCATACGCAAAAACCAGTTATTGTTCTACAATAAAATAAGTGACTATTTACATTATGTGAGAATAAAATAATATATATATATATTTATCAATCTTCCTATTTCTGTATTTTCAACATGAACAATTATCTACACTTCTTGATAATGGGATGACATCTTTAATGTTATCTACATTAGCAATATACGAGATCAATCTCTCAAAACCCATACCGAAGCCACCATGAGGAACAGAACCATCCTTTCTTAGATCTAGATACCATTGTAAATCACCTATTTCCATGTTTCTTCTTTTGATTTCATTTAATAATTTAGTGTAATTCTCTTCTCTGATTGACCCACCAATCAATTCACCGATCTGCGGGAACAACAAATCAAAGCACGCTACAGTGTTGGGCTCAGATTCGTTAGTTTTCATGTAGAATGCTTTTTCGTCTCTTGGATAATCTGTTACAAACACAGGAGAATTGTCAAAAATTTCATTCGCTAAGTATTTTTCATGTTCTGTAGTTAATGATTCACCAAGTTTCGGAGCTAAGTAAGCCCATTTTCTCTTAGATTCTTGAAGAAGTTTAATGGCATCATTATAAGTGATTTGATACCAGTTTGCATTTTTTAAGATTGTCTTCAACCTGTTTTCGATCTCTTTTAATTCTTCTTTTGGACGCTTATTATTTAACAACAAATTATCCAACGAATTTCTTTCATTCTTGGAGATTGATTCGGCTAAGAATTTGATCATCTTTTCTGCAAAAAGAGTTAATTGATCCACCTTATCAACAAACGCCATTTCTGCTTCCAACATCCAAAATTCACTCAAATGACGTGTAGTATCACTTGGTTCGGCTCTAAAACATGGTGACATCGTCCATACATTACTATAGGCTTGTGCCAAAATCTCTAAGTGTAATTGAGTGGATACTGTAAGATAAGTTTTCTTACCAAAAAAAGGTGATTCTTTCACATTAGGATTGTTCTTACTTGCTTTGCCTTGAATAATGGATGCGCTTTCAATTTCAAATAACTCACCTGCACCTTCACAATCACTAGAACTGATAATTGGAGGGTTTGTCTTGATAAAATTTTGCAGATCAAAAAATACGTTCAATTTATAATCCAAAAAAGATCTCGTTCTCATTATGGATCCAATTCTCGAAGACTTAAATTTTAAAACAGATAAAGATCGAAGAAATTCATTACTGTGCGACTTTTTTTGTAGCGGATAATTCAGAGATACAGGTCCCAAGACTTTTAAATTCGATAATTTTATCTCGTAAGCTTGTTGATTCCCTTTACTTTTCTCCCAGGTTCCATTAATTTCTATAGATGTACCAGTCTGAACATTTTTAAGGAGTTCGGGTTGGTTGCAAACCACGGCAAGAGACTGTTCACAGGTACCATCGTTCAACTGAAGGAAACTGATCTTTTTCATATCTCTCACCGTTTGTACCCATCCGTGAGCAGTAACGGGAGTTCCTGGCTTGTGCTGATGACTGGGAAGTAGCATAGATCTAATATCTTGTGGAAGTGTTGCATCTGACTTAGTGGTACATTTGGATTTGATGGATTCTATGGAATAATGACGACAATTTACCAAGCGTCCGTTGGATACATAGGATGAAGATGAGATATTTCTCCAACTTTGAGAGAACCTAAACATTTGCAATTATGTCTATTTTAAAGATAGTTTTCGCTTGATTTTTACAGCAATGTCTCGAGAATTAGTGAGTAAAATTTTATGCTCTTTGATTATTACTACAAAAATCAACAGAAAAATAACAGAAACGATATACTGATTTAGAAAATGTAGCATTTGTGAAAATTCAAACATAGTAACCGCACTCAATATCCAAATCAATATACAGTACAAATTCTATCCTGTATATGGCCTCCTCATAATTCAAGAAGAGAAGCAAAGCAAATGGCACTAAATTAAAGACTTACGTAGAATAAACTGGCAAGAAAGGTAACAATATGAATACATTTCTGAAATTATAATTATAATTTGTAGTGGCACAGATGATAAATGACAAGTTGATATATTAAGTTAATATTAAAGACGATGTGGACTGATAATGCTACAATGTAAATTTCCTCTAAGACGACGAAGCAAGTTCGAAATCATCTTCTTCCCAACTTTCTTCTACTGTTTCTTTGACTCTTTTCGCATACTGCGATCTATTATCTTTGAAAAGGTTAGCAGCTTCAGCGTTAGCAGGGCTGTCGATATTAGGGTCATTCAACAACGACTGAACCGAGGTCAAGATGGAGGCAACATCGAAGGACGGAGTCCATCGATTCTGCAAGATGTCCAAGCATATATCGCCGTTTGGGTAAACATTAGGATGGAACATTTTGCTGAGAAAGTTTACCTGCGGTGGCTTGTCTGGGTATTGTTCGCTGAATGTTAGTTTAAGTTTAAAGGTACCGTCTTCGAATGGAGTCTCTGAAGGACCAATTATAACGGCATTCCAGACGAGGACGTTGTCAGGCAATGGGGAAGCGCTCAAACCAGCTGGCGAATCCTTTTGCATTCTTCTGAAATCACGCATTAATCTTCTTCTAGCAGGTGTAGACATGTTGCAATATGCTATGTATTATCTGATGGCTGTGTTGGACTGTTTATTAAGGAAAAGACAAGGTATTCTATTGTGGTTGTATGCTTGGTATGGCTGTGGTTGAAGTAAAATATGACAAGTGAATCAGGTATATTGTGACAAAGACTACTCACAAAACTACCCTGCAATTTATTTTATCCCCGATATCCTAATCCTCACTTATTAGCTAGCACCTTAATCTTTTTTTTTTTTGCCATCCAAAATCAGCCTAGGACGCCAGTTATTATTAGCGAATGCCTGAAGGAAGGAAAAAATAAAAAAAGAGAAAACGAAAAAACTAAAACGGGAATTCCCATCGCTCCCAACCCATTCAAAATACTGCATCAGTATCATGATACATACAGTGTTATGCATCATCATGCATTGCTCATTTAGGAAATTAATTCTGTCGGTGATCCGCTGCAATATGTGTGCTTGGTTAATTCAAAGTCGCCGGTAACCGCAGCGTGCGTATATACTGCTACTTATGTGCAAAATCATTTTTTTTCTTTTTACGAAGAGATTTCCATTTTCCTCTTCTGTCGATTTGGGGGTCCAGCGATGCCCCGCTTGAGAACTCCGAGGGCGGAGAGAAAAACAATTCGTTCGAGAAACAAGAAGCAGCTCACTAAATGAGCTGCTGTAGTATCCACCTGGTAAAAGTATAAAATAAATTGATTTGAGGAAAAGAAATAGAACGTGTTGAACGCCTGTATTGTACTTTGTATCTGCGCATGTTTATGTAGCCCAAGAGAAAAGCGGTCACCAATCATTGACTCAACAATCGTGGGAGCCTTATTCGGCTTGAAATGACGCATTCATATGGTTTTCTTTTAGCGGTAAGCGAACCCTAGGAAAGCGCGTTTTGGCGCGGAAGCATCGTCACTTTTTTTTTGTTATTGTGGAGAAACTGAAATATTAGAAATCCCCGTGGCGAATCACAAAATATGTCATGCGTTTTCGTAGTGTGGTATTTGACTATGCTCCACAGATGCGCTCTACTGTGGCAGAGATAGTCTATTCGATATCGCTATCTCCACCGATGCTTATCCAACATGAATCGTCGAGAGTCACAAAAAGGGACAAAAAAAATGATGAAAAAAAAATTTTTTTTCTTGTCATCAGCAATATAAATTCTCAATCACCTGCTCTACTTTTTTGGCAGTACACTCACCTTGTTGACTCTCTCTTGCCTGTTCTTCTCTGAGTACAATACCATACAAACCGTTGACAAGCAGCTACCCATAGCAATTGTATAGCAAACTAAAACAAATACTGAAAAATGGTTTATCCGGACACATTTACTGGTTTTGCAGTTACAGACACTGACAAGTGGACAGAGACCATCAAGTTGGAGTACACTCCAAAGCCTTTTGATTCCTACGACGTCGATATCAAAATCGACGCCTGTGGGATCTGTGGTTCTGACGTCCACACAGCCGACGCGGGCTGGGGAGTACCAAAGCTTCCACTTGTGGTAGGCCATGAGGTAATCGGCAAAGTTGTCAGAGTTGGTGACAAGGTCACTGAATTCAAGGTGGGCGACCGTGTTGGCTGCGGTGCCCAGGTCTGGGCTTGTTTGAGACCAGACTGTATTCCATGTTCTCACGAGAATGAGGTCTATTGTCCTCACCTAGTGGACACCTACAACAGCGAATACCCTAAGGAAGCCGGTAAGTCTGCCGGTGGATTAGCCTACGGTGGTTATGCTTCCCATATCAGAGTCCACGAATATTTCACTTTCCATATCCCAGACGCTTTGACTGATCAAGAATGCGCACCATTGTTGTGTGCTGGTATCACCACTTACTCTCCATTAGTCAGAAACGGCGCCGGTCCAGGCAAGAAGGTCGGCATTGTTGGTATTGGTGGTTTGGGCCATTTTGGTATCCAATTCGCCAAGGCTTTGGGTGCCGAGGTGTACGTTTTTTCTAGATCCTCTTCGAAGAAGGAAGATGCTATCAAGTTGGGTGCCGACCACTTCATTGCCACAGGCGAAGATCCTGAATGGAGCAACAAGTTGAAGTTCCAATTAGATTTCATTGTCTCTACAGCAAACTCTTCAAAGAATTTCAACTTGAACGAGTACTTGTCAGTTTTGAACGTCGGCGGTAAGTTTGTCGCCGTTGGTTTACCTGAAGAGCCATTCACTGTTGCCCCGGCTACATTTATCAGTAATGCTTCTGCCTTGGCTAGTTCACACTTGGGTAACCATCAAGAAATGAACGCAATGCTTAAGTTGGCTGCCGAAAAAGGCATCAAAGCATGGTACGAAGCTATTCCAATCAGCGTTGCGGGCGTCAAGGAAGGTTTGGAGAAATGTCATAGTAACAGGGTCAAATATAGAGTTGTCTTGACCGAGTTCGACAAGCAGTTTGACTAAGCGGATTGCGCCCTCTCTGATGTATAGAACTTATATGTAGGCAGCTATTGCAAACATCTGCGTCTCAGTTTACAAGCGACGTGGGAGTTTGCAAAGCTGTATGTTTACTGAAATAAACGAATAATGCACATGGCGAACCAGCTTGACTGTAGCGATTACCCGACTGGAAGAAAGAATGTTGCGTAGTGTCTGTCCTCCACGTTGCTGACAGTACCTGTTGTGTAAGACCATAGGCTATTTTGCAATCATCTGCGACATTTCATTTGATTGTCCTTGTTTTTCTTCTCGGTGTGTCAAAGATAAGCGCTCGAATGAAATAAATTGACAGATTGTGCAAGAGTTAGACCAGGCCATGGATAGACACACCTGATACAGTTGCACAATACTGCGATTTGCGTATCTTCTGAGAAACCATTCGAACAACACTACCAATTGTACCGTGAAACATTTATCGCACCCAAACCAATGTTCTCACTAAGACATAAGTGACATGTTATCTGAAAGTTGAGCACGGTGTATTGTGATCTCAACAATAGGAATCCGCATCTTTTATATTTTGCTAATCGAGAAATGTCTTGCACATGCATGCGGCCGCTCTCTGCTTCCGCAATAATTGACAAGTGACAGCGAGATGATACCATAAATGTACACACAAGTGCACCTATGCAGAAGAGCGATTTTGAACAAGAAAAAAAGGAAAAAAGAGAAAAAAAAAGAAACAACATGACACTAGCAACATCTTTAGCGCTGACAGGACAGACTAAATCTAAATTCAGCAAATCAGACATGGTTTGCTCTATCTGAATGATCATTATTCTGCGTGAAAGTGTTGGGAAACAAAAAAAGCAATGGGATCCCTTCTTCTTTAGACCAAAGAGGCCAGTACAGCGCGAAACTGCCCGCCATACCCCCGCCATACCCCCTCTAAAAACAGTGTGTACGTAACTGAAGAAAAAAAAAGTAACAGTATGATAAACAGTAAAAGAAAAAGTTCCCGGCCTGCTGCTGTTGAGAACGACTCCCGTGCACTTTCTGACACTTCTCGCCATTGCTGACATTCAACCCGTTCCCCTGGCGAATGGCGAACGGACTGGCAGAAACACAAATTTAGATTCAAATCTAACACGATTCTTTTACGAATGAAACAGACGCTACACCTCCGGGACATGCACATGCTGCTTATTGACGGAGCTTACTTTGCCCGTTGTTGTAACCGTTTCCGTGGTAAGGGTACGTTGCGTGCTACAGAAAAGCGAAAGCTGAAAAGTGGCAAGTGACAGGTTAACGGCAACCCGAGTGACCGCAAATCGCACATGTAGCTCCTTATTGCAGGTTTGTTTACTGATGTCTTGCGCTACGCTGACTGTTTCCCTGAACAACAACTTCGCAAAGAAAATCCAAGTTTTAGCGCGAAACACAATCGAAAATCTATCAACAAGACAGTAGAAGAGCAAGCAATCGGTGCTTGATGTCGAAATTTCCGCCTTTTCCGCCGCCGTCCCCCAGGAAAGACAACACGAATACAGCTAGCTTGTGTGGTATCTTTCATATCAAAGCTGCCAGATATCGCATCCAGCTGAATTTCTTTTTCGCTGCACTCTGTGAACCACCAGGCTTGATCTATTTGTCATGGAGATACACACACCACACGAGTAGCGCACGGAGATGCATTTCCTTCTCCTCTCACTGCTGCGATCTGTGTACTTTTTCTCTGACACTCTCAACTGGAATTTTCTAATGAAACTTTTCTGCTGGATTTTTTCTACTGGATTTTCTCCGCTTAGCTTCATCTCTCTCTCTCTGCTGGGCCCTGCCTCGCCTTTTGCGTTGCACTCCTTGTCTGTGGAAGGTGTCCAGGCAATTGAGCGAAACGACGATCCGCAGCCCCCACTGGCGCAAGGCGGGAAACGTTCCACGCTCTCCCCAGGACGTGACAAATAATTGCCGCACACCAGAAACCGACGGGCAGATCTGTGCAATGTCAAAATATGCATTGTGCGTGCGCTTAGATGTGTTTGCGACAGAAGCAGAAAAGGGAAAATACAAAAGCCTGTCGTACAGGTGTGCTGCAACAGCGTTTACTATGGCACCCATCTGCCAGTGGTCTTGATGTTTCTCCGCTCCACGAGACAGCACGTCGTGACGCACCGCGAAGAACGCTTTTGGAAACAGCAACCAAAGGAGTGTGGACGAAGGATGCCCAAGAGAACAAAAGAAACTAAATACGACAAACAGAAAAAGAAAAAGAAAAAGAAAGTTAGCAAAAGAAAACAAAAAAAGAAAAAAAAAAGAAAGATAGTGAAACAAGAAAGACAACCAGAAGCGTCGAAAGAGAGGACAGCAAGAAAAGATCCCACTCTATGGATCGAAATGATCGATTGAAATACCAACAGAAGTGTGCGCACAAGACAGGCTACCAACAAAAATTCTGTCTTAGATATTCAGTGGGATGGATGAATCGCAAGATTTTCCACACAAGAAAACTTAAATGGATGGCTGATTGTTCTGTGTCACATGCATGGCACAGAACGGGATGCATGAACAACGCTTTCGTGCCCCACTACGCTACTGCCAAAGAAAAAACACAAACGAAAAAAAAACTCTTCTGGTTGGTGCCGTGCAAAATATGCATCTGGCTTTCCTCTTACGTTTTTCCTGCCTGTCTAATTTCAAAAAAAAAAATCCCAAGCCTTTGATAGACAGCTCTTTGTTGTTTGTGACAACCGTCAACAACGACAAAAAAAAAATTCCAATGCGCGATTTTATTTATCTTCTAGCTGCTTATGCATAAAAGATTTCAGGTGACATGAAAATTGAACGATCACAGCGTACAATCTCACAAGAATTCCCGTTTAAAATGTGTCACATGTATGTGTGTATGTATGTCAACCACCCATGAAAAATCTCAGATGCATGATGGCCAAACCGCTCGAAACCGGTCTTTCTGGCTGGCATGCCATAGTCCCGCCAAACTAGTGTGGGCAGTCCGAGGCCACTACAGTGTGTATATATAGGAGCAGACAATCCTTTCAAAGGAGGCACGAGCCACAAGGCTATTTTGTTGTACACAGTCTTCGGTGAATCCTTCATGGAAAAATTAGTACCTTAATTTATCATTTCCTACAGGGTGCCAAGAAGACGAAAAAAGTGACAGTTACGTCCGTGTGTCATACACCAGAAAATTATGTTGTCCTTTTCACACGAAAAAAATTTTTCTTGTTGGTTATTAACACTGCAAGGTCCCCTCTGTTTTGATGTATGTCGCCGACTTTGTTGTGAACACACAATGGCCCTGCAAAAGAAAAAAATAGTAAACATCTAGCAAAAAGAAATGGTGGGCCTGTAAAAAGAAATAGCTAGCAGCTGCTAAAGTGCAACACTCCTAAAAGCAATAAGACGGTTTGGGTTGTTACTATGACGAACTCGCAAGATAAGCGGGTTCAGCTTCTTTGTCTACCATCGATTGCTATTTCAGCCAGCTATTCAGGTTTGACAGCCCAGCTGTCAAACAGATCGATACGAAAACTGCCTTACAACCAACACAATAATGGCTCACTCCTATTGATTTGTATTATTTTCCCTTATATCGGTAATCATAACTTAGGCGATTGATTGGTTGAACAAAAATCTATTTTCTTGTGAATTGAGTGTGTAAATATATAAAGTAAACTGTAAAATAAAAAATGAAACTAATAATAATAATGGAGAAGTTGGTTTACCAGGCAGTCGTAGACTTTATGGGCTAAACGTGAAGATGAAAGTCGCTGCAAGCGATAAAGAATGAACAGTATTAAAAGATTGTGCGTAGATGGTGATTATGAACAAAAGTAGGTGGTGAAATTAATTGAGTGAAAAGTAATGATATTAAACGGAAAAAAAAGGTGGCAGCAGCAGCGACGCGTAATATTTATGATATGGACGTGGTTAAATTTGTCTAATGATATATGGGGATGGGTAGTGTGTCGTAGATCAACGTGGTTGAGACACAGGCAGCAGCAGAACCTTGTTACTCTCTCTCAAGTTGTTGATCTTTCTACGTCTGGCATTGATAAACCAGTTGCTGAGCTGTTGGTTGGTCAAGCCTGTCTTGACGATCAACTCAAACTTCTCCTTGGAGTTTGGATATGGATTGTTCAAGTTTTCGTTGAGCCAGTCAATCAAGATCTTGGTTGTCTTCTTTGGCAAGTTGCATCTCTTCTTTTTCTTAGAGTCGCCAGCCGCAGCGATGTTGTTGGACGATAAGCTGTTGATGACGTTGTTGTTGCTGTTGATGACGTTGATACTGGTGCTGCTGTTGTTCATGGAGCTGATGGATGTCTGCGAGGACAAAGGAGTACCAGGGATCGGCGACGAAACATTGGACGTTTCAGAGTCGCTCAAGTTTGCAGGAGAGACGGTTCCCGAGTCGGCGACAGCTGCGGCAGCACGATGGTGGCTGAGGGAACCATTTTGGTGCGAAGAGGCAACAGTGGCGGCAGCAAAGGCCAACTCCTGGAATGAAGAGGATGATGCGGTGTTTTTAGTGCCAGTGGAAGAGGATCTGGAAAGAGATCTAGAAAGAGATCTGCTAGAATGGGGGTTGTAGTGGTGGTGTTGTGGCTTGTACACGAAGTTAGGCTTCGAGACAGACGAAGGCGGCGAGCTGGAGGCCGAGGAGCAGCAGTAGGATCTCAAGGAGATCTTCGGGTTGAAGGTGTTGTTGCTGTAGTCGTAAGAAAGCTCGCTGTTGAAGTCAAACAACGGGGCAGCGTTGGGGTAAAATTGGCTTCTATCAGGCATGGTGTCTCAGTGTGTGGAAAGCAGGTAAGACAGCGGTGAATCTATGCGTCGTTTCTTTGTGTGTGTGTTTGTACGGTGTTCCTTGTTTTGGTCTCAGACGAGCAGCAAATATACAAGATAACGTTGGTGTTTAAATAGAAAGACAAGAAAAGAAAAACAGAAAAGAAAAGAAGAAGAAGAAGTTACAAGATCGGCAATTGAAGAATGCTGAAAAATGGCTTCGTCAGTGAATAATTGAACGGTTCTGCAAAAATTCCACCACCAGTGTTGGAAGTGTCGCTTTTTGTAAAGGGAAATTCAGTTGATTTATATAAAGTGGTGGCAGCTGAATTTTTCTCGCTGATTTTTTTTGTGCGCTCGCACAACAGGAGGGAAAATGAATGAACAGCTGAGTTGACCAGAATGAAAGTGAAAATTAAACTTAAAAATATTTTATTGTTGAAGGCTCCCGTCACTTTTATTCTATCAAAATATTGTGTGGTGTCTGCGAGTGTTTTCTGTTGTTTTTGTTGCACACTGTAAGGGATTGCCAGATTGTCGCTAAAAACACAGATAAAAAAATGAACAAAAAAAAAAAAAGAAACATACAGGAGCAGAAAAAGAAACACACGAATAAAACAAAACAAAATAAAACAAAACAAAATAAAATAAAACAAAATCACCGGCAAACGGCACCATCAACAAAGGCTATTATTAGTAATCAACGATAGATAAATAATGACATATACATGCTGCACGGCCATGCCCCGCCCTGCAGTCTGACACAGAGGCACCATTTCTTCCTCACACACGCGCAAAAACCTTAATTCCGGGGGTAAACATGCGTGTACGTTCTGTGTGCACGGACTGCAGTCGGATGCAGTGCACACGCATGGAAGGCGTCCGCGAGCATGCTTGTCGTTTCGTGGCGAGCAGCGGAACTCAGGGTGCGTTATTTGTGGAAAAAAGCTAGATGGCAGCCACCGACCGCTACATGCAAAACGTTGTCCTGAGATAGACCACGGGCGGTAGGCTGTTTCGTATCTGCCGTCTCGTAGCCGGCCGGTTGCCGTGGTGTATTGTTGGGCACCAGTGTCCCGGACAGCCTGGAGGTGGGTGCTGACTGCCTCGTCCGCTGGCACAGGCTGTGGCCAGACTGTCGATCAATCGCAGGGGCAGCTAGATAAAGGGGGAACATAAACAGAAGCACAGACAGAAACATAAACAGACACATAAGCAGAGACTCAAGGAGAAACATTAACAGAAGCAAAAAAAAAATATAAAATATAAAAAGAGAGAAAGAGAGAGGCCTATTCCGGGTGGGTCCAGCATGCAAACCGCGTTTTAAGCTTTCCTGTGGACAGCAGCGACAAAGTTTATATCGTGACATCTGCTGCTATTGTCTGGCAGCCTTACCAGCAGGTGACGGCAACCACTACGTAGCCTACATGGCGCTGGTAAGGGCAGCGGAGCGTAAGAGACTTAGGGTGTCTAGTTTTGCAAGCCCATCGAGGGACAATCTGTAACACAGACAGTGCAGCACCAAAACGAAAGGGGTGGAAGTCCAACAGCCAACTGCGGCCACGTTGATTGGCTGGCCAGACAACTGTCTCTTCCTCGTTTTGCCAAATTCCTATCAGCTACCGCAAGCCGCATGCCCATGTCTGTCTTCTTTGCGGACTGAGAGATATGCTCATTTTCTATGGCATGTTAGCAGGCGCTGTGCTATCGTCGGAGACACACACATCTGGAGCTATCGCTGATGAATGTCGCATCTCCTCTGTGGGACCAGGTACCACCCAACACAGCCGGCGTCGGCTAATCTGCGAACACACTAGATATTCCACTTAAAGCGCTTCCCACTAACGGAACAATGTGACCAATCAGCTTATCTTGCTTGTGTGCCAAGCAGCCTGTCTTGCGTCTGCGGAATGGTGCGCATGGGCGCAGGAATCACGTTCCACATAATAAGGACAGCAATCACTTTTTTTTCCAGCTCACTAACTCTGTTGGCTTTGCTCACAAACATACGTTCCGTTGTGGTATTCAAAAGGCGTCGTAACTGGCGGACCATAGTATTCACTTATGATACTGGTCGCGACTCTGCCTCCATTGAGATATAACATAAGCCATTTTGTCTTTATGACTTCATTTGCATTGCAAGCTTAAGCTGTCCTACATGTCTTGCTACACTTGCTTATCTTGTTGGTTTAGATTAGTTAATCTATGACGTCTGTTCGCTTTTTGTCTTGCAGTTTTTTATGTGCGTGCATGTATCCATGTTAATTTTCTTCCAGCGCTTTGTTCTATTTTTAACTTATTGGTAATTCCCTGATTTATTTTTAGCCACCATCAGATTTGATAGATAGACTTCTACTGAATTTTTCCTGACGTATCAATTATTGGGTTGCACTGACTACTTTTTATGTTGGATCATCACGATTTCTTTTTCAGGATTAACTCTATTTTTAGAGCGTACCTTAACAATCGATACTACAATTACTAGCCTTGTTGTGTCAGAAACAAAGTAATGGTTCCAGATTTTCGTTTATCTGGGCTTTGAAATGTCTTTCAATCGTTTTAGATGACCATCTCTCTTAAGCCACCAAAACGCTTGCTAAATGTAGCGAATCCTTAAAAGATTTTATTGTTAAAAACCGTCCTGATAATGTCTCAAGGTTCTTTTGTTGATTTTTCTGACACATAACTTTTTTTTTATTTGCATTAAATCAGCAATATATATATATATGAAGAGTAGCTGCTGAATAACAGGTAAAAATAAAATAAACAGAACATTTAAGACAAAAACTAAAAGATTAAGATTCATTCCTCATTACAGGTTTCCCTGAAAATATCTTTACATCTCTTTCTCTGTTAACAAAAATGGTTTGCGTATTGCCCTCGAGATTTACATACATTGGCCACCTAGGTAAAGGTTCGTTTGGAACATGTTTAAAAGTACATGATGAGCATCTCGGAAAACATGTCGCTCTCAAAATCTTAAACCCGTCATTAAAGAATGAGCCTTTCAATGCCTCAATTTTAAGAGAGATCAAGATCATGACTTTGATAAAAGACAGTGGATTCCAAGCACTTACAAACATTATCAGGCTTGAGGAGGCTCTTGTAAGTGATGATAACTCTGAAATTTACCTTGTGGAAGAATTGATGGATACCGATCTTATGCAATTCCTTGATGACTATCATGATAAACTATCATTCTCTGATAAGCTTTACATCTTCCAACAAGTCATCAATGGGTTATTAGTGCTTCATAAATTCAATATTATCCATCGTGATTTGAAACCTCATAACATCCTAATTAATAAAAGAAGTTTGCAAGTGAAAATTGCTGACTTTGGCTTATCTCGTTATTATCATTCGTGTCTTCCCAATGTTAATTATCCAATAGAAACTTTTCCTGTAGAACAAGATTCAGCAATCTTTCGTCAATTACAGGAAAATGTCGTGACTTTGCCTTATAGGGCTCCTGAGTTATTAATGTATCCAAACTATTCATGGAGACTCATAACTAAAAAAATAGATTCTTGGTCATTAGGACTTATTGCAATGCACATTTTTTACCATGGAAAACTAATTGACTACGAAACAAGTTTGACATTTCCTGACCTTGCTAAGAAGCCAGATGATATGGATGATGGTTTCTATGTGATTAATCATTGGTGCCAGACATTTGGATTGCTGCCAATAAAGCATCCATTCTTATTTGAATTGATGGATCAAGACGCAAGATTGGAAAATGAGAAACAATTCATGCAGAACAATTATAAAGAATCTAGATTTGATTCTTTTATCAAGCAATCATTAGGAAATGAAGCCAACAGTCTTGGTCATCTTATAAAACAATTATTGAACTTGGATCCTACCAAACGAATATCTGTCGAAAATTTGATTATGCATCCATATATCTATTACAATAGTTATAATTGTCCACATAGACGTTCAAGTACCAATACTTATCAATTCAAATTCAGCTTCACTGCTACGAAAATTTACGAATCAGATGTTGATTTCGATCACTGTGATGATTATTTTGCATTTGAAGATATAGATCATGAAAATAGTGAAAATAAAATATTTGATGCTTTATTGAATTCATGTTTCAAAATATCATCTGGACAGCCACGATATCTCACACCTTTATCGACTACTTCCACTTTTACTAAAGAATATCGAGGTTCCCCTCAAAAGATCCAAAGCTTACTAAATATAAATTCCGAATTTGACAAAAATACCCAATATCTGGATTGTCAAAGAGTTTACTATAGTGAAAGTGAGCGAGTCACAAAAATTGAAGACGAATATGATTTCAAAAGTAAGCACTTCGCTTTTGAGGAAATCAATTGCGACGAAAGGAAGTATAATATCGTCAAGAATGATTTGTTTGACAGAGTGTCTCTCAATAGTTCTAAATCAAGTATTCATCATAGTTATTCATATATGGAAAAATAATTTTATTTTTACTTACATTTGTACAGAATATACATTAAAATTTGCATATTTTTACACATTTTTTTCTTCACAAAATAGACAAACATTCAGTCACTGTGAAGCATGTAACTAGTTAAAGCTTTATCTGTGAAAAAAAAATTATCTACAATCAAAATAGAAAAAATTATGCCGGCCCCAGGAATCGAACCTGGGTCTAGACTGCCACAAAGTCCCGTACTGACCACTATACTAGGCCGGCTAATTGTTAGCATGTTCTAGTAAGTAACACTGTTACTACGAATCGTAGATTTAAAATATCTTATATTCTGCTAACTAGTTCCATTAATCGGAATTACTGTTTAGGTAACTCGAGAATAAGATTGTTAAAAGTAAATCACTTGAAGGATCAGAAGTGATTGGAGTTTACTTTTGTGTGTAATAGAGAAAATATATTAAATATAAAACTCTGTAGAGAATAAATAACTGATACAATTTGTATATCAATAATTAATAAGTAGGATCCTTGATTAAAAGGAATTAAAATAAATAATAAAATGATAAAATGTGTAATTAGAGAGAGGATTTAGGTTCTTTATATAATGGTAGTTTCATTTCTCCTTGATTATTTAATCTAATGATTAAACGGCTTTTTATTGTGGTGGTACGGCACATTCTTAGTAATTATACGGCATATTCTTAGTAATCATATTTGAAATGAGTCATAGTATTATTTATAATACGACACCATTTCTGTCGTATTATAGATGTCGAGGCAGGATATACCGAAGGTATATTGTGAAGAAGGATTGGTGTTTCCGATGATTTGGTTAGGATCATCTGCTCTAGTAGAAACACTATTCTTACTTTCATCAATAATAACAGTATCATCTTTTTTAGATAAATTTAGAGCATCTAAATAGTTTAAGATTCTGTCGAATTTCTCTTTAAATGGTATGTATTAAGTAAGTATTAAGTAATTTAGTTGTGTGTTCTTTTTATTATATCTTCTTGATATTATTCGTATTATTGTTATTGTATTTTTCACTTGTTATATTCTCATTTTTTCGTCGTGAAACGTAATATTCACCTTCTTTCTATTGGTCTTATACTTGCATATATACGCGTCGTCATGCATATTATATGTTCGTTTGTTATAATTTTATACTATTATTATTATATTTTTCATATTGTTATTTCTTAGGATATAGCTGCAATATCTTGACATTACTCATAGTATTAAGAGAGATAGGTTTATATCTGTATATTTCTATATATTTTTCTCTGTATTTTTCTATTTTTTCTTGAGATACAATCTAAGAATACTTAGGGAAATGTGAGCTTCTTATATACATATTGTTTATTGCCAGTAAACTTGTATTATGTATAGACATGCAATATTTAAGTGATCTTTATTAATTAAGATGATCTTTATTATGCAAGGGACCTACCTTCGGTATATCCTGCCTCGACAAATTTTATATTATTATTATTATATTTTGTTGAGGCGTAATCTCTTGCTGACTTTGCAGAGATTCGTCCTCAATGTCTGAACCACTATCAATGTTAATAATCATTCTTAATTTGAGAGAGATAATGTATATTCTTCTATATATGTTGCATTATGTAATATTTTCATCTTCTTTCACACTTATGATTAGTAAGAATGAACTGGGTTACTACTAACACAACGCCGTTAATCATTATATTACATAATTAAAGTGAAAAGAAACTACTAGATTATAAAATAACCTAGTACTCCTTCTCACTAGTTCATATTACACATATTAAAGTTTATCGAATAAGATGGCGAATTAATAAAGAAAGAAAATTTTAAAGTAGAATAAAATATTTAAGAAGAATCAGAAAAAAAAAGGCACTTCCTTTGAAAGCTTATGACAAAAGAAAAGGAGCCAAGCAAATTATGATAATTTTGGTTAGAAATTTCAAAAATAAAAAGAAAGGATAAAGTAAAATTAATGAGATATGCAAGGAACAGATATAGCAACTAAAGTAAGATAAAAACCAAAATGCTAAATTGCGATAGAGAGAATGAATAATATAGAAATAATAGAAACTGAGTTTAAAGATAACAATCTATTACCAGAACTTAAGTAATTAATTCCGACATCTGGAGTAGAAATGGAATAGCCTGATGATTCTGTTAAACTGCTCAGTGAAGAAACATATCCTGAAGAAACATATCCGCTAGATGGCGCAGATGAAGAACCAAAAGATTCAGTTAAGCTCTCCAGTGAAGAACCATATTCGCTAGATGGCGCAAATGAAGAACCAAAAGATTCAGTTAAGCTGTCCAGTGAAGAACCATATTCGCTAGATGGCGCAAATGAAGAACCAGAAGATTCAGTTAAGCTGCCCAGTGAAGAACCATATTCGCTAGATGGCGTAGAACTGAAAGACTCTGATGATTCAATGTAAGTGCTAGAAGAGCTCAGTCCAAATGCACAGGATTCACAGTTTTCTGAATATCCTGTAGTAGGTATTTCACTTGGAACTAAGACGACAGGAGTAGAAGCAGCACCGCTATATGGGCAGTAGAAAGTAGTAGAAGTGACAACACCTGACCATGTTTCAGTAATAACTTGTTGTGGAATGTCAACAAAGACAGTGGTAGTACCATTACTGTAACCTGGGTTAGCAGTGGAGTAAGAGATGAAATCACCAGTCCAATAAGTAGTAATGTAAACAATATCACCAGAGACAACAGATTGTGGGATATACTCATGAACGGTAACTTCACTGTTTAAGTCAGATGGGAACTCAGTGGTGTAAGAGGTGGTTGATCCAGACCAGAAGTCAGTAACAGTTTCAGTTCCTCTTGGAATCTCAACCCCGACAGTGATAGTGCCATCAGAATTTTCTGCAGTAAATGTGGTATAAGTAGAAGTGAAGGCGCCTGTCCAAAGAGTGGTAGAAGTAACAACCTCTCTTGGTGTTAGAACTTCAACAGTTACAGTACCATTCTTACCCTCAGGTGGGTAGATAACAGTGGTAGAGATTCCAGCGCCAGTCCATGGAATTGTGGTGGTAGTAATAGCATCTGGAATTTCAATAACAACAGTAGCTGGGATTTCTGAATCTGTTGGAATGATGGTGGTGCTAGTGACAGTGTTAGAGCCGGTCCATGGAACATAACTAGTGGCAGTTTCTCTTGGAGTCAAGATCTCAACAGTTACAGTACCATTCTTACCCTCAGGTGGGTAGATAACAGTGGTAGAGATTCCAGCGCCAGTCCATGGAATTGTGGTGGTAGTAATAGCATCTGGAATTTCAATAACAACAGTAGCTGGGATTTCTGAATCTGTTGGAATGATGGTGGTGCTAGTGACAGTGTTAGAGCCGGTCCATGGAACATAACTAGTGGCAGTTTCTCTTGGAGTCAAGATCTCAACAGTTACAGTACCATTCTTACCCTCAGGTGGGTAGATAACAGTGGTAGAGATTCCAGCGCCAGTCCATGGAATTGTGGTGGTAGTAATAGCATCTGGAATTTCAATAACAACAGTAGCTGGGATTTCTGAATCTGTTGGAATGATGGTGGTGCTAGTGACAGTGTTAGAGCCGGTCCATGGAACATAACTAGTGGCAGTTTCTCTTGGAGTCAAGATCTCAACAGTTACAGTACCATTCTTACCCTCAGGTGGGTAGATAACAGTGGTAGAGATTCCAGCGCCAGTCCATGGAATTGTGGTGGTAGTAATAGCATCTGGAATTTCAATAACAACAGTAGCTGGGATTTCTGAATCTGTTGGAATGATGGTGGTGCTAGTGAAAGTGATAGAGCCGGTCCATGGAACATAACTAGTAGCGGTTTCTCTTGGAGTCAAAATCTCAACAGTGATAGTACCATTAGTACCTTCAGGTGGGTAAAGTGTACTACTGGAAGTATCAGCTCCTGCCCGCTGAATAGTGGTGGTAGTAATAGCATCTGGAATTTCAATAACAACAGTAGCTGGGATTTCTGAATCTGTTGGAATGATGGTGGTGCTAGTGACAGTGTTAGAGCCGGTCCATGGAACATAACGAGTGGCAGTTTCTCTTGGAGTCAAGATCTCAACAGTTACAGTACCATTCTTACCCTCAGGTGGGTAGATAACAGTGGTAGAGATTCCAGCGCCAGTCCATGGAATTGTGGTGGTAGTAATAGCATCTGGAATTTCAATAACAACAGTAGCTGGGATTTCTGAATCTGTTGGAATGATGGTGGTGCTAGTGACAGTGTTAGAGCCGGTCCATGGAACATAACTAGTGGCAGTTTCTCTTGGAGTCAAGATCTCAACAGTTACAGTACCATTCTTACCCTCAGGTGGGTAGATAACAGTGGTAGAGATTCCAGCGCCAGTCCATGGAATTGTGGTGGTAGTAATAGCATCTGGAATTTCAATAACAACAGTAGCTGGGATTTCTGAATCTGTTGGAATGATGGTGGTGCTAGTGACAGTGTTAGAGCCGGTCCATGGAACATAACTAGTGGCAGTTTCTCTTGGAGTCAAGATCTCAACAGTTACAGTGCCATACTGCCCTTCAGGTGGGTAAATTGTACTACTGGACTCTTTAGTACCGGTCCATGGAATAGTAGTGGTAGTAATAGCATCTGGGGTTTCAATGACAACAGTAGCTGGAGTTTCTGGATTGTCTGGAATTATAGTTGTTTTAGTCACAGTTTTAGTACCAGTCCATGGAACATAACTAGTAATGGTTGTTTCTGGGTAGAAAACCGATTCAGTCCAAGTTCCAGCGCCAGTTGGAGTAACAAAAGTAGAAGAAATAGTTGGGCCATCGTAATAAGCAGTAACAGTTGTAGTTGGATCTGGAATAAGGGTAACAACAGTGACACCTTCAGTACCAGATGGGTAGTAAGTCGAAACACTAGTGACACTTCCGGTCCAACTACTAGAGGTAGTAACATCCACAGTACTAATACTGTTAGCGCAACATGATTTATCATCAACAGAAGCAGGTGAAAATAAATAACCACTTGAAGCGTCTGAAACTTTGTTGCCTTCAGGAGTAGTGATGGTAAAAGTAATACTGTAAGGGCCATTAGCATTAGTGAATACAATTCTCAATGGATAGTAGTAGCCTTCTTCCAAGTATTGATAGTAGAATTGATCGCTGTCAACAGAACCATCCCACGACTTATATGTTAAAATATTATATTCCAAGTCACCATCTGGGATTTCTTCAGGCGTACAACATACGAAAGCATCTTCGGAAGCAAAAAACAAAGCAGCAGAATCATCAACATCGTGAAAAAGAACTTCATAGTAACCAGATGTTTTAGCATAAAAGTAACTGGTAAATTCTGCAGTAAAGTTAGTCATTTGAGTATTAATACCATAAACAGTACCTTTTACAATGTTATCCGTAGCGTATGAACCAGATGCTGTGATGTAGTTGAAACCTTTGGTTTCACCAATCAAAGGCTTACTTTGGTAACCTCTGTCAATATAGTCATCAGTATGGAAGTCATTAACATCATCATGGTCATATTCAAAAAGCCTTAAGTCATATCCGGTAGTTTTTGGAGTCTTACTAAGCAGGCAAGCTTGAGCAGATGAAGTAGCACCAAAATTAGTACCACCCGCATTGGTAGTAGAGCCAAAGAAAGTGGCAGCTAAAGCAAACAAGCTTAACGAAAACATAATACTTAAATCAAATCAACTTATTTATTTATATTGTATATAGCTTTGAATAAATGAAGAACTCATCTAAAAGAATTTAATCAAAATTGGAAATAACTGTCTGTTTATATAGCTGAAAATTTGTTCGAAAAATAATCGAAATCGAATGTGTATGTCCGTAATTATAATTGATTTTGAACTTGTTTTCTTGTTTTCCTTTTTACATATTCCTTTTCTCGTATGGAATTATCTAACTTAGAATAATTATTAAATGACCCAGTTTTCTATTTTTCTATTCCTTCAACTTAATTTATTTCATTTTCTTATTTATATTCCAATACTTCTTTTTCCTACTGAATACATGTAATAAATATATGTGTACACTTTACAGGGCGTCACCATTGAACTTTAAAACTCCTCTGGATTCCTATTCCTGTGTATTTTCGGTATAAACGAAAAAAATCTGCTGAGACGGTACTTTCAAAAACAGTGGGCACAAAACACAAAAGTTTAACACAAAATTCAATATAGAAAAAGAAAGGGAATCCAAAAAAGGAGCTTGCCAAAATGACAACAATAAATTATTCAGCAGTTTGTTTCCTCAACAGTTTCTTAGTAATATCACATGATTGATGCACTAAACTAGTAATTCCTTATAGAAATACATAGAAATGATTCTGTGTAAAATATAAATGGAAACATGAATAGTTAGAATAATCAGATCAGTTAATACCGTATATTACCTTTTTTCCTTGAAAAGCATTATAGGAACTTTAATTGAAAAAAAAAGTACTTTATAATTGTTAATGCTGCACCACCATAAAAAATGAATTTATAAATCTATTTAGTTTGAATATTAGTGGATAGTGTATCTTTCATCTTTCACTCAAGTCTGGAGAAACTGGAACACACCACATCATTAACATCCAAGTGCATAAATATATGTACATATATGAGGTATATTCTCGAAGACTCCCCACTTTATGATTAACATATAATTTATATATGTACATGTATGATGTATATTCTGGAAAACTTTTTCATATTAATATTTCGTATACATATCTAAATTGGGCGGTAAAAGTAATAGCTGTACATGCGAGCCATTTTTCAAGCATGAATATATACTAAGCGTTGGTTAAGTGCTTTTGTATACACTGACGCAGGACAGGTTGCAATAAAACCCGCGTAATTATTTATGTAGACATGCTGCACTTATTCAGGTTATTTAAAGCAACTTTAAGAATATTTATCACACTGGGCTTTCAACAATTCGTCACTTTTGCTTAAAAAGATTTTATTACTTAGGTGTGGCTTTCCCCTGTGTTTAAGTATTTCCTTCCTTCGGTATAAGCTTTTTTTTTTTACAGATAATTTTTTTATTCTTCAGCTTTAATTTCCGACATGTATTACTTAAGGCATTTACTAAGACATAGTTAAGACATAGTAAAGGCATAATTAAGACATATGCTAATTTATAAATAATAATGATAAACGAAACTTGCATGAGTTATTTTATGTGTTGTTCGACAACAGCTTGCTTTCAAGAATTACATACTTCAGAAAAGCAGTGCTCTTCTGTATGATAAATTATTAGCAGGCCAGATTTTTTTTCTTTCAACTTTAAACATTTCATCAATTTCATTGATTAATATTTCAGATCTATATCGGATATGGAAAAAGATATTGAAGCTACAGTTAAGAGAATAAGATCAAGATTATGGGGAAATATTTCAAATGATTGTTCTTAAACACTTAGAGTTTTCAAAAGCCGACATAACAAAAAAAAAGTTGGGGTTCACTTGATTACTAATGTTGATGAGCTATCAATGATCCTTATGAATTAATTAATATCTTTTTTAGTGGTAAAAGTGAAATCTTATATTATTTTTAGTTATTCTGTATACCTACATACATAGATACATACATAGATACATACATACACGCATATATGCCTACATGTATAATATTTGGAATTAATCAAGTAATAGGGCTTAAAATTACACATACAGCTTACCAATGTCGTGGGAGTATCAGCTTAGGAGTTCACTACTAATATTTATCTCCTTCGAGAAACTATTGATAATTACCTCAAATTAAGACCTAAACCTTAATATAAATTATTAGTAATAATACCGTCCGTATAACAATTCCACATTTTTATTTACTCTTAAATTGTCTTAGAAAAAGAAGAATATAATATACATATCTATATTGGGTCACGTTGATTGTTTACCTCAGAGTTATTGTTACTTTTTGATTAATATTAATATTATTACTCATATTAATGGAAAGATATGTCATATTATATTTATATATCCGTAAACTATAATATTGAGATATAATATGATGAAAAGTGTGAAATTGCCTTGAGTATAAGGAATACAACTAAATAAAATGTAACTTGATAGTCTTGGACCTAGTTCCAGATGAATTAGATCCTTTGAGTTTCATTCTTATGACTTAATCTTTGAAGATATTACATTAATCATAGTCTACCTGTTTATCTGTTGTGACCAACATATATCTCAAGAATACATTAGGAAGCGCGGGCTTCTTATATATATTCTCACCTGCCATTTCAGATACTTGGTATTACTGTTTAGCGGCTTGTCCTATAATTGAATGGGTAATTTTGATCTTGGTTTACATGATCACCTTTTATAGCCTATTCATTCTTGGCCTATTTTTGCGTACGTGATATACCAATATCTTGTCACGTCATAATGAATATAAAACAAATAAGCAATCTTTGCTATTCAGTATGATTAATAACCTTAATCATTTAAATTAAGAAATATCATCTACATAATGAAAGCCCTCATACAAATTGTTAAAATAACAACTTCCGTGGAAGGAGTTCAGATTATAATGAACTTTCCTAGATTTATATATGAAGAAGAATGCAGAAAATAGATTTATGGTTATACATATATATGTGTTTACGAAATAAAATATAATTCGTCTCTCTTAATAAAATATGACAATTAATATTTAGTCAAGAGTATTAATAGTTAAATCAGTAAAATCTGACTTAAAAAAACCAGTTAACAGAAAAATTCATATATAAGAGTTTCAGTATTCCGTAAGATATACTGTAAAGTAGCCTTTTTTTAAAAAAGGGATACATTATTAGAAAAATACTAATATGTCATAACCTAATTAAATTCGGTATTCTAAAGTTCATAGTGGACTTCTATTGAAAAAAAAAATAATAATTCTTTTTTAACTGTGCAATTTCACGCCTTGAAAATCCGAAAAAAAAAAGTAAAATCCAGAAGTCAAGCGATGAATTTTTTAAAGCAGCGGTTTACTCTTTTTATTTGTTTTCTATTAATTTTAAAAAGATATGATTTTCCTGAATGTAAAAGCTGGAAAATAATAAATGAATAAGTTATGTTCTGCTTTCCTCAAAATCATTCCAAGGTATACTAGTAAAAAATGCATACCACTGAATATTCAAATAAGTGCAAGAAGAGGGTACTTTAATCCATCGCTCGAAGAAACTGATCGCTTAATCAATGATGAACAACAGTTATTTAATAAAGACTTAGTGAGGAACCAAAAATATTTATTATTAAGTTTATTCAATAAGAACAACATAGTTAGAAAATCTAAGGAAATTATTGACTTTTTGATGAAGGATGAAGATTGCAATAAGACTAAATTGTTTCCACATTGTAAAGTCTACTTAGATAATAAATTGATATCATTTAAGAAAAATATTGAAACGTTAAACTTGAAATCTTTTGAAACATTGATTAATGAATTTAATAATTTTGAATGCTTTTTTGATCAAAGATTACCAACTGGATTTGACCTTAGATTATTAGAATTAATATTATATTCTAAAAAACATAAAATTTATAAAGAGTCTTTAATAAGGGTTAGATTTTCAAAGTTCACAAAAGATAATATTTGTTCCATTCTTAGATTTTTCTCTTTAAAAGAAAGGAAAAAGATTGCCTTGTGCTTATGCTTGGACCAGAGTGAAATTTCTGATGATAGCCCAATAAATGTAGATCAGGAGGAATTGATCAATCATTTAGACAATGATTTCTCACAGAATGCAAACGTTGAGACCAAACAAGAAAAAAGCTTTTGGGAAATTATAACTACAGAAAGATTTGACACGTCACAATATGACCATGAAATAGCGTCATGGATGTCTGAAGAAAGTAGACATAAAATGCATAAGAATAATCGAAATCTACCCATGTATGAAGTTTACGATGGTTTAAAGACGGATAAATTGAAACTGAAATTTTTAACAGAATACCAGAAATTTAATGAATTTAAAGAGTTTCAAATTGAAAATAGTAGAACTTTTCTGGATTTTGGTCCTGTCAGTAAAAAAGCCAAAAGTTCAAGATCCAAGCAAATGAATAGGTTTGCGAATAGTAATTCTGAATTATTAATTACTTTGAGTAAAATTCTTGAAGAGGAGCTTACAATTTTATTAAATATTTTCAAAGATAACGCTGAAGATAATTCACATTTTATTGAAAATGTTAATCAGGTAGAGAATAAGATCAGTTCGAAGAAATTATTCTATAAATATGCCCATTTCATTACGGCATCCAATATTCCAATAAATCAGTTTTCCCTAGATATAGTATATTCCATATTGTCTATAGTAGTTAAAAAATCTTCAACTGAACATACACATATACCTCTAGTTAAGGTAGCCTTTGAGGTCGGGAAACTATTTGAGTTTAGTATTCAATCTGATCAGAAGATTAGAGAAAAAGTGGACTTATTCAACAAGGTTCAAAAGATAGAAATAGGATCATCATTAATAGATATATTTTTGAGAGCTTGTAAAAAGGTTAACTATAATATCATAGAACATGATTATAATAATTTCAGCGATTATATGGTTGGTGTATTAAGAATAACTGATGATGAAAAAATGTTGCCTTCAATTACGAGAAGCAATCTTTTGAATAATTCAAACTTTGTGCGATACTATAATATGCCTATGTTGATTCGCCCGAAAGCATGGTCCTCGTATTCAAAAGGTGGATTCTATTTTAAAAAGAATACTGTAGTTTTACAAAAGGATTATCCAGAATTAAGGCAATATATCAAGGAATCTGACAGATTAGGAAGATTAGACATAGTATATGAATGCTTAGATTATATAAGTTCTTCAGCGTTTGCAATTAATAAATCTGTTTTTGATGTGTTTAAAAAATATTTTGATACGAAAAAGCCATTTTTGGGTATTCCAGAAGCTGTTGATGAAGATATTGAAAAAGTCCAACAGAAAGCAAAGATGATGGAAGCGACCAAAAAAAAGAAATTTTTAGAAGCTTTTTACAATAAGTATGGTTTGAGATTATATTTTTCAAATGTGGTGGCGCAAGCAGAAGCATTAGGTATCAATGGTGACAGCTTTTATTTTCCACATGCTATTGATTTTAGAGGAAGAGCATATCCTATAACTTCGGGGTTAAGTTATATGGGTCAAGACTGTTTCAGAGGTCTTTTATGGTTCTGGGAAGGTAAAAAATTAGGAATGGAAGGTCTAAAATGGCTTAAGATTCAGTTGGCAAATGTTTATGGGTTAGATAAATTGCCAAATTCAGTTAAAATTGCAAGAATAGAGGAAAATATTGAACTAATTAAAGATTCTGCTAAAGATCCAATGAATGGCAAGGGATGGTGGAAAAGAGCCGACAAACCATGGCAGACCCTAGCAGCTTGTTTTGAATTAGTCAAAGCTCTAGAAAGTAAAAATCCGGAGGAGTATAAGTCTCATTTACCAGTATATCAAGATGGAAGCTGTAATGGATTACAACATTACGCAGCTCTTGGAAGAGATAAAGAAGGGGGTAAAGAAGTTAATTTAATTCCCGGAACAAGAAAACAAGATGTATATTCTAGAGTATTGGAACTTGTCATGGAAAAAATGATAGGGGATTCTAAAGAAAACTCAGCAATGGTCGAGTGTATATTACCTCTTGTTGACAGAAAACTTATTAAACAATCTGTGATGACAAGTGTTTATGGTGTCACTAGATTTGGGATGGTTCAACAAATTAGAAATAGATTTGACGAATATTATGAAGATGAAGTAAAGTACAGAGATCTTAATATTAAAGAGAATTTGAAGTTGACTGATTTTCAATTACAGTTTTTGAAAGATCCAAAAAATAGGCATCAAAGCGCAATGTACATTACGAAACTATTAGTCAGCGCACTTAAAGATTTGTTCAAAAATGCAAAGTTGATTGAAGATTGGTTAGTACATGTCTCAAGAAAAATTATTAATCTAGTTGATCCAAACTTTGTGTTACTGGCTAAAACCATGAGCGAAAGAATTGAGAGGATCAAAAAAGCTATGGTTACTGTGATATGGACAACGAAAATTGGGTTACCTGTCGTTCAGCCTTACAGAGCTACTATTAAAAAAGTAGTTTCAACGCCTTTGCAAAAAGTTACATTGAATATCAATGGTAATTATTTATCACCTATTAATAAGATGAGACAACGAAATGCCATTGCTCCAAATTTTATTCATTCGTTGGATTCCACTCATATGATGTTGACAAGTTTAGCAGCAAAGAAAGATAATATCACTTTCACATCCGTTCATGATTCATATTGGACACATGCATGCTCTGTACCAAGATTAAACATTCTATTGAGGGAGGAATTTGTGAAGCTTTACCTTGAATGTGATATAATTGCTGATTTGAAAAAGGAATTTGAAATCAGATATGGTGGCATGTATGAGAAGGTATATGTTAAAGTTGATTCCAAAACGGGAAAAGCTATCAAAGAAATGAGAGACAAGTATAAGAATTTATGCAAAGGAATTTACAAATCAGCAGATGCCAATCTGATAATGGTTTACGAACTTGACCAAATGAGCTACAGATTTACATTAATGAAACCTCATTTTGAAATTTTGCAAGAGAATAATGATAAATGCTACTACAAGCAAGGTAACAGCTATTATGAATATAATAATAAATGGCCCAAAACACCGATTAAGCTTGGACCGGATGTCAAATTTATTACATTGTTAGCCCCTTTTAAAATCCCGGATGTTCCTTCGAAAGGAGGATTAGAAATCAAAAATATTATGAAGAGTCAATACTTTTTCAGTTGAGAAGACAATATAAAACGATAATAATAATATATAGAGATTAGTTACTGTAAGTATATCCATCTTTTTGCTTTCTTCTTTGTATGTATGCAGCAAACGTGTAATTTCTCAATTGTCTACAACTGGAAACCATTGCTATTTAAGTCTTTCTTTGAACTACCGAATAGAATGTTTCAGAATTATGAGCGCTGATGCTTCAAATTTAATATTTCCAAATATTGATATTTTGCGACACCGAACAAAATCATTTGCAATGAAAACAATAATATATCAATAAATTGATTTTCTCATTTATCAATAATAATAAATTTTTTTTTTAAATCCCCTAACCAATCAATGATATGTTTTTTACAAGAAATCAGTTCCCTATTGAAGGAAGATATGCATTAATTGCAGGGGGATCTCAAGGTGCTGGATTTGAATTTGCAAAAAGTTTAGCTAAGAGAGGTGGGAATGTCATTATTATAGCCAGGTCTGAAGATAAATTGGAAAAAGCTGTCGAAAATTTAAAAAAAGATGTTCCAAATGCACAAAATAGACAAATAATTGATTATATATCTGCTGATTTGACAGATTATGAAAATTGTAACTTTGCATTTTCCAGGTTCACAGAGATTACCAATGTTAAAGTACCTGATATTATCATTTGCTGTGTTGGCTCTTCTATCCCAAAACTTTTTGTCGATTTGTCATCATATGAATTAGAATCAGGGATTAAAACTAATTATATGTCTGCTCTATATTTTACGCATGTTGCTATGAAAAGAATTTCTGATCCGCTGTGTGATAAATCAACGAAAAGACATATTGTTTTATTCAGTTCTGTATTAGCACATTTTTCATTTATAGGTTATTCACAATATTCTCCATTGAAAGCAGCGTTAAAGAATTTGACAGATACCATTCAGCAAGAAGCCTCTCTTTACAATATTAGCATGAGCTGTGTATATCCTGGTAATTTTGCTTCTGAGGGTTTTGCTGAAGAACAAAAGACAAAGCCAGAGATCACCAAATTAATAGAAGGCCCATCTGAGCCTATAGGATCGGATGAGTGTGCTGAAATAATTCTTAGACAATTAGATCAAGGATCTGAAGTGATAACAACAGATTTTATTGGTTATATATTGAGTTGCTTATCATTGAGAACTAGATTCAGTTTCGACTTATTGAGCTATTTCTTGTTCAGCTTCATTTTGCATTTGATATCACCAATTTCATATTTGTTTATTAATTACCAAATATCAAGATATTTTAAAAAGCATAATGGAAAAAAAGATTAAATAATTGATCGAATACATCATTTAGTTTTTATTTATTTTATTTTTGATTACATATAATTTTTCTGAATTATTAATGAATTATTTATTTATCGATAAGTAAATAAGCTAGTGTATAATGAGACACAAATGAGCGGCTTGATTTTTTTTTTTTTTTTTTTGGCTTTCTATTCAATAAATAAATAACAAGGAACAAACGAGAGAAAATATAATGAATAATTTAAATAGTACCATTTACTCATCACTTTCTTTTGCAACAGCAGATAAGATTTGATTGGATCTAAAATTCAAACCTTGAGTCTTAGAAATGACTTCTTGATACACACTTGATATTTGGTGGTCCATAACAATTGTACCGTTACTCTCATCGATTTTAGCATTAATTTTAAAATCTCTGATTAATTTAGCAATCCAAAGTTCACCATCTTCTTCGTTCAAGTTTAAGAATTCATAGAAATGGGTTAATTCAATTCTGTTGTGCACTTTGCAATAAACTTCACTAATTAAATATCTAGCATTATCCATGAAAGAATCCACACCAGAAGAGAGAAAGAAATCAGTTCTGATTATTACAGAAGCATCATTTAATTTTTCTTTAGCAGCTTCAAAGTCGTAGTCAATATATAAAGCCTTGATGAATTCAGTTAATGGATCATTATATTCGTACTGTTCTTGGCCAACAACTTTGATTAATTCCTTGATTCTCTTTTGGAATGTACCCGGTGAGCTGTTCTTTGAACTGAAAGAGGAAACAACAGCAAACACTAGGTAACGAAGAATCCATGGACAAGAAGCCTGAATAGTTGATAAGTATGAAGTGCTGAAGAATAAGTCACATAAATCATCAATACCACTTTTGGTATTGAAAAATGGAAATAAGCACCAATGAATGACCCATGTTCTATTATTCAATTGAACTAATGGATCTTTAAAAGTTCTAGATCCGACAACCTCTCTTAATTTCAGTAACTCTTCGGAAGCAGTTTTCCATTGCAAACTAATGATCTCACAAGCCAATCTACCCCATGTTGCACTTATAACTTTTTCAGTATTAGTTGATAAAAGTCTGAAGTTATTCAATAAATCAGAAGCCATAACATAGTCACCAGCATTGTATTGAAGCTGAGCATAATCGTATAACGCATTAATTTTTTCTTCAGTGATACCATGATTTGTTTCCAAGTATGATTTATTGAAATCTTTATCTTCTTTCAACTTTTCTTGAACTTCCTTTTTAGATAAAATCATTAAAGTTTCTTTAGTTTCTTTGTCCAATCTTTCAGATTCAGTTTTGAAATTACTCTCTTTTTGCAATAACTCTTTAGGGAAATCTTTGGTTGGGTAAAGTTCTTGGAATTGCTTTTTAACAAAAGAGTTCATATTTGTATCTTTCAATAGTTCGAAAATCAATTTAGAGACAACTTCGTTGTCATAAATATATTCAGAACCCAAGAATTCTAATAATGGGTAAACTAAGTGTCTATCTAAAAATTGACTGATTTTATTAGTTAAATCATATTTACGTGCAATCTGGAGATCTTTTTCGGTTAATGGAGCTTGTTCAGACATTTTTTGTGATTTTCTTTTTTTCCTTTATCACTATCTTAGTTAAAACTATCTGTGTTTACCAAAGTAATTAATAATGATTAATCGTCAACAGTATCCAATATAAATTATTGTTCCTTGATGATGTTGTCCTATGAATTTTTGCTATGTAAATTAAGCTAATTTTTTTTTCATCGATGAAAAAAAATTTTAGTTTTTTTTACCCTTCTTCTCATTTTTTTTTTTTTTACTTTCTTATTCTTCGTTGGTAGTGCAATTGCGGGTTATGGGTGTAGGGATAAACCACTGTTATGATTTAAAATATAATATTTTTGCACGTGATTGACGCGTGAAGTTTGATTTTTCTCGTTTTTATTTTATTTTTTGTTATTTTTGGCGTTGAAAAATATAAACAACTTTTTCCCTTGTAGGCTCAATTTTTAAGTAAATTTATTGTAGCATGCAATTTTAAAGGTCATTACTTATTAAAATCTTAGATAAATATAAGGAATAATTACATAATAGATAAATATAAGGAATAATTACATAATAGATTGCAATCATGACGAGTGTAACTGATTATGAAAAAGTGCTACAAAAAATTCTTTTTGAGGATCAATTACCAGTAAGTATTTATTTACCACATGCAGTTATCTCTATTGCCAATTCTTTTCAAAAATATCGAACTAACTAAACTATATTATACATTCAGATCACTTATAGATTATTTAGTAGAGAATTGAATATCAATCAAATGAAGTCCCATGAGATTCTTGAAAATTTCTATCAAGAATACAAGGATAAATTGGAAGCGTATTATGTCTTATCGTACACAAAAGAAGGAATAAGAAAATATGAGATTGTGAAATCCGAAGATCCAAAGTTGCTAGAGATTAAGAAAATGGATAATTCTTCAGTTTCAATCTATTCTCTTCTGATGATTAAAAATTTAAAAATTGAAGAAATCATTAGTGGTGTTGAATCTAAAATTTATGAGGAATATTCGATCACTAAAAATAAGGACTCATGCCTGGCAAATTATGAAAGTTGGGGAATTTTGAAAAGCTACATTCCTTTGGTAACTAAAAAACCATTGCAAACTTTAGGAAACAAAAATGGCAATAATAAACATAGTGCTAGCATTAATAGAAGTATTAGTGTTGGAAGTGGTGCCAGTAATAAATCTACAAAGATAAGTTCTGAATCCAAGAAGGTATCACAATCTAGTTCTATTTTAAGCAGATACATATCGAGAAAATCTGAGAATGGTGTGGATGCTAAGAATGCTATTGCAGCCGGCGCGAAAAGATCCAAGACTGAGCCCGTATCTAATGCGAAAAGATCAAATGATGTGTCTGGTACAAGAACGACTACTACCATTGGCTCAAACAATGATTTTATTAGTAAAGATCGTAACGGTAGCGGCAGCAGTGGTGGTAGTGGATTTAAGTATGTTTCAAGAAAAATACAAAGCCAACAACAGGACGTACAAAGCGGTAGCGTTACAATTCATGTTAAAAAATTACCTGCAGCCACTTCCATTACTATGAATCCCATAATAGATCAAGCCAATAGAGTTAAGATAGAACAACAAAGAAAAGAATTGGAGAGTATGTTTGACGATGATGATAATTGGGGAAAGGACGATGAAGAGATTGAAAAAAAAGATGGACTAAGAAATAATAATAAAACAGCATGTATAAATCATAAAGAAAGTGAAGTTTTAAGTACGAAAAGCCCAAACAAGTCTTTGATTAGTGTTAAATCTGAACCTTCGCAACAGGAATTGATGCAGAATGACAGCGTTGTTGAAATTGAACTGCAACCTAAGTTTGAAACGTACGTCGATAAAGATGGGTTTATGGTTACTAATAAGAATGTTGATAATAAAGTGAAATCTCAACTGACGAGTAAGAAGAATACAAACGATAGTAAGAAAAAGACTCTTTCTGGAAGCAATCGTGTCGGAAAGAAAAATAATGGTGGTAAAAAACCAATGAAGCAGTCTACATTGATGAAATTTTTTAAATAATAAGTCCGTATTATGTAAATGAAAATAAATGAAATGTGCTGAATAATAACAAAATACAAAGCTGTACACAAACTATTACTGATATGAAGAATACATCAGCTACATATATACAAAGACAGTGTCTATTAATAACAAATAGGGTTTTTTTTTCAATTAATTGAATTAGAAGTTGTAAATTTATCTACATTCTCTTTCATATAATCAGTTAATTGTGGAAAACCATTAGATTTTGTAAAAAATCTGTACATGTCATTCGGTTGGAATGAGTCTTTAACCATTTCGCCCTCATTATCCACATTTACCCAACCATAGATATCATCTACTTCACTTCTTCTACCATACTCTGGGATTTTTCTAAAATCATAAATTGGCATGTAATTGTATGCATACTGATAAGCTTCTAATTGATAGCTGTAATCATTGTAGATATTCCTTTTTAAGAAATCAAGGAAGACCTTGCGAAATTGGGGGTTTTCTTCAAACTGAGACTCTTCAACAGAATCAAGGAACTCTGACGGATTAGTTTTGACTAGGTCATCATGCTTTACACCAGGGTGTTCAATATAGCCGATAGGAATAGAGGACTTAGATGGAGAAAAGGATATTGCAGACTTGAGATCGGTACATGGATGAATGAAATACGTGTTTTCAATATTGTGAAACCTTCTGGCGAAAGCAAAAGCAGTGTTTCTGCAAAGAGCGGTAGATATTGGTCTTCTAATTGCAAATAGGGACAGCATTTTGGTACTTCTGATAATTATCTCAAAAATGAAAAAAAAAAAACCAAGCAAAAAAAATAAACGAAGAGCAACTGGGAAATTTGCATTTTAAATAGACAGATCAACAACACACTTAAGCAATGTTGAATTCAATGTCAAAGTTCAGACCGGTCTGCATTTTCAATGACGGCCTCAAAAATGTTGGGCTCAACATACATACGGCACTGCGGAATCTACCCTTGCATATCATGTGACCTTTTTTTTTTCTTTAGAAATAATTAGTCACACGGCAAGCAAAGACATACGCGCAGCTAATACTGTTGCGAGTCAGAATAAAAGGCTGGTTACCCGGAATGAACATGCATATATATTTCTTCTCGCAATAAAGTGAATGCAGAACTGAATAAATTATGAATGCTCTTATTACAAATTCTATATATATGAGTACTCGTGCATTACTCATCACACAAACAAACTGTTTCTTTGCTTCTGATGTTTCTTTTTTTCTTTTTTTTTCTCTTTCTCTTTCTTTTTCTTTCTCTTTTTTTTTTCTCTCTTTTTTTCTTTTTTTTTCTTAATTATTATTTTTTTTCTCCCCGTTTTGTTGTGGCTACTTTTTTTTTGCTAGAGTCAAAACAGTCATAATATAATTACTACTAATTCTTTAATAAACCGTAAGCCATTGCGATCTCGTATTCACAGTTAATCAGCTATAATCGTTTTTACAACAGAATATTGAGCAAAACGAGAAACCAGAAATACAGATACAAAGAAAGAAAGACTGAGAGAAAGAAAGTAAGAAATAAATACGCATACTGTTAACTACACGAGATATAGTACTATAAGACAGTCAGCATCAATCCTTTACTCAGTGCAACACAAAACTTGTTCAAGCATTTTTCAAACGACATACGGGTCCAAGTTCTCTCACCATTTCCTCCGATAACCATAAGCGTCTTTTCAGTTCTGTTATTCTTTCGAACTCTCCGAAAATCCGTAACAACAAGAAATTTCAAGATGTCTCAAGAGTTCAATCCCAAAGGCGTGGACAACATTTTCGAAATATTTTTAAATTCCAAAGAGTACCTCAAATCAAAGGAGCGTTTGGACAATAGAGCTCAAAGATTGAACTTCAGCAATGACGTTTTCTCGTCTACGGATAGTGATTACATCATGTCTGAGGTTCTTTCTAATAACCTTAACTTTGGTGATTTCTTGGACAATGACAGGAATAACTTCTTTGATCTTTCGTTCTCTAACATTGATAGTAATTCCTCCTCTGATGATTTCAATATTACAGATGCATCAAGCGACCCTAAACTAGTTTCTAATCTAAATAACAGCAGTTCCTTGTCCCCTTTTTGCAATAACTCTACTAGACTCATAATGCCCGAGCTTTTCCCGTCCCCTGCTTCAGAGACCTATTCAACAGCATTGGAAAAACATCCAAAGAAGAAATCAATAAGCAGTTCTCATAATAACAGCAATAATTTTAGTAATAAGACGATGGCTGGAATGGTTACACCGATGTCTTCTGCTAACAGTCCAGGTACTTCAAACGCTAATAGCTCTCAGACCAATTATGACTTCAAATGGGATGGCTCAGATTTATTGAAAACAGCTTCCGTTGATATGGGTTTTGAAGTGTTGGATCTTCTGTCGAAAACTAACAATACACAAAATGATGACAACAGTGCATCAAATATATCTCAACTTCTGAATGGAATTAGTAAGAACAATATCAACCAGAAAATTAATACTGCACAGAAGAAGCAATCCATACGGAATGTACCTATTGCGTCTAATAAAAATTCAAATCGTGTCTCTACATCAAATACCATGTTGCTCACAAATACCAATTCTGTCAGCAATTCTCATATAGAAAGCATTGAGAATAATAATGATATTGTTTCTTCAAACAATCAAAACGGCATGACAATTAATAAAGGTGACATATCATTAACCGCAACACCAGCTCTTGCTCCTCATTCTGAAACAGCAAGCCACACTATTTCATCACAACCAGAACCGTTACTGCCTAATGAATCCAAGAAACCTGTGATTATTTGCACCAATTGTAAGACTACGAAAACCCCATTATGGAGAAGAAATAGTGAAGGTGAAACTCTTTGTAATGCTTGTGGGTTATTTTTAAAGTTACATGGCAGAATGAGGCCTTTAGCTTTGAAGAAAGACGTCATTAAGAAACGAAATTCTAAGAAAAATATGATGAATAAAGCAGCTGCAAATAATAACATGTTAAGAAGAAGTAACAGCTCAACTTCAAGTTTGCTTAATTCTGGATTTCTTAATATTTCTAATAATAATAATAATACTAATAATAATACTAATAATAATAATAATATTATTATTAATAACACTAACATCAGAAGTTCAAGTTTCACTACTATGAGTTCAAGCAATTCTACAAACTCTCTAACTGCAAATACCACTCCAGAATCTTTTGTCAACGAATTTCATCAACTTAACCCGAATATTCAGCTTTTGCAACATCATCAATGTATCAATAATGGTATGATCTCGTCTCTCAAAATCCCAATTACTCCAAGCAATGAAGTTGTTATAGAATCTGCTCCTTCTACACCTACGAATCATATACATATTCTTCCGAAACCTGCAGATATTAACAACAATAGTAGTAGTAGCCGTAGTGGAAGTTTCAATAATTCTAGAAGCTTAATAAAAAACCATAATAGACACGGCTCTATCTCAAAGAGCAACAGTATCAGGAATTCGGGCTCAAAGAAGATAATGTTCAATAATAACAATAGCTATACTGCCAAATCATCCATTATAAACCACAACAATGTTGATAAGAACACTGTTATGTCACCTGTTTCTCCGAATGGGTCTGAATTTTCCATTTCTTCAGAGACGAATACTATTACTACTTCCGCCAATGATGGAAATAGTATAAATAGCGGGTCATTTCTCAATCCTAACTATTTCTCTTTGCCAAATTTTCAGACCTTTAATAACAATAATTTGAGTTCTTTAAATCCACAGAGTAATTATAACACTAACTTAGCTGAATCAGATAATGCAGTCATTACAAATTCTCCTATGAATAACAAACCTATGGGATTCGGAATTATGAATGGTAATTTACAACAACAGAATTTTCAAAATTACAATGTGAATTCAATTAATGGTGTAAACATGAATGCTATTGGTATGAACCAAAATAAAAATGGTGGCAACAATAATACTATAGGCAATAATAATAATTCTTTTGATGACTATACTCCGATTGATCAAGAACATGCAGAACAGAAGATTATTGCTAAAGATTTAGATTGGTTAAATTGGTAGTAATTTTGAAGAATCACAGAGAGTATACAACTATTTTTTTGATAATCTGATATGCTATATATTTAGTGGTTCTTTCTCATTATTTTTAATTTACCCTATTTTGATTTCTACAACATCTATCACTCACTATATACTTTCATTGTTATTCTTTCACTGTTATTATTAGCTGTCTTATTTTATTTTTTATTTGAAGTCTATATATTACTACTTTTGTACACATACATTTTTTTTTTTTTTTTTTTTTTTTTGGTTTGATACTAATTCAAAAAAAAAAAAAAATTGAAATGTATAATATTAATTAGTTTACTGATTTTAATTGTGGTAATCTTTTATCGAAAATCAAAAAAAGTGAATTTTCTTTAGTTTTATTTTGCTTTGCCTAAATATTTGATTAAATATAGTTCAAACTAACTAAGAGATTAGGTTTTATAGCCATCAGTTTTCTTTGCTTTCCTTTGACTCTTTTTAACATTTCATTGATAATTACTTAATCAAA